>WHUX01000092.1:0-214313 GCA_015179025.1 Terfezia claveryi
ATTATAGAGCTCCACTCTACTCTAGTAGCTAAGCTAGAATATGTGTAAGCCAGGCAAGCCGAGTATACCAATAGCTCATGGTTGTTAGCTACTAGGTATTAGCCAGAAGATAAGGAATAACTCTTTAGCTAGCACTTCCAAACAGAATGACCTTTTCATAAGCTAGATTATAAGTTCCTAGTACCATATGAGGTATTAGGGAATATGAGTACTTATACCTACTAGTTGAAGTTCCCTAAAGACATTAAATACTACCCAGTTATTCCTATCTCAGAGATCTAACCTACTACTCAGGCTAATGATCCTCTCTCCAATCAAAAGCACCCCCCACCTCCTCCTATAATGATTATAGGTGAAGAAGAGTAGGAGGTTAATGAGATACTAGATTCTAGAAAGTGCTATAGGTGAGTTCAGTATAAGGTCAAATGGTTAGGGGACAAGAAGACTACCTAGCAACCTACAGAAGACTTAGAAAACACACCAGACTTATATACTCTATTGTACCAATAATACTCAAGAAAGCCTTGCCTAGTTGAATAATATCAAACCTTTTGTGTTTTTGTTGTTGTTTGGAGTTGGGGTTCTTGTTCTTACCTTTGTTATTGTTTTCTATGTTGATTTTGCTAGTTGTTATGCCCAGGCCTCCTAGTCACTGGAGCTCCAGCCTAAAAGGAAGATAGTGTTACAACCATATGCTTAGTTGTCCTTGTTATCACCTGTAATACAGGTGATAGGTTATCATTATTATTGCTCTTGGCATCACTTACGATGCAGGTGATGGGTTATTGCCATTATTGTCTTTGTCGTCACCTGTGATCGCAGGTGATGGGTTATCGTTACCTTGCTTGGCTTCCGAGATAGGGATCTTGGGAAGCTTATTCCTTCCATTGCCCTGACAGAATTATGTATATATAGCCCCTGTCCCTCATACTGTCGTTGGATCCCTATCCAACATCTTGTATATCCAATACAGGACCTTGCCTCTCCCAGCGCTTGTGCACCTCCCTTGTGCACCTCCTTGTCTCGTAAATAGCTCTGCAGCACAGCTGCCTCCCTCCGACATACGTGGCAACCGCTTCCGCGTGTCTCTTGTCCTTGCCTCCTGCCTCCTGCCCTTGCCCCTTGCCTCCTGCCCTTGCCCCATCCCGGCCGTCCCCGATCACATACGTAGCGTTCCTACATGTGCGATCTCCTTGCCTACTCCCAAGTGTACCCTTGGTCGCCTTGTCCCCAGAGCCGTCGTTACAATTCTTCTGGTAAAGTCTCTTAGACAGGATATGCAAATTCCTCTCGACGTTGTAGTGTCCAACAAATATAAGTAATAATATTCTGCAACTTACCATATGGTCCCTGCTTGTGGCAAAATGTTAAAGGCTATCCAACTCTTGCATTCCAATGTCCGATTCAATTCCATAAAGAAAGGCCTTCACAACAAGATTGATAACATGTCCAAAATAGCGAAGCCTATGTTCTGATACATTAAAAGAAACTCCAACCTCTTGTAGACATATAGAAAGACATATCAATACAGAATCATTATTCGTAGTATTGTCCAGAGTGAAGTATCCAACCTTCTTTGTTAATCTATACTCTTGCAATAAGGACATGATAATCTGACTTTGATTTTCTCCTGTATGTGCTCCATGTAAACGACGAAGATCTAATAATGCTCGACAAGACTGACCATCCATATTACTCCAATGTTCGACTATGCCTAATAGTGCAAGATTATTGCTTGATGTCCATAAATCAAAACTAAAATGAACAAGTGGGATATTCTCAACACTTGAATTAATAACTGCTTCTAAGACGTATAAATTTGCATTGTCCATGTGTGAACAGTATTTCCAGAACGAGGTAAACAGCGTGGAATTGCAGTATAAGAGGCAGAAACAGAAGCAAGGTATGATAATAATAAACGAAAACTGGACTCTTCAACTTGCCGAAAACTTATATTAGATAAGACCATCCATTGAACCAAAAGCTGCTTAAATACATCGGAATTAAATTGAATTTCGGTGTGCTATTTCCAAAAGCCTATTGAATAATACTAGGTCCAGTCGGCACCTCCGCTGGACCATTTTCTGTCATGCGATGTCCTTGAAGATGTTGAATAGGATGTTTTGTTGATCCATCCGCATATCTCTTAGCCTGCCCAGGTCGACATAACCGACATTGCCAAAATCGCTGATTATTGATAGTGACTGCTTCACCATACTGCCAAATCCAACTTCGTCGTGGTGTACTCCACATGCGCCATAGGGAGGAGGGACCTGTTGCTGCAGCTGAACCATCATCACCACCACCTATATCAAATGCGTTTGGTGACTGTTGACTTGATGGATCAAAATGCGTAAATTGACTAGATGATAATTGAGATAGGTCGCTTATGGTCTCCTGATCATCATCGAAAATCCCCGACATATCCATAGATGAAGAGTCAATATTATCCATAATCTTGCACATAGGTCAGCGTACTTTTTTTTTTGTTGAAATATTATAGATTACTTACCACGACAAGTGATAGAACCGTTGCTTTTTTTTTTATATACTCTGCACTCGTATGTGGTCCCGATACTACCGTTGCTTTCAAGCGGATTGACCCGATAGCAACGGATACAGCTACAACTTTATGCTAAGCGACAGTCCTGAATAGCCTGGACTGCCGCTTGAATAGCCTGGGCATGCCTGAATAGCCTGGACTCCGGCCTGAATAGCCTGGACTCCGGCCTGGACGGCCTGAATAGCCTGAATAGCCTGGGCTACGGCCTGGTCGGCGGCCGCGCCGGTTGAGAACACTGCTCCTAACCCTTCGAGTTGCAACAAGCTTAACCAACCGGAAGCGGATAACTATATACTAAACGCCGCGTAACACTCTGCAATAAGCATTAACATATCAAGGCCACGTAAACTCCCGTAGTAAGCATAACCACCGTAAGGCCGTGCAATGCCGTGCAAGCCTTTGCCAAAAGCAAGCAATATCCCAATACCAATCCTCCATGGGAAGCAGTTATCCATATGCCGAAGCCCCAGCCCTTCAGGTCATCGCTAGAACGGTACACACACTTCCGTATTCCGGCCAGTCTCTCTAGACTCATAGGCCTAGAGGGCCCATTGCTAGACCTGCTGTGGGTGATCAGTCCACGTCCTTAGTCTCAGCAGTTGTCAGCTTCGGTTTACCGCCTCTGCGTAGACCACCCTCACGTGAGACTCGTAACAGGCTGAGCCAAGAGTTGAAGGGGCCTCGGTTGGCCCTGGCCCAAGGGTAGGAGGAGCGGGCGTGATTGGGTTGCACGCCTCGCTCTGGAGAGTTGTGTGAGTCGTTCGGCAGTAGTAATAGAAGAGTGGATGTTGAGATAGATTGTGGGAAGACAGAAGAGTGGATGTTAAGAAAGATATAGTGGGAGTGACTGAAGAGTGATAGATAGATGCTGGTTTGGAGGTTGAGTACTTCAATAATTATGAAGGGTGAGCGTTTCTGTAGTCTGGTTGTTGTGCCAACCAGACTAGCGTTTCTGTATATCTACTGCTACTTTGTTAGTGTTAAGCCACACTGATGTGGCCCAACCTTGTCCTTCAAATTCTCGGGAACCCTCTACAGATGCCTCCTCTACAGATGTTCCCCTAGTCTGGTTGTGCCAACCAGTCTAATGTTCCCCCTACTCCGTAAGTACCGAGCAGGCAAAAACAGCTTTCGGACTTTGAGAAATGCCTCGCCGTGTAGTGGCTGTTATTAAGGCAGAGGTTTGGTATACAAAGTACGCTGCATCTTTATAGCTACGTCAGTGCGCGGCTAAGCCTAAAATATGCGAGCTAAATGTAAGACTTGCATACCGCTTGCATAAGGCCGTTCAATTCTTTTTGCCACCTAGCTGTACATTATAGACTGAAGATATTGGAAATTATCTACTTTCAAACTCAGTTTTCTTAACAACGAGACACCAGTTTCTCACGCAGAAGGGATTCTACAAAATGAATATCGCTGAGATAAAATTCTTTCGGCAATTAACTCAGAAAATCATAGCAAATAGCTAGCATTATAAAACTCATTTTTACACTTCAACTTCATCGCCACTTCATCGAAAAGTCTACACCCTTGTTCTAGCGAAAAAAACCCTACCTCATATACCTAGCCCACTCATCCCTGCCTCGTTTTGCACTCCATGGCCGACCGGAAGGTCTCTATTGTCCTCCTCAAGCGGCAAGAAGCGTGAACGCTCCCCAGGGACACCTCCAGCAAACGTCCCCCTCACGAAGCCTCCTCCCACCTCCGACCCCTGTCCCTCTCAACCCCTCCCCGAAAATCCCGAACAATGGAGTCCAGCACACGTCCTGAAATATCTTGTAGAGAAGCAGGTGGAATACTATCTCACCGACATTCACATTGCCAAATTCAGGGAACAAGAAATTGCTGGTCGTGACCTTTTGACACTCACCAAGAAGGACCTCGGACAACCTCCGTTCGATTTATCCCACGGTCCAGCAATCCGCATTGAGCGCTTGATTAATCTGTTGAGAAACCTACAAGGTAAGTTTCCTCTTACAATTTCTGGATTCCAAGCTATGTCTTGTGCTGACAATTAATTTGGGTAATTCTAGCACTCTGCAACAAACACGCCGTTACCATTGTTGTGCCGACACACCCCAGCACATCGAGAGAGAGACGATGGGGGGATCTGAATCCCATCTTGAATGCCGTCTTGAATAAGGGGGCAAAAAATGACAAGAACACCAAGAAGAAAACCGGTTCTGTGGCGTATGATCTCTCCTGAGCACAAAAGCTACCACCACCGCTAATTATGTCTAGTTATTCAAATGTCACTTGGCCAGATGTAGAGCCTATATTCGAACGGCTTTTCCGTGATGTCACCATCGTACCAGCAGAAGTCCCACAAAATATCCTGCAAGGTTTGCAGTCATACTTGTCTATAGTTACCGTGGGGCTTGGGGATGCAATTACTGGAAATGAACAGAAACGCATCCTTCTTATTGCACCAATTCTCTTCTACATTCTCAAAGCATTTCGCGACAGCGGTGTTTCTGATATGAAGATTCTAGTTGAGAGGTCGGTCCCCGGCAAAAATATCAATGTTAACGGCAAGTTCGAATTTATTATCCAACACGGCGGGGAAAAAAGGATTTGTGTTGTTGAGGCAAAAAAAGACGACATGGATCAAGGGATGACCCAAGATCTTTTGGGGTGCGAGGCTATCGCCGATGTCGAAAACTCTAGCTGTGTATATGGCATCGTGACCAACTATAGAGACTGGCTATTCTTCCGGAGCCTGGATGATAAAATAGAACGAGACAGCCTGACACTGGCTATGACTGGCCCAGGGGGGTATCTTCCTAGTGAAGAGGGCCTGAAGGGGATCGTGGGTAAGATCTATGCGCTCCTCTCTGAATAATAGGGGGACATGGTCAGCAATTCTGGAAGTGTTGTGAGATCTCAGTGTTTCACTCACCTCTTCCTATTCTTTCGTTCTTTTTTTTTGTTTTTTTTGTTTTTGATTTCTATGAATATGGTATGCTTCTCGTTGGTAATTAAATGAAATGAGGTCAATAGAATTACCTTTATTAATCGCTTACCATGCGTCTATTCTGAGTACGTGAGCGCAAAAGCGTGCAAGCAACCTGAGTGCACGTCTGGAGCATAGGTACACCCACCAAGGACGTCGGGGCGGAAGCTTAGGTTATAATGGCGTCCAGCGCGGGGACACCTGCCCAGCACAGTGTTGCGTCCCAGGCGTTGGAGCAGCGTCCAAGTGCGGATCCAGACGCTCGCGCAACAAGCATTGACGTCCTGATCTTGAGTTATCGTCCTGTGCGTCCCATGCGTCAGACGCACAGGATGCAAATATTTTTCTTGCTGATGGCGGCACTGAAGGTATGGAATTACTGTATCGGTACTGTATCTTACATCAAGCATGCCCAAGGTATTTGTGCAGAAGTCTGTGAACTTTCCTTCAGTTTGGTCCAGCTTACGCGATGTGCCCTTTAGATAAGGCTTCTTCGGGATGGAAGTGACTGCTGTTGTTAAGAGGGTCTAGAGCGTCTGGTAATCAGCTGCACTCCTGCTAGGGTGAGCTTGAATGAGGGCATTGAAGGAGTTATGGCCATGATGCTTAAGGATTGGGTTTCGGATTGATGTTGAACAATTAATATTGAAAGATTAATGTTGGAGGTCTATTGGGAATGCTGGAAAAAGAGTGGCAGACCATAGGAGAAGGCAAATGTTGGTGCAACTGCAATACATTTGAGTGATGCAGAGGAAGTGCAGAGGATACGGGGCCTAGTAGGCAAATGACAATGTGACTGCAATTTGAATTTCCTAAGGCCTGTTAGTAATGACTGGAAGGGCTGTAGAGACTGGTGGTTCAAGGAGGAGGGAATGACCATATAATATATAGTTTTTGATACTGAGAGCCTGGCTGAAAAACAAATGATCTGTCATATCTTAGGATATGTCGAGATAAACCAAGCCGTTTAAAGTTGGTATAGGGTTCGAGAATATGGCAGCTGCAGAGTACTATGTGGGGACAGCATACTGTGTATATAAAAAAACAAAAGGCTGTAGAGTACTAGTGTGGTGTACAGAGTACTGGTGGGTATTACAGACACTTGCAGAAAACTAGCGTGGTATGCCAAAAGAGAAGTAGCATGATTCCTAAAATGGTAGTCTGTAAAGACCAGAAATGGTAGGGGCCAAATCGGGACTGACTAGGGTGACTTCCCAAAAAGGTAATCAAATAATGCCAGGGAAAATAATTGCAGATTGCCTGTTTAGTGCTGCGATGGGAGACTTTATCGCGTGGTCACCCACTGCAGTACTAGCCCGGCGTATCTAAAGCTTCGATATGGCAGAGCGAACGGGATGCCTCTTTTTCTTCAGTCTATGGTCGTAGATGTCAAATGATGATGCACTCACGATTTTATGTCACCTATACACTCTCAAATTAGCTTACTGGGTTTTGTATCAGGCTTAATATCGTCGAAAACCGCATAACAAACCGAGTAATCAGCATCCCGATGATGTACAGTATATATCTGTAGCTAAGTGCTGTGAGAACATTAAAAAATCTACAACACCAGGGATTCCCGCAGGGTCTCCCATCGCAGTAAATTGGCACTAACCCTGCTAGCGAAGTAGTCAGTACCTCTTATGATCTAGTGCAAGGAGATGATCTAGTGCAAGGAGATGATCTCATGCCTCAGTAATTGTCACTAAACCCTGGTAGCGTTAGACCTACTAGAATATTTCACTCCCACCCCCGTATACTCCAAGTGCCCATTAAATGACACAACGTCCCCAGCTTTTCCTGATCACACAACTTCATCTCATACAGCTTCAAAATTAGTCCCAGAGTCCTGGCTCTACCTACGGCTACACATATACAGAGCGCTCTTGTACGACGGCCCAGCAGACAGGAGAGTAAGATAAACTCGACTAACTACAAGGAAGAAGTAGAATTCTTCACCAAGAGCAACTTCCAAGAGTGACAGGAAGACAACTAGCTACTGGATACCATATAGAAGTACACCATCCGTAGCTATCAAGTGTAGGCCTCCCTTTTCCGAAGGTCACTCCAAGTTCAACCGATTATAAACTGACCATGCCAGCATGCCTGACTCCACTCCATGCACCCCCACGGACACCTCAGGCAATCCCTGCATCCCTCTGGATCTTCCGCCGAATTTCAGCAAGTGGAACCGGGAGCATGGCGAGTGTTTCTTCAAGCAAACCAAGAGGATTACGGTCTCGATGAAGAGGATATTGACCACATTTATGGGAACAAAATTATCGGATACGATTTTGCGAAGATCACTAAGGAGGAACTGGAGGCATTCCACAAGTTATCTTCCAGTGTAGCAAGCAGGATCTATGAGCTCATTACTACACTGACCAAGCCACTACAATGTAGGTTCCATCTTTCTACACTTCACGTCAATGCCTCATGCTGATAACTGGCAGGAGTTGATACACTCGTCACGGAGAAAAATACACAATGTACATTTTCTTCCCTTTGTCTAGGTAACCTGCTGATCTTGGTTTGGGACAGTGCTGTCTAACGACGCTGTTGTTTTATTTTGGCGCTCACTCTTTCTTAAGCATCCAAATTATCCAGTCACCAATTCAGAATGGATTCACCTCAATCCTAAGGTCAACTGGATGGGTTCCGATACGTATAAGCAATCGGTCTTCATTCGACCAATTTACAACAAGTTCTGGGAAATGATCAATGGCAGGGGTAGGCTGTGGATTCTTACTGGCACTCCTGGTAGGCCTTGATGAGTACCACCGAGAACCTCTACGTGATGGCTAATATTTTTTTAGGCATTGGTAAGACTTTTTTCACGTTCTTCATGTTTGTCAAGATACGCATGACGCAGCCCAATGCGATCATTGCACAGATGTATAGAGACAAGACACTCATCTTTTATCCTGATGGGACTGTGTATCATTCAAGCGGAGAGGTTCCCCCCAAAGTGCGTCAAAATGCGGAAAATTGGGTCATTGCAGATGCAGTCTTGCCAGCGGATGAGGGCATGTACTGTCGAACGGTCTTGGTTATCTCTCCGAAGATGGCCTGGCAGACACAGAAAGCAAGGGTTTCAAGAACGATGCATGCCTGTTTGGGATCTTGAGGAGCTGGGGAAAGTATATACTCAGGTTTATAATGTTTTTGGTCTCACGTGGGAGGATGTCGAAAGTAGCTTTGAATTGTGGGGAGGGATACCTCAAACGACCCTGCGATTCATTAATGATGACGCATGGGAGAGGTCCCTACGTACAGCATTCACTGCGAATAGGATGAAGGAATGCATGAAGCTTGATAGGGGGCTGTCGTATTCATCTGTGGATGACGTATCTGGAATGCTGGTGCATCTTGTCCCCATTGATGACCAATACATCTCCACAGAGGTTCGCTGGGCATCTAGAAAGCTCTGCGCTATCGTGCTTAAGATGCTATTGAGCAAGGCAAGAGGAAAGCTAAGAAAATAATTTTGTCGACTCGAGGGATTGGTGCCTATGGCTCCTTGCGGGGGTATCTATTTGAGAATTTAGCACACGAGGTCATTGCTGAGGGGGGGCGGTGTGAACTTCCAAGACACTACCATCTCCTGGATCCGCTCTCACATTGGAATCCCAGGCAATGAGAAAGCAGATCAGCTAGCGGCTTTCGCCTCCGCCCTCGGCAAGCTCTCCTGCTCAACCTCAATCGTGACAGAAGGATGGATAAGACAGGCTTCGAAAGCCATCAGAAGTCAAGCTCGCATAGCAGCAGGCTTCGGCATCAAAAGGACAGCGTGGAATCGCCATGCCCTCTCAGCTTACACTTGGTGTCGTACAGACCGAGGGCCCCAACTAGCCTGGCTCTATAAGATCGGTAAGGCAGAATCCAGCACCTGTCCCTGCGGATATCACTCCCAAGATGGCCGGCACTTGGTCTTTGACTGCCCTCTCCTACATGCTCACGCTGCATATGAGGATCAAAGTATTTATAAAAAAAAAAAATAAAAAAAAACCTACATGCCCAGACAAGCACTCGGCAGCATCAAGGACTGGGAGGATCTCGACTACCCGATCTGGATCGAAGAGGAGGAGGAGGACAATTGGGATGCTGTCGAAGCTTTTTTCGGCTTTCTGTACAAGTGGTTGGCAGGAAGGAGGCATGGGAATATGTAAAAACAGGAGGGGGCGGCGTGATCCGGCGATTCTTAACATCCATGCATGCTAGGATGGGCTGGCCTTAGCTGGCTGGTAGCACTCACGAGTTCCCTTACACGTTTTTCTCACACCTTAAGTCATCTATTGTTGGTATTTTGACACTTTCAGTCGGTTTCTGGTAGGGGCCTCAGTCAGGCCTCTTGGGGTCATCTGCCATTGGCGGTTAATGACAGTATGGAGGCCCTCTGCCCTATGATTTCCTTTATATATGTATCTATCTTCATTGCTTTCTGCGCGCCGGACCTGGCAGATTAACTTGCCTTGTCCTGAATCCACCCGGGCTTCTGGGTGGCTCTTCATGGTCCCCTTACTGGGACCGAATAAGAGTAACAAGGTATATAAAAAAAAAAAAAAAAATGAGGGAGGGCGGTTTCAGGTGACACTATCGTAATTATAACAGAGCACAATACTGACGAATTATAGGTGTTCGATCTCAACACCAGGATTTGGAAGGAAGAAGAATTCCCAGGGCGCAAGGTCAAGCAGTTCAAGCAGGTGAACGAAGCCAAGCCCGGTCATCACAATGTTCCTCTAAGCCAAACCTTCCAATCGGTAGATGCATTAGTCCCACCAGACATTCTGTACCAAATGACAGTGTCCCCAAGCCATGGAATTAAGGTAAGAATTTGCCTTTCCTTATGAATTCCTAGTTTGACTCTAGACAAGGAACGAGGGTTAGATACCCTGAATTTCACCGGCACCTACCCTATCAATTTCTATTTCGTCACTTTGATTGAGGGGTTTGAAAGTTTCAAAAAGGCAAACTGGGGAATGAATGGGATGCACGAATTAAGCAGATGGTGATAGGAATTAACCTGGATGATGCCATTGCCAAGTATCAGGCCACCTTCCATGAAGAGGTGATGATGATACTCCGCGTGAAGCGTGCGCGGGTCGATAGAGCCGACAGGGGGTAAACAAATCGTTTTTGTGCTGTCGTTTTTCATCGGGCGGTACAGTACGGGGGAGTCATGATATGAGGGAATTCAACAACCCCCACCCTGCGCAATCTCCAATTTTACCTCTTTATCAGCTTTGATTCTCTTCAATGCAAGCTCTTGTTGGGCCGCTTGTTTATCTTCAAAGGCTCTCTTTATGACAGTACCGAGATCACGTTTCTCTTCACGCTTTGGCAGGGACGAGGAACCCGGAGTTGGAATTCGTGCAGGTGTGCTTATTTGTGATCTTATTCTTGAGGGCTTTTGTGAAGGAGGTCTTGTGGGTATTTATGATGCTGGCCTAGGTGTGCTTTTTGACTCGGTTGTCTCGGATGGTATTTCTGATACTTCCCGTGAGGCTTCCTCGGAATGTATTTACATTATGGACTCGATAGCTATTGGTGATACTTCTGAGTCCTCAGAGTATATTTGTATTGCTAGGTCTATGGCTATCGGAGGTGCTGCCTGCAGACTCGGAGGAGGTATTTGAGGTCCAATAGACTCTGTATGCAGAACAACTGATACATTGGGTCGCAATCCCCATATCTCCTCTGTTAGGGGCGAGCTAGTGATCACGGTGATATCTGTCGGTATATCGGTATTTGGGGCCTACGAGGGCACAATCACTAGGCTCGGGCCTAACTGGGCTAAAGATGCGAAGAATATAGACTGATTCATTCGATAAAGTAAAGTAACCCAGCGATACAAGACTTCGCTCGAGTCTTAGAGAGCAATAACTAGATACAAGAATTGGGCATATATATAGGAAAGCGGGGTTGACTTCAGGCGGGTGGTGCCGGCCGGTCTGCATATTCTCAGCCGTAACATCCTCCAACCGCCAGAAGAAAAGGCATCTCCGCTCCAATATCTTATTAATAGACTCCTCGTTATCCTCTAACTTGATTCCCCACCCTGAATGGGTTTGCATGGCTTTCGCTTCCTTCCAAGCTTTCTTCATATTGCTTATTTTTTCTGAGATCCTCGTTACTGTAATGTACTCGGTGTCACCAAATACCTGCTACGTATGCAAGATACTGCATCCTAAATCCACTATATTGGATCTTCTTCTCATAAGTGATTAGGACTTGCTATTAAGGTGTATTTTCATCATCATCATTAGATAAGCCTATTGTAAGTACATCAATACAGCGCACTATTAAGATTACTACTAACATAAGTATGTCATTATAATGTTATTGCATGTTAATAATTACTAAGGGAGATAGAACATGGAAGTTACTAAAACCCTATCCTTTTACTTATTGAGCTAAAAGTATATTATATAAGTTAAAGCATGCAGGAGTCCAAAACCTCTTTAAAAAGTATATTATGTACATATAATTTGTACTTTTCTCTTATAGTAAAGTAGATATAAATAATCTCACTTATATATAATATTTAAGTAATTCTAGTAATTCTAGTATATTATATAGAAATATAGTATTATTCTATACTCTAGATTAGTATTGAAACTTATAATTAATAGTAGAAGTTAAAATACATCTTGTAGCATATAAAGGATACTAAATATTTTTAATATAAAGTAATTATACTAATGAACTTATTACTATCTAAGATTATCTAAGTAGTAACTATACTAGTAAGTTTAAAGTAATATAAATTAACTACTAGTATAGTAGAAGATCCTATAATAAAGTTTCCTATTACAGTAATTTATAATTATTTTTTATAGTATTATTTAATTACCTTTTTATGAAGTTACTCTAATTAGTCTTGATTTGGTCCTTCTTATTTCTAGTTTTATAGACTACTATTTTAGAAATCATACTACTTTTATTTTAGTATATTGTATATTATACTAGTATTCTACAAGTACTAACTAGACTAATTCTATAAAACTATATTAATAGTCTTTTGTTTTTTTATATATATAGTATATAGTTTTAATATAGTACTCTATAGCTACTATACTTTTACTTCTTATACTAACTTTGAATAGCTTAGTTTATTTTAATATATATATTAAAAACTATATATTATACTTATTTCCTCTTTTATAAACTATTAGTTTTTATAGTTCTTTTCATGAGTGGCCGACATGACATATGTTAATAAATGTCATTGTATGACCTGTGAACTCACGTGCTTTTCAACATATTCCATACTAGTATTAATTATTCAAAGACTATACTGTAATAAGGAAGGTCTCTTTTTTCTAAAACCTTGCCACATGAAGTAAATTTGGTTTTCAAAAAGCTACCTAGTCCGACTGTCTTATTATATTTAGCAATGACCGTACTCACTTATGTCGATTCCCATACAACATTCCGATCCTGTGACTGAACATGAGACCTTGTGGCACGTAGTTGACTTCTTACGAGGTCTCGTGTCAACATGTTGTCCAAGATTGTTGCCGGTAACATTGTATGTATTCCTGAACCATCCTCAACTTTTATTCGAATATACTGACAGTGCTTTCACCCCACGCCCAAAACCTCGTTGGAATCCTCCCAACAGCCTTCTCCACATCAGCACTCGCATCTGCTAAAATGGAGCTTGCAGGAGAAGACAAGTTCCCAGACGGTCCAAATACTTTCTTTATTCCACCAAACAGTGCTTGGAAGCGCCTTGGTTACAGAATCAATGCCTTTTTGTTCAGTAGCTTTGGCGAGAAGTATTTGGCTGCTCTCTTCGAACCAGCTGTTTGGTGTGAGATCTCATGCCACTACGAGCTTGCATCAATCCGGAGCTATCATTTCTCTGGCGATATAAATTGTGGAATGCAGTCACCTGTCGGTCACAGTGCCCAGGGACAACATAATCCTTTTCGACCATTTCGCCAGTTAATGGCCTATCCACCATGATGCAGACTGCGCTGGTATACTACTCCGGTTCCACTGACATTGACACCCTCATTGAACAATCCTCCACCGTTGAGCAAAACTGCCGCCAAACTAGCCGTAACCTCCGTTTTGCTCAGTCACCAAACCCATGGTCCTCAGCTCACCAACCAGTACCTAGTCTCATACCGAGCCTCCTACTCAGTATCTGCAACCCCAAGGCCCATGCCTCTATGCTTCCTGGAGTTCCCACCCTTATGTACATATACCTCTTTTCCATTCGCCCTGCCTGACTCCAGACGGTGGGACGTTAGAGGAATACAGGTGCCTGCATTTTCTGTGGGAAGCTGGAGGCCAGCTTCTTTTCCCTTTGCCGAATATCATTCCGGAGAGCTCCCAGTCCCTTGCCTCGATGCTAGCACATGCAAGCTTGGGACAAGCTCTCGGCTCGTTAAAAGTTCCTAGTGTTGCAGTCGAAGGGCCTTGTAGTATACATGCATATGGTGGGGACGCTCACAGTAGCAATGACGTGACTCTGCCGTCATCTCCTTCGCAAGTGAGATGCGGTAATCTGGGTGGTAGTCATATCGCCATAACCAGGCCTTCACTTTTTTATATATACCCCCCGAATCTGATTCCTTAAATACTCACTTCTCGAATATTAAGTAACCTTCTTCCTGTAACTGTACCCTGTTTGAGTAGCTTGGTACTGTGGGCTCTCTATCCCAAAGAAGTTCTTTTCCTGTGAAGTTTCTGCTCCAATAAAAAGATCTCTCGCACACACTCTCTCTCTTGATGTAAAGTCTATGTCACAAAGCTCCCTTTTCTTCCATTGTGCCAAGCACTTAGTCTATCCCCCATTTCCTAGTCCGATAGTCTGTCCCCCCTTCTCTCAACTAACCCGAGCTCCCGCGAGGGACTGCATGTTCATCCGGAACATCATTCACCACAAAAAAAGAACACAAGTGATACTGCCAATAGAAGGAAATACCGCCAAAGAAAGGAAATAAAAGAACAAAGCAAAAATTCAAAGAATGTACGAGCTCCATTTCAATTTCGCAACCTTCCAACTCAATACTTCTCTCATATTCATCCCTCGCCCGATGGTGTCCTTCGCTTCAGGTAATTATTCTTCTGCAATTTCAAACCTAACTTCCCAACTACTCCTTGTGCGAGTGGTATGAGGTTTACTACCGCACCCCTATTCAGTAGTATCTGCAACGTTGTTGTGAAAAAACCGACTACTTCCGCTGTACTCGGTTCTAGAATCGTCTGCTTCTGCTGGTCGGGCCCGAAATCTTGGTTATCCAGTGTAGTGCTTCTTGTTGGACGGGTTGGTTTCCAGACGGGTTGGTTTCCACCTCCTCTTCGTCCACCACTGCCACTTGCTCTTCCCTGATCCACTCCTCGTATCCTTTTACTATATCAATACTCCCTTGTATTCTCTCATGTACTGATCCCTTTCACAGTATATCTCCTCCATTTCGACTGCTCTTCCTGCCTCTTCGTCCACCACTACCACGTGCTCATTCCCGATCCATTCCTCATACACTTCCGCCCCTATATCAATGCTCTCTTGCATTCCCATATCTCCTGATCCTCTTTCGTAGTATATCTCCTCCATTTCGACTGCTCTCTCCCTGCCTCTTCGTCAACGTCCCCTTGCATTCCCATATCTCCTGATCCTCCCTTGTCAAGGTAGATATCCTCTGTTTCAACTGCTGCCACTGTTGTGGTTCCTCTTTGTCCTTGTATCAATGGTTGCTGGTAAGTCAGAGCAGGAGGTGCCGAGGTTTGTTGGATGAAGGGTCTTCTTGGTTCACAGCACTCCCAGCTCAAGTGTCCTTCTTGTTGTATATTTCCTTGTCCTCCGCCGTCTCCCTGAATTCCAGCATTATTATTCCTCCAATTTCCGCCCCCTTGCCCTTCTCCGCCATATTGCCCTTGCTCTTCTTCATAACCTGCTTCATCTTTTTCCAGTAGCTTCTTCTGTGCCTGAGTAGCCCTTGCTGCCCTTGTTTCCCTGAGAAAGGCCTTCAACGCATCATCTAAGGAGTACTTGTCATCCAGTTGTGCATTCACAATCAACTGTATCATTCTGTCTTTGATCCCTTGCACGAATTTTGATGCCAACACCGGTCCGAAAGTGTCTCCAAGATAGTATGAAGGCCCTGAACGTATCTCGCATACTCATCGTCTGTTCTTACTCCCTGTTCCATAACATTGAATTCCGCAATTGCTCTAGTCCACTTATTCAGTTCTCTTCCCGTCATTCCCCACTTCGAAGTAAACCTTGCTTTAAACAAGGCAACCGGTTTCTCCCATGTATTCCTTCTGTTCCTATCCACCGTTCTCCACCATCTTTTTGCCTTTCCGTCCAGCCTGGATGCCAAAAACAGCAACCTAGCCTTATTTTTCCTGTCCTCGTCGACGAAGAGAGCTTCATGTGGTGTGAAGGAGAGCATCACTGCGTCCAGGAACTCTTCAACATTTTCGTCATCTTCCTCCCCAGAAAACCTATCGACCCCAAACATACCGAAGCCTCATACGCAGTATGCGTCCGTGATAAAGCTGAAAAGTAGCACCTCAAGCACCGAGAACGTCACTACCGAGAAAGTGACACTGAAAAAGATCACCGAGAAAGTAACACCGAGAAAGTAGTACCGAAAGTAACTCTGAGAAAGTAGCACTGAAAGGAACCTAGAACGTAACCCTGAACGCAACACTGAAACGAACACTGAAAGTAAAGAATGAGCACCAAGCACTTCACAGGTATGTCTTTCCAGGACCGCGAGAACTGTGGGCTCTCTATCCCAAAGAAGTTCTTTTCCTGTGAAGTCTCTGCTCTAATAAAAAGATCTCTCGCACACACTCTCTCTGTAAAGTCTATATCACAAAGCTCCCGTTGTGCCAAGCACTTAGTCTATCCCCCATTTCCTAGTCCGACAGTACTAGTCTCGTCTTCTCCCAGTCCCTCAAACTAGAAACATGAACGATTACAGCAACGACCTGTGGCATAACTGACCAATCTGGCAACACAGGTATTGTTCAGAATCAAGGGCGGGATATCACCTGCGTCGCAGGCGATATTGACACTCGCGTAAGGGGTCTTACGCGTGTGTCGGGGTTCACCAGTAATAGGTCGGTCGGGTCTTGTGGGGGTGGTGGGGGTGGTGGGGGTGGTGGGGGTGGGGGGTCCGGAGGGCAAGGTAGGGCATACGAGAATCAAGAGGGGGTAGTGAATATTCAGGTGCCGAACGAGGGCGGGGTTCATGGCAAGAAGCTTGGCCAGGAGCTGTGGTACTACTAGGTTACCACATGTCTGCTTGCATTATCTAGATAGGCATATCGTCGGGCTTGGCAAGAAGAGCTGTGGGAACTAGGTACCACATGTCTGCTAGATAGGCATATCGTCGGGCTTGGCAAGAAGCTTTGGAAACCTATATTTCGGCCATTAGAATTTGAAGAATACATGCTTCTTACATACATCACTTCATCCGTCCTAACGGTAGACTACAAACCTCTAACAAACGTATCATCACCATAGGCACCCATCACCATCGACACCACATTACACAACCCGCCCACCTGCCCGCCTGCGCCCAAAGAGATGGCCCTTCTCGCTACAGGACAATCCAGGCACGCTGCCCCACCCCTTGTCATTGCGGTTCGCTCTCGGCCTGCTCATACGCCTGCCGACATATCCCATGCAACAATAGGTCCGACGCTCTTGAGCTTTCACCATCGACGACCTCTTCGTGGGCGTGGGAACCATTCCGTCTGCACTACTCCAAATGCGTCGGAAATTTCTCCAGAACCTGACGCAGGAAATATTGCCCCTACACTCACAATACCCTCATATAACCCCATCACACCACCCTGTCATGCTCCCACCACCGACAGCCCATTCAACAACGGATGCAATGATATCTCTGATGTCCAGCGAAACTGGATTACCCCACCCCTTCCTGACGCTCTCCTTCTTTCCCCTCTATTGACTTTGGAGCGACGCCACCCGTCGGACTCACTCCTCTGCCCTCTGCCCCCCGTGCCAAGCCTACATTCTTTGACATTCTCCTCTCTCGAAAGAATTTCTCGATCCCTCAATTCTCCCGTTTTTATCCACTGCCCTCCCAGTGTTTTCTGGGAGTGGCGTTACCAAAATTCAGGCTGGCTATCGGAGGCGAGTTCACGGTGGGAATACGACACCAAAAACCATTTCTTCATTATCAAGTGCATGGCCTCTCCCATTCATGAAGCCTTCACTGGATACGCCACCTCCCTCATTCTCCATGAAATACAGAGGTTCGGCAACCTCCGACCAGGTTCTAATCTTGTCTCCCTTCATGCAAATACAGACGTTACAAACTTCACCGGCCACCGTAGGTCCAAGCGCGTTGCAGACCTCTCAATCGAGGTCCGCCTGCACCCACCCTCCCCAGTCGTCTACCGCCGCGGTATTATCGTCGAAGTCGGATTCGCTCAACCACTACCTTCGTTGATGGAACGAGCAGAGATGTGGCTGCTGGACAAATCGGACGAAGTACATATGGTTATATTGCTCCATATTCCAGAGCGGATTCCCAAGCACTATGGAATACTCTCGAGAGCTGAAGCGAATAAGAAGAAGACGAAGTGGCAACGGGGGTGGTTTGAGGGAAGGGATTTTGAGGATGAATACATCTGGCGAAAAGGTAATTTGGACTGTAGCGGTTCGGACCATGAGAGGATTCTGGATGAGATTGAAGGGGAACTGGCGCAGAAATTGTTGGAACAAGATTCGATAGGAGTATTGATTCCACCGTTGTTTCATCCCCTAGATGGGGAGATGTACGTTTATGAAAGAAAGTCCGATAAGGACAAATCCAGCAATACCCTCCCGGCAGCGGTAATGAATCAAGCAAAGCGCAAGCGGTCAGATACCCCCGACGATCAGAGCATCTGGGAATTCCCTGTCTCAAGTCCTTCTGGGGAAGACTCCAGTAGCACTAGCGATTACGGAGACCCCCGATCTGACTCCACCCCCTCCAGGGGACATCTCCTTAAATGCACCTGGCAGACCACATTCCTCAAAAACGGAGTCTATACTCCACTATCCTCTTCATCAACCCATGAACTCCGCCTCCCAATTGCATCTTTATATGGGGTCCTCCCTACTTCTACTGCCGCCAACACTGAGGCAGCTATCCCCCCAGAAATACTGGCCCTCATTCCCCCTGCTATCCGCCCCCATGCACACAGGGAGATTTTCTTTGCCATGGACGATATAGCAAATTTATTTACTGATGAAGTGGTGATACTGAAGATGAGAGAGCAGAGGGCGGTGAATCGCGCAGGAGGCGTGATTCAGAGGTGTTTCAGGCATGGGGGGAAGAATTAGAAGCGGGGTGATGCAGAAGAAGAGGGAGGGAGAAAGGGATAAAAGGACCAAAAGAGCTGAGAGAAGACGGCTTTTGAGAAGTTTGGCGCTTAGCGATCTCGATATGGATGAAGAAGACTCCGCTGTATCGACCGTTCGTGGGGGTCCTCCTATCCCGTTCATCCCAGATTTACCCGTTGATATCCTAGGTTGAGCGCCACACATGAACTACCGAACATTCAGTTTCTAAAATTCAAAAGCCCACGGAGGAGAGGGCCAAATTTATTTTGTTGTGAAAAGCCTTTCTTCGACTATGGGTACGAGAAGTTCATTCAATATTTGCCCTGTTTTCCCATAGTAAAGAGTTGTCTTGGTAATTTAGTGCTAAAAAACCTTTTTTTTAATGCAGATCTCGGGTTTGTGTACGTACCATCTCTTGCCTCGGGTGAAAAAGGAATTCATATTTCTGGAAACTTTTAGAGAGATCTTGCTATGATGGGTGTGTTTTATAAAGGCGATATGGGGGGGAAAAACTGTGGTCATGAAACTAGATTCTCGTCTATACATTGCTGCAATTTGATTATCACAATTGGCTTTAATCTAATCCATCCCCAAAATGAGTGAAAGACCTGGTTCGAGGCATGCAACCTCAGTTACTAGGTCAAGGGTTTTGTTTCGTCCTGATCTTATTCCAGCTGCTATTATTGACTTAGTTCCTTGGTAGAGGGCTGCGCTGGATTCAGTGAACCCCAATCAAGACTATACCGATGAAATAGTCAAAAGCATTAATTCTCTCGTGATACTCCAAAAAGCCTTGAATCCACTCTATCACTGTTTCACGATATTCTGATATTTATTAGTCCTCATGAGTTCACTTTGTCTTGATTTTCAGCCCTTGGGCGAGGTGCCCCGAGTCATCACCTCAATACCGTCAATGACAGCACGGGATCCCCAGCCAGTTTTCAATACTTCATTAACAACGTCCTCTCTTCTATCCAACTTTTCAACGAGGGCTGGAAGAATTTTGATCTCTGTTTCTGCCGCAGTGTGACCAGTTGCTGAACGATTGTTGTGATTATTCGAATTATCCTACAGATAGCCAAAACGGCGCCAAATACCCTCACTGGTAAGTGGGAGTAAACGCTCCCGGGAACGCTTTTTGCAGGTCAGCGGTGGGCGCCACAGCGCCCTTTCTGTCCGACAGTTTGACAGCTTTAAGAGATAGCGGAAAAGAAGAGTTAAGAGACAGTTGAAGAACTCAAAAAACCGTAAGCAAGGAGGTCACATGTTGCTAACAACTTTGCTTACATAGCAAGCAAACCACGTGATGTAGCTGAGAGTCGGACAGGTTTTGGTTCGACTCTCAAAATGGACTTCTGGCTGGATCTTGACTAGTAGAAGGGGGCATATCGAAGTAATAGGAGAAGGAAGAAAAAGATAATTTGAGTTGAGAAGAAACTACTTAGTTGAAGAGGAAAGGGTGCACATGATATTGAGGCCGTATTAACTGACACCTATAGCCTATGATCTTGCCTGTGCAAAGCCATTGAATTTAACAGTTATTGGTACTACAAAATGCTCGCCAAACAAGCGAGATTCATCAACAGACATAGATGCAGGAACAGAGAAAGACGACAAAGACAAATGACCTAGGATAGGTCGCTCAAAAATTTATAAACCTCCTCTGCGGAATATCCCAGCTCCTTCAGGTATCCCGTGAGCTCCCCCTGGTATGGCAGTTCCACACATACCTTTCCACGTCTTTCCGCTGATCGATCCAGGTGTATTGCCTGGCTTTTAGAAGCCCTCCTGACTATTGTCCTCTACATTTCGACTAGTTGCGGGACCTTTCTGTACATCTAGGAGCATTGCACTTGTAGTCAGCATAGAAATGGTGGCCAACAGCAACACGTCCGTAGATAATGCTCAAGGGTCTGGTTAACTTGTTCGGTTTGATTTAAGCTAGCTACTAGCGCACTTTTGTTACCCAAGTAAGAATAGTACCCAACATGAACTCTGAATACCCTTTCCATCTCTCTCTGATAGGTATTTTGTTGATTCGTTTCGGCCCAATCGGTAGTGGGGGTGGAGATATTGTTGGTTGTTGTGGTTGTGCTATAGCCGTGAGGGTGCATGCCACTCTTGTATGTAATAAAAATACAAAAAGGATTTACAAAAGAATTAAAAAAAAATTAAAAAAAAACCTATTTACCACTTTACTCCTTATTTTCCTTATATCTAGTTATCCTATAGTAGATCGCTTCTCAATTCGACGTTTTTTCCTCTTAAATTTCGATCAGACTGCAGGGAAATAAAGGAATGTTTCTAGAGCATCAATTTCGGCTTGATGGGATTTATGGTGGAGGTACTGGAGAAAGGACTCGACTTGCTCTCAATGGCCGAGTGAATCACGAAGCCTTGATTGCATCGGTGTGTGTCTGTGTGCCATTTTTTTTTGTGAAACTCCTGTGGCCTCCTTGAACCCGAAAAAAAAAGGAAGTCTGGTTCCATTTTCTTACCCCGTGTTCGAACCATCTACTGGCCCTCGGCAAATCACGAATGCCTTTCGACAGAAGCGGAACGGGAATTACACCGGAGACGAACGAGGAGCATAAGAAACTTACGGATTAATTTCAAGTCCTCCAAGTTGCGTTGCTTCTGGCTCTTCTTGGGGCTCTTTCCGTGCATGAGGTTGTCGAATCCGACGGAGTCTTGGAGGAGATAGTGAGTATTAGTAATTTTGTTGGGCAGATGGCCCTACCTTTTGGCCTCTGTCCTGGGCGCACTCCCTTATAGTATCACCGGACGCACTTTGGTCTAAAGTGCGACCTCATTGCTTCATTTTTTAATTTATTTTTACCGAATTATTTTCCTGTAGTTCAGGGTAATAATTGGCAAGACGACACATTCCCGACCTCGACCTGGAAGGCATTGCATGCCATCCGCCCCGACATACTCACAGTCATGACACTATAAGAGAGTGCACCCAGGACAGAGGCCAAAGGTAGGGCCAAAACATAAAGTTCTCCGAACACTGTGTCACGTTCGGTTGGCTCATCAACAGCGTCTCCGATTGTCAATCGTGCGCTATATCTAGCCGTACTATTAGTAGTCTTAATCTACGCTACTCACCCCCGCGGTACTCATGATAATACTTGTAGCTAAACCCCCCTTTTCTAAGTTCTAAGCATATCCCATGTTTGTCCCCCTTCCGTTGTAACAGAATAATGGGTACTGATTACTGTATAATATTGATAATGCCTCGTTCGTAGGTACTTTGTCTTCATTGTAGGCGTACATGAGTTACATGCATTAACCCCGCCGGCGGTTCCCGACTAGGTGGTTATGGTATACCGAGGCTATAAAAAAAAAAAAAAGAGAAGAGTAAACGTGGCGGCAAAAGAAGAGGATGAACAGGAATGGTCACCGGCCTTCCTGGTAGGAGCATTCTTTGGAAAAACGTTCAATCAGGATGTTTTATTGGACTGTGGAGCGACTTGCTCATTAGTGAGTCCTGAGTTGTCGACTAAAATCTTACGCGAGAATCCAGGATATACCATGAATAAGCCAGAGCGAGAAATGAATGTTACTGGAATTGGAGGAAAAAGTACCGTGGAAGGATGGGTGAAGATAATTGTTGATCTTGGCCAAGGAGTAATGGTGGAACACACCATACTAATTTGCAGAGTTGGCGGGGGCTATGAAGTCTTACTGGGGAAGCCATTCCTAGCTATGATTGATGCGAAAGTCGGTATGCGGCATGATTATCTTGAAATCCCACGAGTGAATGGCCCACCCATACTATTGGAAAGACGGAGATATGTAGGAGGTTGGAAGTGGATGTTCTCGGAAACGGCAAAGAGTGAGAAATGCCTAATCTATGCCACTAATGACTACAATCCATATACAGTGAAGCATTTAAATGTGATGCCTCAAGCGCGTGCATCAGCTATCTGGGTAGAAGTAGAAGAACAACCGGTTGATATCCGTATGCGAGCGGATGAAGGGGTTGAGATGCGAGCGGATGAAGGGGTTAAGAACAAGTCAGCATTGGAGGATAGAATGCAGAAGTTTATTTTACAATACTTCGCAGACATTGGAAAATTGGGGAAGTCGGGTGGTGCAAAAGCTTTTATTGGGAATCCACCGTTGAGAACTTCCGAAGTGGAAATGGTGATGGCCGCTTTGCAACACCATGAACCACGAGCTTTGCAACACCATGAACCACAAGCTTTGCAATACCGTGAACCGCGAGCTTTGCAACAATACAAAGAACTTGAACAGGTCAAAGAAGAAAAGGACCCGGATATCTTTAATGATGTACCTTCAGAAATGGGTAAAGGAGTTGAAGATATAGGATGAGTTGAAGAGATAGGACTGATTGGAGACATGGGGCACGAAAGAGGACACGACAAAAGGAAGAACTTGAAAGTGTTTAACGCGGAAAGATTGTGGCATAAGTGGAGGTCTGGAATTAAGAGATTTCTGATGTCCGGGAATTTTTCAGGTGATTGGTGCGGTATTGGAGTACGTATGGGAATTGGCTGTACGGGAATAGGTACGAGGATAGGGTGGATGGATTAGGCGGAAAAAGGCAATAACCTCATCTCTTCTCTCTAATATGTTGTTTGTTTTTAGTAGCTAGAGCTTTGTTGTTACGGGACGGTCAGGATGATTCCTAACCATTCCTGATGAAGGGGGGTGTTACGGGCCGATATTTGCCCGATATTTGCGTCCCATATCTCGGGTTTATTAGCTTTTCGGGTTCTTCTGCACGACATAGATAAGCTAGCTTAGTTTTAGTCAGGCCTACGAGGAGGTGGTTATAAAGGCCCCTCTCGGTCGTAGAGCCCTGATCATCATCATCATCATCATCATCAAGGTTGACGAGATCATCGAGAACGAGCAAAAAGAGTCACATCGAGCCGAGTGCCGTGAGAACAACCTGCACGCCGTCAAGCTACCATCCTAAGCCAAAAGCCCTTTCTTTTCTGTGTGGGTTTTTTGTCGCTTTACACAGTTGTACCTGGGGGTGGGACCGGCTTGTATCCACCAACTGAACGGCGAAATCCAAGGTTTGAATTTGAGAAATTTGCCAATGTTACAGGTGAGTACCCTAGCGAGCAGAGTTCAACTATGAGAATACCGTCTTTTGACCAACAAGCAGTGTGGCAGATGCACATGGAACGCCGGGTAGACGGAATAGAGGAGAGTCTTGCAAATATTGAAGGTGGGTACCCTTGTGTGCAGAGTTCAAATGTGAGAATGACCTTTTGACAAACAAGCAGTAGTTATGGCAGCAGGACATGGAACGCCGGGTGGACAAAATAGAGGAGAGACTTGACAAAGTAGACCAGAGACTTGATGCGATTGAAAGTAAGTACCCTAGCGAGGGTTACACTGTTAGAGTAACATGTTTTGACAAAGGGACCACAGAGAGTATCAAGGACATCAACGACAAATTACAGACAATCCTGCAGAAGTTGGAGAAGATGGAGAAGATGCACGAAAGGGGGGACCATAAGAAGGAGGAGGATGGAAAAGAATCAGTTGAGCTCAAGGCCAAGGAGCTAGCCGTTACCGTGAGTGGGTTCCCAGTGGTAGGGTTGGTAATTGGATTTTGGTTCACGATCGTGATATATGTCCTCTATAATCAGGAGTGGCTTGCCCGTAGGGACCAGCGATGGAGGATACGAGATGAGTTGCGACGTGGGTCGCGGGAGAAAAAAGTGGACAAGGAGGAGGGAGAGAAAAAAGGGGACAAAGAGGAGGGAGAGGATGGAAAGATAGGGTGTGTGCTGATTTAACGTTGTCGAACGGTCTGGCTATTTGTATTTTTTGGGGTCCACATGTGAGGGCCCCCTTCATTCCTTGCCATTGTTGTTGATAGGTAGTCTCGTGCCGTTGATGTATAACGGGGGTGCTAAGTCACGGCCGTAGAATAAAGATAAACTCAATAGATTCACAAGTACGAACTATTAAGCTATTGCTTCCTCTATTCCTATGTGATGTCCGTGAGGTTAGAATTCCTTCTCAGCGGGTATGATTAAATACCCGCTTCGAACTACTAGAGCCTCCTCCGGAAAAGGCCTTCTTCAGGTGTGGATGCTTAGTCGGACTCCCCCGATCATCGGCCAGCTGACTGCATTGCAGTCCATTACTTCCACTCACCTTAGCCATTCACCACCTAGCTATCTTGTCTTCTACGAGAAGATGGAGGCAGCACAAGCCAGATTGATGGGGGGGATTATGAGGGACCCGGAGGCGCTTGGGGACTTGGTATTTGAGGATGAAGGGACGGCAGGGAGAAATTCAGAACCGGGGAGGAGATGGGATTATTTCGGGGAACCGTTCCCTATGAATGATGGCTACACTTCGGTCCTGACAGCTATCATGAGTAAGGTGGGGATCCTGATGGAGGAAGAGGATGCAGTACTGAGCTTCGGAGGGAAGGTAGAGAAGGAAGAAGTGCACATAGTAAACCTGGGGTTAAAAAGCGAGGATGGAGTAGACAAGTGGCAGCGGAAGATTGAGGAAGGAAAAGAGGATTCAGAAGTCATCTATACAGATGGTAGCATGAGTGAGAATGGGAACGTGGGAGGGCTGGTGCTCGGGAGGTGAGGTAGTGAAAGGGAAGATTGGAATCGGGAAGTTGACGACGGTATGGGATGGGGAAGTAGTGGGAATAAAGAAGGCACTGGCAGAGGCAGACGAGAGATGGAAGGTCTTAATTTTATCTGACTCGCAGGCGGCGTTAGCAGCCATCAAGAAAGCCGGCAAAAGAGGCAAGGCCAGAACAGGGGACTTGGTGCAGGTATTGGGCTTGATAAGGAAAAGGAGAGAACATGTCGGGGAGGAGGCGGTGAGGCATTGTAGCTTGCCCTACATATGATGTATCCCATCCATTAGCCACCTTGCAACTTGCCACCACCCCAGAATGCGGGGAGAAACCTTAGTGCCTTTTCCTCCCTCGGTCTAGATGCCTCCACTGACTCAATAATCTGAAGGGCATGCTCTGGGGGGACTCCCTCAATGATGCATTGTTCACCTGGTCCCAAGTTTGCCGCGATCTCTAAAATATGACGAAAACGCCAGTAGACGGATTTTGTATCGTGGCTCGGTAACTGAGATTGGGACCGGGTCAACACCATACCTGTGTTACCAGATTGGTCAGTTATGCCGCTGTGGTCGTTGCTGTAATCGTTCATGTTTCTGGTTTGAGGGACTGAGGGTTGTAGAAGAGTTCTGATCACGAGACTAGTACCAAGCTACTCAAATGGGTGCCGTACTTGCGGCAGAGATGTGGAAACGGGAAGGCACGTTGCTTTGGTCTGTCCATGTAGGGAAGAAATAGGAAGAAGGTAGAGCAATTGGGAGGAGATGGACGAGCGGAAGAGGTGGGCAAAGAAGGTGAAGGATGGGGGGGGGGAATATGTAGTAGACTTGGTGGAGACATTTTTCTGGCCAAATTTAGTCCGAGGCCAGTACCGAAAGGAAACAGACATATATTCAGTTGGGAAGCTGATAATGGAGTATACTTCTCTCTTTATCCAGGAGGATGAAAGAAACCCCATGTACAACTATGTCAGGAAGTTGCAGAATGGTATATCTATTGAGATGGCATTGAGGGACCCATGGATAACCTGAAATGCATGTCAACAAATTGAAAGTAAAGACTCGTGGCTTCTTTTGAGTACTTACTTGAATTCCCTTTCTTTTTTTTCTTTCAGTATTCTGTTTGGCTAGGCAGGAAGGTGATGCTACAGTTAACTCTCGTTATAAGCATACGGTCGGGGTATATGCTTATAGCTGTCACGGGGTCCTATGGAACTCTATAGTGGAACCTCCAACTATAAACCTGACGGCCGTGTTCCTCTACCGCAACGAATAGTATCTTCACACAAGATAAATTCCTATAGCAGTAAAGTTCAATCCAATATAGTTTCCTCACGACTGAATCTATTCCGTACCTCGGAATAATTCGTTGTCGCTTGAACTCATAGTTAACTCTGAACTTAGATAACAACGGATGGGGCTTGAGGACCAGTCCTCGTATACAACAGCCATGCCATGGCTGTGTACGTCTCTTTGCACCCCTGGGACAACTTACAATTAACTCAGAAGGATGAGAATTCAACTTAGGACTTTGTAGGCTTTCCGTTAACTCGAGATGCTCTTTCCTCTCCGTGCTCCCGAGAAAATCTTACTCGGCAAAACTAAGCACACTATTTGTATCTTGATTCTAGTCTCAATATCTCCTAGAGTATATCTAAACCTCTAATACATGCATATACATTCTCTACGAGAGGCTTGTGCCAACCAGACTACATATACATTAAATCTATTCTTGGGGGGGGTCTTAATTTCGGAGGGGGTTCTTACTTTCGAATAAAAGAGGACTTAGAAATTTTGGAGTAATAGAGATGGAGTTCAGAAGTGCCGACTACTAGCGATGCAGAAATGCTTACTGTTATACAAAGTTGACGAATGAGAGGCTTTTGCCAACCAGACTAGGCTTCACGGCTAGGATCTCGGCTCAAATCACGTAATCTGCGCGTACTATAAGCTACATGGGTTCGAGGCTATCATCAAGTAATTCACTAGCAATTTGAAGTCACGTTGTCAGACTTGGCAACCCTAACCTGATCAACTTTACCGAAACCTGTTAGGCGGGGATGTTGTGCCAACCAGACTACGAAACCTGTCTACATGTTCTAAAACTAGTCTGGTTAAAACATTTTCTAAGTGTGTTAGTCAGTTCAAACTGAGACTAATCGCCTTGTAGGGGAAGATAAAGGGTTACTGTAGTCTGGTTTAGTCTCGATCGGTCTGGTTGGTACGATAAGGTGCCGAGACTAAGGGTCCAGTGCCAACCAGACTAAAGGGTCCATAAGTATAAAAATAAAAAAAATGAGTATTAGTAATAAGAGGGCTGTATCGCTCATTGATGTATATCAATTTCATTTCAATAGCACTTGTTGAAAATGTAATCTCTGGTTTCGTGGTGTAGTTGGTTATCACTTCTGTCTAACACACAGGCGGTCCCCGGTTCGAACCCGGGCGAAATCATTTCTTTTGAACCTCAAATCATTTTTGGGGGCGTAACTAAGGCAAGTCTTGATAGGATCAATGCCGTAGGGTTAGTCTGGTTGGCCTCTAAGTATGTTGTGAATTGAATATTGGTCAAAGGTTTTCAATGCCACGGCGACAGGGGTATAATTTCTACAATACCACAACTTATTCGCAAGGTTTAAAATACCACAATGCAACGGACACAACCATAGGTATGCCGACATGAATAATAATAGAGATAATAAGAAGCAACCGACATAAATATGAGTGAGAATAATAGCTAGCTACAAAGAAGAAATAAAGAAACAAAGAACTTAATTATGAGGAGTCCGACATGTGCGTGAGTTATGCCCAGGCTGACCGCATGTAGAGCAGAGGTGTTCTTGTGCTCCAGGAGCACGCTGGCGAGCCTCACCACGCCGATATCGTTCTTTCTTAGGCCGTCCTCGAGGGATGCGAGTGCGAGGAGCATTACATGGGAGTTCTTCTGCTTCTGAGTCTGAGTCTGAGTGAGGTTCAGGATGAGGGGGTGCTGGCAAGACATGAGGGCCAAATACAATAGGATGGAAATTGGTAGAATAGGTATCTCGCCAGGTTTGGGTTGAACAGAATTGCAGCAGAAATACTAGAGGAAATGGGTACTTAAGATGTAAGATAAGAGCGAATGCATGTGTACATGGAATATCATTTCTTTGGTATTCATAGCAGGTACATGATTTTGACCGGAGGTTCACATGGTGATAGCAGGTTCCATAAAGTGTGTTTTCTGCAATGCGACCTTCAGTAGGATTTGCAACTTGAACTTGATGTTGGCGAGCTGCAATTCGATGGCTATTAAATTCACATAGGCAGTATGGGGTATATTGCTCGGAAAATGTAGCTGATTGTTGCTGACGCTGATATCGTAGACTCATGACTTTATGCCAAAGTGTTTGTAGAAGATCCACTATTGGAAGCTCTTGAAGTACTTTGAAGTCCAAATTGACTCGTTCAATAATATTAGAGGTATCTTATCCATATCGACGTCCAGGAAAAAAAGCAGCAACCCAAAATTGTGCTGGAATATCTCGAAGGTAGGCTGCTGCTGCTGGATTGATTTGGTGTAAAGCATCTATATGATGTTCAAATATCTGTAGAGTATTAGATTGGGCTATCTTCCAAAATAAATCTGCTAAAGTACGAGAGAATTTTGTAGTAAAATTCTCTTTAATATGAAAACAACAATATGCTCGAGAAATACATGCTGGTAAAAGTGCTTCTGCATCCATAAGACCTTTGTCTCGATCAGAAAGTACAGGAAGTGCAGCTAACAAATGCCTAACAAAATACCACCATGAATCTTGATTCTCACTCTCAACCACTGCCCAAGCAAGTACCAAATATTATTATTAGCATCTAATGTGACAGCTAATAATAAGATCTGGTGAAACCGAGTCTTAATGAAAGTACCATCAACTGCAATAAAGGGATGACAATAGCGAAAGGAAGTATTTAACTCTATTGGATATATGAAAATTCTTTCAAACTGCCCAGTTTCCGGTTGCTGTTGTAAATGAGTATAAGCAGTAGGATTGGAGGTCCTGAGTACAGATATCAGGGTTGGAATAGTCTGAAAACTAGTATAATGTGATTGTATATCATCATGAAGTAAGGAAGTTTTGAGCTTTTTAGCAGCTTGGTTATTGATAATTTCCCCAAATTGCAAAGCAGCACAATCAATAATTTCCTGCAGATGTGTTGCCTTCGTAATATGTAGGTATTGTGGGATATGTCGCTGGAGCCAATGTTGGTAGGTAGCAGTTGAATGTAAGGTTAAGGGTGCAATGCAGGTATGTTGAGAATTTAATATACTGATTTTGATACTGTTATCGGCCTGTTTATTTGCTCGAAGTCGCCAGTCGCAGGTATTGTCTTTGCACTTATATATAACTCGAGTTGCATCCCTAGCTGTTACTGTGAAATGGAATTTTTCACGTACTGACCAATCCTCAAGGTTGGCTTTTAAAGCATCGAATGACATATATAACTGCCCTAGTTCGGGTATAGGTAAGAGGTTCTGTAAGGCGGCCATATTGTGTTGTGATCTTGTACCGTGGTGTTTAATAACTTTCAACAGGTACTGTTATTTCTCGAGTCTTTTAAGCTACCACTATCCCATTTGCGCTTTATCCTCTCCATGATAATTAATGATTTGCGCTTTATCCTCTCCATGATGTTTAATCACTTGCGCTTTATCCTCTCCATGATGTTTAATCACTTGCGCCTCATCCTTACTTAGTTCTATACTGCTCGTGATGTTTAATCACTTGCGCATTATCCCCTTCAAGCGCTCTATCCCATTGTTCTTTGTCTAATTAAAGTACCCACTATAAAATAACCACAATATCGGATATACCTCTATTTGGTATTTACTACATGCGGTATGAGTGTGTTGCTGTGGTATTGTGCAACGGTTGTGGTATTGTAGAAATTATACCCCTGTCGCCGTGGCATTGAAAACCTTTGACCTTGAATATTTTGATTCCGATGAGCACGTCAATGATCGTAGCAACCAGTGGTTGTGTTTGCAAAATGTATGCTGCAATTATGATTTACCCACTTAAATATGTATACTGAACAAACGATCAAACGGCTTACCTATTAATTTGATGATATATTTTCAGCGGCTGCATCATCTCCTTCCCTGTCGGTTTAACTATATGCATCTCAGTGCAGGATAAGTTTTCAAATAGGATCAAACAATCTACTCATCCCCTAACATTGCTGATGCAGGATAGGTTATTCCCTAAGTTTTCAAGATAGTCTACTCTACGCTAGTTAGTCTGTAGCTATGATGATGCCTGATCTAGCATATGTATTCTTTCCCTAGTATAATAAACCCTAATTCTCTCCTACCACGCAAGTTTTTCAACCTCATGATGATATCCGCATTGTACCACATCACATCGCATTAAACGTATCATTTACGAAGCCCGAAACAGGAAAAACAAAACAAAAACATTAAAAGGACGCAATAAACGCAAAAAAATCGCAATTTTTTTGGATTCGAGGTTTACATGGAGACCTCGACTCTGCCCTCGTTCCCTGGAGCCCCGCTGGAGAGATTGGGGAGGAGGTAGGTGATGTCGTCCCATGGATGCCTGTAAAGTCCAGTGCGGAGCCTCTTCTGGTCGAGGTAGTGGGCAATAAGACCAATAGATCGTCCAAGAACGAAGAGACCGTTAAGGACACCCATCTGTAGGAGTATAAGTCAGCATACATTCACTTGCGAGGAGGCAATGAGGTGGAAGCTTACCCTGAGGTAGTCTTCGGCTTCTTCGGGAGTGAAAGCACCACAGTTCCTCAATAAATCAACGAAGCAAACAGCAACACAACCGTCGACGTTGAGTATAAGGTTGTCCTTCTTGGAGGTGGTGACACTCTCGACTGCAAGGGCATAGTCGAGGAGCTTGTGGGATGGGAAACGTTTCTTAACGAATTCCTTGACCAGTTCAACACGCAAGTCAGGATTGTTCCGAGACTTGACCTTGTGACCGATTCCAGGGACTGTGAAACGAATACATTAGCTGTGATGATAAGGGAAAATAGGAACGACAAGAAACATACTGAGCTTGTTCTGCTTTCGCATGGTATCAACAAAGTCTCGTGGGCTGAGCCCCTTGTCAAATGCATTGGTGAACTCGGCAGCTGCACCATCCAAAGCACCACCAAACCTCTCACCAATGGTCAGAAGACCGGAAACGAGAGCGGAAATCAGGTCTTTTCCAGCTCTGGTAGTGATAATGGTGTTCATTGCACCGGAAACAGCTGGGCCGTGGTCGGCAGTTAACATGAGTACCATTTCCAAAAACTTGGAGGCGTACTCTGGAAGTCTTCGGCGGAACCAAAGGAGGGACATAACACCGCCAATACCAATGTCTTCCTTGAAAACATCAGAAATTGGCATACCCGCGTAAAGGAGCTCCTGCCCACGGTCATCGGAGATGGTCGAGATGAAGGCGGCTGGCTTACGGATAAGGCCAAGCTCCTGAGCCCAGGAGTAGTCGATGGGGATCTTCGGTGGCTCTGGCTCCGGTTGGGGAACGATAACTCCCTTGGCTACCAAGTCCTGGTAGACCCTTCCGAGAACATCTGGGAACTCCTCGAAGGTATCGGGGACGAAGAAACCCGCATCACGCATGGCCCGATTCTTGGCCTTGGCAGTTTCGAGTTGGGAGTTAGCGAAAGAGCCGGCGTGTCCAAATTGAACTTCGGTGGTGAACATCGAAGCACAGGTTCCGATTGCCCATGCCACTATTGGCTTGGTGATTTGACCATTTTTAACAGCCTCAATCACACGGTATTCCTCAACACCCCCGACCTCTCCAAGGAGCACAAGGATCTTGCACTCTGGGTCGGCTTGGTATCTAACAAAACCGTGAGACTCCCTACAGGCAAGAGAGGAACAACGGAATCAAATACCTTAGCAAATGGTCGATAAATGTGGTTCCGGGGTATCGGTCACCACCAATAGCGACACCCTCATATACACCGTTGGTGACTTGAGTCAAGATATTGTTTAACTCGTTACTCATACCTCCAGACTTGGAGACATAACCGACAGATCCCTTGCGATAGAGCTTAGAAGCGACGATGTTGTCCATCATACCACCAGTGTTACCAATCTTGAAAGAGCCAGGCTTAATTCCACCAACAGTGGCGGGACCGATGATGGTGATACCATTCTTCTGGGCATGGTGTAGGATCTCACGTGCTCGCTAGGTATCATCGAATAAATACAGCTTTCACGACTGGCTTGTTCTGGAATTCAACACTTACTCGTTCTGGGACACCTTCAGCAATGATAGCAATAGTACGGACTTGGGAGTGGTTCATCAATTCCATAGTTGAACCATATACCGATCGAGAGGAGGCAAAGTTCACAATCTAAGGCGTAAGTCAGATCATTTGCATTCAGATATGGCGCTGGTAGACTGTTCATACCGTGTCAACATCTGGATGCTTCTCCATCGCCTTCTCTACACTCTGGTAAACTGGTAGTAGCGTTTCCGAAGTTCCCCAGTACCTGAGTATCTTTTTAGCATCCATAATTCGCAGTCGGCAGCTAGTCAGTTGCTTACATTTTAGAAACGAATTGACCGCCAAAAGGATAGATGATACCAGCTACAGAGGGTGTTGTCCTCTTGCAGATAAAATCGAAATCCAACATGCCCTGACAAGCTCTTGGTTGCAATCCATAGATGAAAGCTCTGGTCTTTGGGTGGAAGAGAGTGTGCTCCGCTGGTGGAGATCGAGGCCGAGATGGAGCAGTGAAACGACGAATGTTGTCATTAGCGGAGGCACCTCCGGTGGTTGGAGAGAGGGTCGCCATTTTTTCGTTTGTATCAAATATGGCTATAAGGTCTCTCTGTAGGTCAATGGTATAGTCAGTATAATTCGTTTGCTGTCTAGTTTCTAGAGCTGCCGTGCAATTGCGTGTAAACGCTTTCCCTTTCGAGTTGCTATAAGAAAGGACTTACCAATGAGAACGAGCTCTGATTTTGTTGAAGAGGAAGATGGAGGAGGTTCAAGATCTTTAGATCCTTAGTAAGGAGCTGGCCCGTTTATAGAGTTAGCACACGCAATTTCCCGAGACCGTAACCTTCGTAGAGTAAACACCCAAACAAGTTTCCAACGTAAAAGGGGACCCTTCACGGTGATGTAGGAGCGGGTAATGCAGTGCAGTTGGAGAAGGATGGTGGGGAAAGTGAGCAGATCTTGGGAATTAGCAGCTTCGTCCGATGCTGGCGGGGGGTTTTTAGGAAGAGGGCCAATTGCGGATGGAGATCGGCAGAAAGATGTACGAGAGAAGTCAACCCCCATCGCTGCTTTATTCGCCTCGCCCGGCCATCCTGGTGACGGGTCAATCTCTCAACCCCACAACGGAAGCTTGGCGAAACAGGGTTCACGATGCATTTCCGTGAAGCTTTGTTTTCTTGCTCGGGAACTTGTTGACTGGCTCGACTGTTGGGAACCTAAAAGGAGAGAACTAAAGAAGAAACCCCAACCTAAAGGACTGCCGTGATGATGAGCGAAATGTTTTGTGTTCCTGACGAGCCCAAACCAAAGCTGCCGATCGCGGCCATATCCCAAGGTGGGTGGGTACCCTGCATTCGTGTTCCCAACAACGAATCGAACTCCAGCGAGCTGCTCCCGAGACGTCGACGGGAAACACTGTCTACTGTTCGCATAAAAACCCGAGCCAAGAGTAAAGCTGATCCCACGTAAGGAGTAAGCTCTGCCGTTACATTTTTTTCTGCTCCAATGCCTTAGCCTGGAGCAAAAAATTGAGCGCGAGGAATCTTCTGAATTTGCCAACTGCCCGTGACCGTGCTCTGTTGGCGCATTGTTGAGGATGAGGGGGCGAGCCCGGTTGCAGCAACCTCGCGAAGAGAGGGGCTGGTAACCATGGTCATCAGGTTGGAGGGGTTAACGTTCGGCTGGTTGCGCGCCGCTTTTTCGCTGCTCTTTAGTGACCACTTGCTTCTTAGAAATGCAGTCTAGCAAAGTCCCCATTTTGCATCCCCCTCTGCTCCATCTGTCAGACCAGCTGGGTCAATTGCCTGCCTTACCCCGTGAACTCCATTCCGGAAACGCCTGCCCCATTACATCTTCTCTCTTCTCTTCCTTTAGAACATCTTATTTTCTCGAATTCCCCCTTCTCCCCACTTCCCCTCCCAGTGAGCACCAGCAACATGTCCGCCAAATCTATCCTTGAGGCCGACGGAAAAGCCATCCTCTCATACCACCTCACACGATCTAAGCCAATCGCTCCTTCACCTCTTCCTCCTCCACCCCACAACTCTCCTCCAAAGCTCGCTTCCCTCCACTTCCCCGCAGGCTGCAATCCATTAGCTATCCTCGATGCTGCTGAAACCACGTACCCCTTCCTCCTCACCCCCGGAGCCCGATTTGTTGCTAAGCCAGACCAATTGATCAAGAGGCGAGGGAAGTTGGGATTGTTGACCTTGAATAAACCATGGGCTGAAGCCAGGAAATGGGTTGAGGAGCGTGCGTGCAAGGAGATTGACGTGGAGGGTGTGAAGGGAGTTCTTCGGAACTTCTTAGTGGAGCCATTCGTGCCCCATAAGGGTGAGGAGGAGTACTACATTAACATCCACTCAGTACGAGAGGTTAGTTGCTCTTCCATTGTCAATTGCTCTTGACGTCCGTGGTTGTTTCCTTTTTTTCTGTGTTGTGATTAGGACCCATCCCGACGTCTTTATTAATTCCGCCCCCCCCCCAACGGATAATGCAACGTCACTTCTCTACATGCGGTTTGGTTTCGGGAATGAACGAGTTGCCATCACCAAAGTTCCTCTTTGTACCATATTCGTTTTTTGCGCATAACTTGTCAATCCTCCAATTGGCCACCACGAAGATACCCCGCTTGTGGCTCTGGCAATTTTCGATTCACATTGCTGACATATCATATCTTCAGGGTGACTGGATTCTTTTTACTCACGAGGGAGGTGTTGATGTAGGTGATGTTGATGCAAAGGCTGAGAGACTGTTGGTTGGAGTTGATTTGAGCGAGTGAGTGTCCATATGCTTGATTCCATTTTAGACTGTTGCTGACTATTGTCTCACTTTCAGATACCCATCGAACGAGACTATTGCTGCTACATTACTTAAAAATGTCCCTTCCGGAGTACATAACGTCCTTGTGGACTTTATCACTCGCCTGTACGGTGTCTACGTTGACTGCCAATTCACTTACCTTGAAATCAACCCCCTCGTCGTCATCCCTAATGAGGACAAGACCTCAGCAGAGGTTCATTTTCTTGACTTAGCTGCCAAACTTGACCAGACTGCTGAGTTCGAGTGCGGTGCTAAGTGGGCTATTGCCAGAAGCACACAGTCACTTGGATTGGCCAGTACGTCAAGTGACAAGATTAACATTGATGCTGGTCCACCAATGGAGTTCCCTGCACCCTTCGGACGTGAACTCAGTCCAGAAGAAGCGTACGTTATCCAAGTTTAACTTGTCTTGCAAGATTGGCTAATATTTCTATACAGATATATTGCATCCCTGGATGCTAAGACTGGTGCTTCCCTCAAGTTGACTGTGTTAAATGCCAATGGAAGAATCTGGACACTCGTTGCCGGAGGTGGTGCTTCCGTCGTCTACGCTGATGCCATTGCATCCGCCGGCTTTGCCAGCGAGTTGGCCAACTACGGTGAATACTCCGGTGCCCCAACGGAGACCCAAACATACCACTACGCTCGCACCGTTCTGGATTTGATGCTCCGCGGCCCAATACACCCTAATGGCAAAGTCCTCTTCATTGGTGGTGGTATTGCCAACTTCACAAACGTTGCTTCCACTTTCAAGGGTGTGATCCGCGCTCTCCGAGAATTTGCCCCGGTCCTTCTCGAGCACAAGGTTCAGATCTGGGTCCGACGTGCTGGTCCCAACTACCAGGAGGGACTGAAGAACATTAAGGCTGTTGGCCAGGAGCTTCAGCTTAACATGAAGGTGTACGGTCCAGAGATGCATGTCTCTGGTATCGTACCAATTGCTCTGTTAAGCAAGAACCCCGGAAATATCAAGGAGTATGGTGCTTAGGCAAACGGTATTGATCTTTCGGTAGAATGGGTAGATGGGATTGGGTATTGGTAATGGGGTGTAATGTTATATTCACTTTTAGTTTGTTCTTTTCAGATTTCGGGATTCAAGACATTTGTTCGCAGCTTGTTAAATTTGCGAAAGGACGTAAGATATGTATGACAGGATTGAGGGAATACCTCTAGGGAAGGAATATAAAGGTTTTTGAGATTCAAGATAATTATGCAATTATGCTTGAGAAGGACGTCATGCCAATCAGATTTCTCTTGCTGTGGTGTATTTGTTATCAGATTCATCCAAAACGAACCAAACTAAATCCAAAAGAATCTGATAACGGTATCGGTATAGTACCACTGTCTTCAGTAAATTCAATACAAAAGTGAATCAGATAATTGATAAAATGTAATCAGATTCTACAATCTAACTTTGAAAGAGCGTCAAAAACTCATTACTCATATATAAAATGACATTACTCGTATGTACCATCCCTCTGGACGGTATGACGAGCCACCTGGAAGCCCAGGTGGATTCAAAGGTCAGGCAAGTTAATCTGCGGCACACGCCGTGCTATTTACATGGAATACGAAGGGTAGGTGGGGTGGAGGAGCCATGCCGAGTAGTTTTGTATGAAGAGTGAGGCGAAGCAACTATGTATGGTAAGGGTAAGGGTACAGCTAAAGCCCTCATCTACTTAGAAACAGAGTGTTGGAATGCCTTCAGCTGGAAATAGGAAATATATAGGGGAATGCAGCCTCAGTTTATATCTGGGCAGCAGATGAAAAAACAGTTAGATCAATGTTTCAAGCCGACAAGAGTTCAGGGTAACAGAATGGAACAACACGGTCATAATTTTCACACTAAATTGATATCTACTCTCAATACCAATATTATTAATCTGCCCCATCACCCTCATTAGGCAAATTCCGACACTTTCCATACTAATACTTCATATTCAAATTTTGTAATTACCTAGGTCACTTTATTTGAAAACAAACTTGAACCAGTATCTCAATGTATGCATTCTGAATGTAGTTGCATGTAGGTAATTGAGTTGGGAAGGAGAATACTGTGGAGAATAATTGAGATATGTGTTGGTGTGTTGTTCCACTGGAGGATTGCGTAGTAGAGGTTTAGTTTTAAACTAAGGTTGAGGGAACTTCGTGGACTAGTGTAAGACTCATATCAACAAGTATAGGATTTATACTCTGTCCAGGTTGTAATCCAACTTATAATAGTATATATCATTACTCTGACTTATCTCCCCCAATGTCCATGCCTAATTCACCCAATTGCATTTGCTATCTCATCCTGTTTTTTTTGAATATCTCTACCAAAACCATTATGATATTACGCATACTTCATGGCATGCAAGTAGATATTTCCAATAGTTGGTATCACTCCAGACTTTGCTTCTTCCTCTTTGCGTCCATGCCGCTCAGTGTACGGCAGCACCCGGAATTCGCGTACCCCCCGTTAATATCAAAACACCCAGCCAACATACTCTGCACCAAGCCTTAACAATTATTGTCTAACATACTCCAGCTCTATACCTTCCGGTAAAGACTGGCCACTCATAAAACCAGTCCAAACGGGCCCAACCCCGCGCTAAACTATGGCAAACGGCCCAGAACCACTCCTGGACTGCTCCAAGCCTCGATTCGCAGCCATTCAAATGGTACCACCTTGTTCACAACTACACCCCATAGTCTCCTAGGTGGCACTCTATCCGGCTTGGTACTAGGTAAAATTTAATCTTTTGCAGTAACAAGCGAGTAATCATTCTCGATATTTTCCAAATTCGGAAACCATTTCGTTCATCAGATTGGGCAATGGAGAAGATGGGAAACCCGGCTCGAAACCATGCATACGCAGTGCTGAGACCATGGTTAGTTGGAGTGAAATATTGGAAACTGGATTTAGGGTTTCGTAGGCGTGAGCCCTTGGAAAAGATTGACATGCGGGCTAGTTGTGGATTATCAGAGTCCAGGCAATTTTTCAGCGCTGGCAAGGGTGTTGAGCTCCTAGTGGAGCTTTTTTGGGTCATGGAATGACATGGAGCTCATACCTACTTTGCCGAGAATTGCTCAAGAGTAGGCTTTAGACATTTTCCTGATCAGTGTGATGATTGCCTCCAAATCTGGAGTGGATCAAGTTATAGAGACTTTGGCCTTAATCGTCACAAAAGGCTCTACTACAAAATGCCCGGGGCCATGCAGAGTCCTCAGCATAGCTTAGTCAGCTACAAAGATCTTAGTGTTATTCTACTAGATATCTAGGTCAGCAATTTGCTGCCTTTCATCGAGCCCTGAATCCTCTAAGTATCTGGATAGTTTGCTGAAGAGCTCTATGAGTGTAACCTAGAGCCAGTTGTTGGTAATGTTGCAGAGAAATTCTACTTGTGTAACTTTAATCCTTGACATTTCAGCACCCCACACGACCTCCACCACATTCATATGTATCAAAAAAAAACCTGTTCCAAAAGGCGGGCTGTAGTATGAATAGATGCTTAGTACTATATTCCTTACCTCTCCGCTTGATTTGAAGTATTTGTATAGGGATTTCGATCACAAAACTGGCTGAAACCAATAATAAGGGAAGGGCATAGGAATAGATAGGAAAAAAAAAAAAACTATATATGGTTTTGTTCAGTGCATTTCATATATGCATATACACAGAAAACAGCAATCCTGTAGTTTGTGCGCCCAGAGTAGGCCAGAGGCTCTTCGAGGGCGGCACACAAGTTATGAGTTTCTTTTAATTAGAAAAAAAGTCCTTCAGGAAATAGCTTACAGCCTTGTTAGACTCCAGATCGGAACTTGAATACGTCCTTCACTTACAAATCAATCCTTCGTCTGAAAAAGTCTGTAACTAGCGGTTTATCCCTTATGGATAATTCTAAGCACTACCAGCCGTAGCTAGATTTCATTCCCCTCCCCCCCCCCTTCCCGGGACCAATCGAGCTCGAGGTAGCTCTGGCGACTTGAGCAAAATAGTAGTCGCTGCTGCAGCTCCAATTAACTTTCCTATAGCTATGAACCAAACTACTAATGCTATGCGGGCATCTCTTAAACGATAATCACCTCTGTAAGTCACGGGTACGGGTTATTCTGGTGGCAATATCACGGCGCGAGAACGAAGATAGGCTCGACCGTTGTGCTTACGATAGAGACAAAAGGGTTATGGCTATATAAATAAATTTGTGCTATGTGGCTTTCTTGCTACATAAGTACTCATGATTTGTGATGATCACGTGAAAAGAGTTTGCAAGCAAATGTGGATAATAATCTAGACTACTGATAATATACACATAGGCTTGAGAGTGCAATCGCATCCACCATTAGGGTAATATATATCACCATTAGAGTGGCTATACCGGGAAGATCTCCCCAAGCCATGGTCAACCAGACTACTGGATCCTGCTCAACGTTAACCACGCGGATATATTGCTGGTCATACATTCATTTACGAGATCCAACATAGCTTGCCACTTACCCGAGTACCTCCTTGCAATTGGCTCGGCTCAATTCCGTGGCTCACGGAGATTTCGTTCACGACTGGTGAGCGGCTGCATCTGCAGGTCTTGCTATGAGGTTATCCACAATATTTTACATCACACGCATTTTGTGCCAGGGTCAGAGAAACCCACACTCCCAGCGTGACGTGGGCATACATGCTTAAGCTTGGGTAAGTTTGCTACTCACTGAGAAACAATTAGCAGCGTTTCACCTTGGCAAAGACTTCATGTATTCAATTTGAAGCCCCTATCGATATGACGCTCGGTCCGGCTGAAAGTGTACTGGTGTACTACCAGTACGCTTTAATATGAGAAGAATGACTGACACAATCACCATGATCTCTTCACCCTGATACGCTACGAGCCCCTCTTTTCATACTAAAATTAGTTAGTTGATTGCTCCTCGCATTTTATTCGACAAATTAGCCAAGAACCCCACCACTAACCCATGCACATACTTGTGGGGCACTAGACTACTATTGGGGCTATATTGGAATTTTTGGAGTGTGACAGCAGCCGCCCAAGCATGGGACTCTGGTAGATCATAGGCTCCCATGCGCACCCTTGAATCATTTTGGTCGCCCTGAGGCGTACGGAGTATTGGCGACGAATCTTCAGCGCTAATTTGGTCCTGAAAATCAAACTGCGCCAGTCAATAGCCCTAACAATTGTTAGCAGGGATAGAGGGCCTCAACCTATGACGACCTCGGACCCCGTGTCGCTGGGGTATTGTACCCCTGCAAAACATGGCGGCACGGACCCCAACGTAAATAACTTTAATTCAACGACAGGTATCGCTGTGGGGGGCGCACGAACTGGAGATCAAACTTTGAACATAAAAACGTTAACTCCGATATGTGTTTTAGACTTCAGCACGTCCTTATATCAGCGATGGCAACAACGATTTCAACACAGTCTAATATCCCTCAGACAAGTTATCAAATTTTTTTCTGTTTCACCTAACCCATGTACAGCGACCCCGGGCCTGAAACCACGTGCACGAGGCGAGCATATATATCCGCCAGACTACTTGAAAGGAGAGTTATGCAGCAATTAAATGCGTTTCACAACAATGCTATCATGACGACATTTGGCTTACTAACTCAGTTTTTATAATTATGTATGTAGGACATCAGACATACATACTGTATATTGCATCAATGCACGGCACGGGGTCTTAGAAGAATGATCCCTCAACCAGCTGCAGATTAGGGTCTCGATCGCCACTAACACTGCTTTCTCCCGTATAGCAGCAAGCTTTATTCAGAGGTTACATACATACTGTTTCCTTCAGATCGCACTAGCTCTGAAAATCGCTCATCCTTTTCGTTATCAGAGAGTTTATCTATTGCCGTACGTGTGGGCTTGCCGAAGAGGTGCCGTACCCATAGACCGTACCCAAGGATTAAATGTTGTACAGTTAGCCCCCGCTATCCCAGACAACCAATATCTCGATGTTTTCTGTATGTTGTCATAGCGAGGATCAAGTACTTACCCGATTGGGTTAAAACGTTGGTCGGGTCACGTGGATTATAAAATAGCCAAGTTGGAGTTCTAGTCTATTAAGAGGCAGCCCCCTGAACAGAGCTGTCTTCAGGTCAGGCAATGGCTGATGCATTGGATGTGCTGTCCGGTATAGCAGAACCAATAGTGCGCCTGGGGGCTAACTGTATGCCGTGCAATATCCCATCTGCCGAAACCAGCTGACGGTTTTCTCCCGAAACATCGAGGCGCCTAAGGTTAAACTATCCACCATGTTTATTTGAACACGCACGCCTCATTGACCTTGATCAGACTTCCGGGTTCCAGGGGCGGGTCAGCTAATTATTTCGATTATAAAAAAAAGCAAGAAACGGCTGTTTGAGCACGAAATTATACTGGCTAGGATGTTTTTCCCGGCCAACCAACATTGGTGTGGCCCCTTTGGCCGAGTATTTTTTTGTACTCGGGCCTTGTGTTGTCTGTCTCTTTTGGAGAATCGATTCACAGAAATTTTTTTTGTAGGAGTTATGTAGGGCCACAGTGTGATTAGCACGAGGATATCACAACTCTAAGAATCTAGGATAGCTCACATAAAATTCGTTCAAATCATCGGTATTAGCTATATCGAATCGAATTGGGCCACTTTTGGTATCAAACATCGGACTACCTTTAGTACCAACATCAGAACCATTTTCGGTATCAAAGGATTCCTCCGGTGGGAAAAGCCAATACCAGAGGCTGTTGCGTTAAAAGAGCCGACCTGATCCATCGCTAGGTAGGCGAAGTAGAATGCACAGCGCATAAGGGCCCCTAGCCTCTTACCCTGCCCTTATACCATCTGAGTTACTCTAACTAACGTTTCTTTTTCTAGAATTGAAGCAACCAAACTAAAGCATGCCATACGCTCGGTAATGCAGCAGAGCTAACGTAATGCCACGCGACCCTGCCTACTGCATATTTGGCCGTGAGCGTATCCAATTCCCTACGGTACGTATGATATAAATTATCGTACGATGAAATCTGACCAGGGTGGTGATCTACACACTAGAGTCCGGTGACTGTAATCTCCGTGTGGCGCTGACAAAAGGTGTGTGCAGTTATAGAACCGGGAGTCAAAATGCCGGTATCATTTGCAATTGGTACATGCCGTCAGTGTCGTAGTTATTACAACAAAAGCTAGATAAGTTCCTAGATTATACCTAGGAAAATAAGTCAGGCGGAGCCGAGTCCGCCTATTGGGGCATGTCCACCATTCGAGTACAGTGATATTGCCCCCGAAGTCTCATAGCAATATGATTGACCCACCAATGATATTGGGCAGCACTGAATGGTAAGTCTTTCTCGAGAGTAGGCATCACCCTGTTTGCAACCTATTCTAATCCGAATTGGCCAGGTGATATTCACCACAGAAATATCTGAATGCTACCTCTGCAGGAATTTTGATGACAATATTTTATACCCTCAGACAATTGCTTCCCACACATGCAAGGATTGGGACCAGAAGCTTTCCCGATCGCAGCTAGTCCCCTAGTCCATGAATTCAACTTAGTCCCCATCGATTCCCGTGGGGGAGCCCGATCTTTTTGTGTCCCCTGGTGGGGAGGGGGGGTGGCTCCCATGATACCCCTTCCAAAATTCCTCTAATTTTTATTGGTATACCTGCTTGAATCCGGGCCTGTCAAGCACGCCCCTGTTCGTCACCCCCCCAGTTGGCCCCTGACTAATGCTCTCTATCTTCTTAGATATAAGAACGATGGGTGCATTTCCACTAGGAGCGTATAAAGTAGAAATGAACAGAATCCAACATTCCAAGCGGTACATTGGACAGTGGGGCAAATCTCACAACAACCGGCATCAATTATTGTGACAACGAGCGTCAAATGGATATGCGGGATGTGAACATGGATGGGCCAGCAGGTTTGAGTGGGCTCTTGCTTTCCTGGCCTGTAATGTGGATTCTAATTATGTTTAGCACTGAGGTTTCGTGAGCCTCCACTAAAATTGCCAATACAGGAAACGACCCCCAGCCCAGCTTCAACTCTCCCGCTCAGTTCATCCCTTGATTCCCGTCATCGGCGGAATTCTCAGGCACATAGGGATGCACAGTATGCTGAAATCAGCGAGCGAGCTGCGACCCATAGGAAGCAGAATACCGGTTTTAATCGCAAGAACCTACCGCCGAGACATGTTATGTCCCGTTGCCTCGTTTCATTCTTCCGCGGGTATGGTGTGTTTTACTTTTTTTTGCCGGATATCCATACCATGAGCCTCTACCGCGCTGCATATTCCCCCGAAGAAGACGAGTTATCGCCAATTGGTGCAACACCGAACATGAGCAATTCCGAATTCAGCCTACTATTACTGACGGCAGCAGTTGGGGCATTATATGCTGAAGATTGCGATGCGCCGGTCAAACATATTCGACAAGAGCTTTATGCCGTTGGAAAATATCATCTGGATGTCGCTGTGGGAAACATCGGAGACGGAACTGTTGGCATTGACGTTGGAAACGGCGGTGATGGGCGGACTAGCGGCATTCTCACGATAACCGCTTTAGCAACCGCGGCACTGTATATGATTTTTGAGAAAGATATACTTGCTCGGAAATATATAGGTACGCCTAATTTGGATGCCTTCTATTTACATATTCTCAGACTACCACATTCCCTATATTATATCCACCATTTTATTTATTTTGTCGCGCGATGGCATGTTCACCTCCCTGTTCGTCCGGTTGTGCTTCCCGGGAATATCAGTTCTCACAAAATGATTGGCGTTCCAGACTCCGTGTTTGAGCGCTGCTCCCTGCTCAACGGGAGCGATCAACAAGCATGATCGCCCATGATGCATACACAGCTTTCCTAATTCCAAAACCTGTTTTTGCTTGCGGCTATCGATTTGGGCACGTTTTGTATGGCTGTTTCCCTGTGTTCCCCACCCCCTTGCAGCCTTGGCACCTAGCTCCAGTTTGATCTCCCAATTTTCCTTCATCATGCAGTAATTATTCTTGTTTACATTGACGAATGGAGGAAGATCAAGAAAGGTGCTAGCTGGTGATGCGAAAGGTTGGCTAATCCCTTAACACTCGAGGAAAACCGAACAACGGCGGTTTAGAACAAGCAATACACCTGACACAGAAGAGGGGCTTCCATATGATCAATAGTTCATCCAAAATCAGAGGATTTATGAATGGGAGTGATGGGGTGAACGGTACTGGGGGTGAATGGGAGGCGTGGAGAAGAGTGTGGAGGTCGTTGGTGTTTTTAGACGGGTGAGTCCCAATACCGTGTTCCGTGCTTGCCAGGGGGGTGGACAACGAAAAAAGATTCGTCGAGGCTTATCGTCGTGAACTAGGTGGCTATCTGCCTCCGTCGGCTATCATCCTGCAACGGATACCATAGATGTAAGGTCCCTAAATTGCTACGTCCCCAGGTGCTGTCTCGGTGAACCATTATTATTTTCTTTCCAACTGGAGCTGACTCTACCGCTTCAGAGCTATGACCCCAGAAATTTCAACGAAATCGATCAAGGACTCCATGCGGAGATGGCTAAGCTGGGTGCCCTCATGAGTGCAATCACCCGGGATATCTGTGCACCAAAAACTTTCGAGATGAGCCAGGTCCGGGAATACAATGGTCAACTCAAGACCTGGCATGACAACCTCCCGGACTACCTCAAGCTCTCCGAGGCTCTGGACTTCAAGTCTGACTCAGCACATAGAACGTCTATTCTCTTGACACATTGTGCTTATTTAGGCTCACTCATTTTACTCACTAGGAGGATCCTGATTGCTCAGACAAAGAGCTTGAGAGGTGAGACGCAGGAAATTGTATTTGGTGATGTTGACCACGAAATGGTCAAATTATCTCACGACTGTATTTATGCCGCTCGCCAGCTAGCAACGGTATTTAGCTCTCTCTTTTGGCACTGCGTGGAGGGGTGGCGTAGTATACCTGCTAACATTGGATATATCCACCTGGAAACAGGTTGTGGGTATTTTTTTCACGGAGGGGCGACTGGTGAGGAAGTGCTGGCTCGGGATACAATCCGCCTTCACTTCGTGTCTAATCATTTTCTTGGAACTTTCAGTATTGCGCCGTCAATACAACGTTCGACCACAGTTAGCAGACCTGGAGTTGGTTTCTCGATGCATGTACGCATTGGATTATTGTGCTTCTGTTGACACTGTCGCAAAGTCGTTTTTCACAACCCTCGTTCCAATCCGAAACATTATCTTTGCCAGTACACCTGAATTTACTGGAACTATGGATGCACAATTAAACCCCCACGGGCAATCCACCCGTATTCCCCAATATCGTTCACACAGCTACTCAACAACATCGACATCTCCAGGATTGTCCAGAGAGCCATCAATGTCTCCAACAAAACGTCCGCGTATACTTACCAACATCGACGCCACCCGAAGCAACTCTGCACCGGAAATTCCCACATCACCAACATTCTCTTTCCCATACACGCAACCAGTACAGAGAATGTCCACTTTCTCATACCCGGTGGCGACGGCCCAGCAAATGTTTAGTGATCAGACAGATCGGACTGGGTTCGGTAATGAAATGGGGTCGATGGGCCAAGTCCCTCAAGGTATCGGAGGGGGTGACCTCACGATTGACTTCGTTCTGACGCACATTTTGGACTGCTTGGAATCTCCGTATGGCGGTGACCATAATGTCGTGACTGAGAGTCCCTATAACCTAGGCAATTTTCCTGTTAGTTGGAGATTTCTAAATCCAAAACCCCCAAAGCTGCCATCTCCGACATTTACTTCTTCGTCACCCGCACATCTGCAATCACGGCATTCATCTCGACGCCCTTCTCAGTCACCGCGACAAGCCCATCAGCAACCTGTCTTCGTTTATAGCCCTGATTACCACCATCCTTTGATTTCGCCATCCTTTCATGTTCCGCAGCCTAGTGAATCAAATGTTATGGACAGTGGGGTCTTGCGGCAGGTGACGCCCGGTGGCGAAGTGAAATATAACAGCAACACAGCTACCAGGACCAAGCAACCGAAATCTGTTGCAGTGTCCGGAGGTCCGCTTCCTGATGTCCGCATGAGTGATTGTGACGATCGCGATGCGTCTGCTCACGGGCGGCGAAGAAAAATGCCCTTCAAGAGCATGGAGGAATATGAGAATTTTCTCAGAAGGGTTGCATAAAGACAGATATTCGTTGCTCTCTACTAACGGATATGGCTTCAGGAGAATCTTAACATCTTTTGGGGTTTTTAAGATTTGAAAAGCCACCACCTCTAGGTGAAACCCCGGAGGTATTCACGACGAGTTTCATCCTGCCTGCGCTGGAGTCTGGGAACACCTCTTTCCTATTCTTCTTTCAAATTGGTCCGCAACGACCAGTTCTATTCAACACTATTTCTGGCTTAAACGCTTGCTAGCCCGAGACTGGTCGCTGTCCTTGACCCAATCTTTCCTTATCCGGTTTCATCTGTCACGATTTTCTATTTTCACAAATTTTTCCCCCCGGAAGGTTGGGGGCTGGGGTACACATTTGATGTTTTTCATGACATTTTTTTTCAGTAACAAAGGGGTTTCAGTGGGTATACATACACTACACCAGATACATAAACGCCGCTTTAGAGCGTTTCGATTCTTGTCATCCATGGCCTTTTTTTTTTTTTTCGTTTTCTTTTGGCGCTTTCCAAGTATTTCTTCTCTGGAAGGCGATTTATCGAGATCTTGCACGTATACAGATTGCAAAGGTGCTTAAACAAAACTCCGAGCAGTAGTATCGAGATCTGTGATTTGAATTTGGGTATATTTATATATCATGTGTTGCGCTGACATTCTGTTTAGTATTGTTTGGGTATATGGGTATATGGTGTTTCGACCCAGTGAAGTAGGCATTTTTAAGGTTGGATAGTATTAGTTTAGTAGTAATAATGAAGGGTTATACTCCATCAACTTCAGATTCTAGAATGGGAGGAGATCTGCGCCGAGATCTTGTATATGAAGATTCGGGACTTCGTCATGGTGGTCGAGACGAGTGATGGGGAAGAGGAGAGGGGAGAGGAGGGGTAGCAGGGCAGGCTTGGGGATTGGAGTTGAACTAGGAGAGTCTGGGGTTGTTGAAATAGTCTCTGTCTCAGGGCTACTTCATGCCCATACCTTCGGGGGGAAACCTTCCAGTACCAATATCCCTCTCGAAAAAAAAAATGAAGTGGCTGGCTCGGATAAGATTCTAGCAAAAAGAAGTGAATTGGAAGCTGATGCAGGAGCGCGGGGAGAAGGATTTATTACCTTTATAGAAGAATCCAACTAACTATAGTCTTGCCCTGCTCCCCTCACCAACCACATTTTTCTCATGCAAGGTTTGCTGTGCCTGATTGATCAGCTCTAATGAGGGACGGGCATAGCGAGCCAGGGGTGAAACAGGGAACGGCATAAGGGCGCTTGAGTTTCTAGTAAAAAGTTTGAGGGCTCTAGTAAAAGCTTGAGGGCCCTATTAAAGCTTGAGGGCTCTAGTAGATTGAAGGCTCTAGTAAAAGCTTGAGGGCTCTAGTAAAAGTTTGGGTGCTCTAGGAAAGCTTGAAGGTGGGTGCAAGTCCGGAAGCCAGGAACAAGATTAGTGGATACCTTATGAAGCTGTGAAGTTTGGGAAGTGAAGTGAGTGGGGGTTGAGGCTTGGTAGTCAGGCGACCCTTGAATTTTCCATAAACGTACAAAACAGTCTCAGCCTGCATGCTGAAGGATTTCCAAGGTAATCCTCCCGGAGTTTCCTACCTAGGTATAGTACTGTGTGAGGGTACACTATATTCGGAGTCCCACACAGCAGGGGCTTCGACTGGTAGGGATGATCAGGCAACATACCACAACTTAGAAGTTGCTAGAAATTGAACAAAGCCCAGGAACCCTGCTGGGTCTCATACCTTAGCAGAATTCGAAGGCTGTTTTACTCTTCGGGGATAAGATCTAATTATGGCCACCAATAATGAGACTCCACCAATAATTCATTGAGAGTACTTGTTATGTTGTCTCTTGCAGACAGGCCTGCCCATGAAAATTATGTATTTTCCTTTGTTTGCTTCTTGAGGACAACGTCCGAGTGCCCAGCAGGGATAGCATACCTCTGATTGATATTATATATGTTCGGATTCTTTAAGACACAACTGGATCCCATGATATTTTGATCCCTTTTAAATTTTTATCATTCTAAAAAAATCTGATTACTCGTGTGCGGTCCCTCATATGCAACCATGACGGGCCAAAACATTAGAAATATAATCCACACTCCTCACCCTTAAGCTACCGCACGAAACAGGTATCCAACGAATCAAAGAGGGCCTCTCTGCGTCCTATTATTGCTCACGTTTGCGGATCCTATGACAGCTTGGCTCTCGTCTGCTAGCTGCCAAGGCTTATGAGCTATATTGTAAGATGAGGCATAAGTATCCTTAAGTAAGAGAGGGGCAGTAGCCAGTGTTTGGTATTTTCATAGAAAAAAATAATATAGACTCAGTAGCGAGGTCGCGCCGAGAAGCACGCTAGAGATTCAGCTCCAAAAACGGAAGTCGGTCAAAGTCTCGTGACACTTTGTATACTTACGAAGTCGCTTTAATTACCTGTATCGTTTTTGCGTTTTCCTGCCCGGCTTGAACCACCATCTACTTATTTCTTCGTTTCCCGTGCTGGCTGCGGGTCTGTCCAAAGCCTCGCCTTATAAAATTCGTTCTTTGTAAATATACTGCCAAATCCACCTCTAGAGCTTCGCAGGCTGTAATTGACGCGTGATCCCTTGGCATACTACTATGGCAGCTGTCGACGTCGAGTTCTGCATACTTGAGTAGCTACCACGCACTTCAAAGCCTTTATGGCAGTCTTTTCTCAATTCCTATATTCTATAATAGTAAGATTACTTAGCTGACCGCTCATAGCTATAGAAATCTAACAATACGTGCCCTACTTTGCCAAAAACTGCGTTGATTAGACCAATTGCGAAGAATTCTGCTTACGCATGAACATGGCCCCCAAATCCTTCGGCATCCGAAGCTCCTGTCGAGAAATACTAAACATACCCATGTCTCACAGCAGAGACAGCGCGCCTACCTAGGCTCCAGTCTTACCTAGTGTACAGTTGTGGTGCGTCTGCTCACCACACCATCAGGATAATATGCTAGATATTCACAATGCATGAAAAAAGATCAGCCTCACTGGTCCAAGGATTATACCAGATACATCTGAACTAGCAGTTGGCCTCGGGCCTAATACTCTGTTAAGTATGGTTCTTTGCAAGGAAGAAACCCTCGAGGAAGATTTTTAATAAGGTCAATTGGTCAAACAGATGATAAATTAGTCTGATTTCTACGTCACTATTGGAGCCGTACCCGTCAGCTACCGATCGTTTGGTATACGTCAGGTCTAGTTCGGCAGTGATAACGTCGTTGCTGGCGATACTGAGACGGCTCAATAGCTAATAATTGGACGTCTGGGATGATAACAGTTGAGACTCAGTACTTCATCGTACGATCTTGTGGCAATGCCCGAACCGATCTCAAGGCTGGATGCAGAAATGTTGATGGGGAATAGTATGAGCTTATCAGGTAGATATTAACAGAAGTAACCCTTTCCTTCCAGATGGTTCGACATCGAGTTAGATCCCGCAGTTCAGCGAAATGTCCTTATGGTGAAAAATGGCAAACATGACAGCGCCCCGTCCGGGAGCCAGTTACGAGAGGATGCTCTTTTTTTCTTTACTACAATGAGCATATCGGTGTAAAGGTATGTATGTACTCTTGCTCAATGATGATTGTTCTGAGAAGAGTAACTGGATGAAAAGCATTGAGGAGTCTTTTCACTGAGATTAACCATAGCTATGCGCTGTCCCCAGTATCGCACCACTTATCATCCACCTCGGAACTGGAACAATATGCAACCTCTTATCAAAGCATTTCCAACGATTGGAGTTTAGGAGCGGAGGAGGCCCCTAGGCAAAGAGCCTCATTTCATGACACTACCTGTTTTGGAGGGGCGATCGTGATACCTGCCGGGTGCATTATCAATACGTTGCTACAGTGGAGAGACAGGGGGGTTCTTCATTCTCAGATAATGTTGGTACTCAATGTTCAATTTTGCAAAAACTATGTCATAGGGTAAAAATTAAATTAGATATTTTGCGCATGCAGATTTGTGGAAAAACTAGTGTCTTGGCTGAAAGGGGCTACCTAAATTTCCAGCCAATAAGCTTCAATTCCAAGCCAGACATAACTGTACGTGATCACGCACCGAAATCGATTGTGGCCAACCCCTCCAGTCTATTGCTTGCTGTGTTAGTCAATCTAGATCAGCAATATGATCTCTAAACATTTTTCTTAGCATTCTCACCCCTTCTCTCAGCTGCATTTGCTTCCCCCTCCACCTCCACCATCCCCTTCTAAAAGATGCTCCTCCTGTGCCAGCCATCTCTCATCATCTCTCATGTGCCAAAGCAGGTTGTGGAGCGTAGGGCAGGCTAAAGTCCAAATTATATAGCGACTATGACCCCTTTCAATGCTCCCATGCTGAATTCGAAGTTGTACTTTATATAGGTAGGCCATCTGGCTTTGAGCACTCCAAATGCATGCTCTATTTCTACTCCTGGAATTGAGAGTCGGTAGCTGAAGTTGGAATTATCCCTTTGCAGAGCATATGGGTCTTTGTATGGGGTGATTATATGGCGCTCTAGAGCATAGACCTCATCTGCCAATAGATATTGATCCTCAGAAAATAGTTGTGCTCTATTCTTATACATAAAACAAATTTCTCAACCTGTTGAATTATGTGCCGCTACTTTATAACCTATTGAGGCCCCTATGAATTTTCCATTTTAATCACATACCGCTTGTAGATTGAAACTATAGTTCTTCTTCCCGGAGATGTACTTATGCTTCTGGATCGGTCTCTGGACGGTATTTTAGGATTATGATCGAGCCATCCAGGATATTCAATACATCCTGCAAACACATTTACTTCTCTTTGGGCAACTGCTTTAGCAAGAGATTGTGTATCAGGCCATTTAATACACTCTTTAACTGTAGCTGATACCCAGCCAATGAATCGCCAAAGGTTTAACCGTACTGCTCCTTCACCGATATTCAAAGCCACCCTAATCCGCAGCCCTAAAAAGGATCTTTCTGGATAGTCGTGAATTAAGGACTTCAAAACAGGAGCATCATGACGTCCAGCATGCCCACGGGCTAGATGCCGAGGAATAGCCACCAGCGTATGAATATCACATAAGTCAAGAATCCAATTCCATACCCAAGCACCATAGAGATCAATTTGAAGTATAATTTTCAAATCCTCGATGAGCCTCCAGACCTGTTCTAGCACCTGTGACTTATACCCGACTCGGGGCATGTGCCTGGTATATTGTGGTATTAACCTGCAGGTGCGTAAATTTAGTTTTGAGTACGAAGCCTTCATCATAATGCGTAAAAACAGTGTTAACGTCAGAGAGATTTTTTCAGAAAGCAAGAACCCGTATGGCCACATTCTTTCGAGACCCTTGGGTCGATGTTCCATCACGGGTTACCTGCAGGTACAGTACCGCTAAGATCTCTAGCAAAAGTTTGTTTTTCATTGGTTGTTTGGTGGGGAGGATTTAACGAAAGCAAAAGGTGGTCCCCCCCCCCCCCCCCGCCTTTTTAGGCTGAAAAATTTTTGGAAACTCAATTATTGATATTTCTACGTTATATCCTGTATAAATCACGGATCGATATCAGGATTTGGAAGGTTTGTTATATTGATAGTTAGGTACCGATACCTCGTATTGGCAAGCCTTCGACAATATTAGAAACCCCCAGCATACCGCACCTATCAGTGCCTTGGATATCTTCGGAAGCAATTGCATTGGCCTCAATAAACTTCTAGAGTACGCACCCGGCGGGGACTCAGGCCTACGGTGTCTAATTATCCGCTCCCTTCCCCCCCAAAAAAAAAGGAAAAAAGAAGATTTATTTTTCACAAACGTGATGAGATATGTAACTGAATCTAGGGGACTTCTTTTGCCGCTTAGTACAGTCACAACTTGCTAAACCGGAACGCCTTTAACCGGAAAACATGCTATTACGGACGGGCTTTGGCGATTTTGGAACTACAGCGCAAAATTTTATTGGCTATACCGGACAAATAGTAAACCGAACCGGACAAGCAATCTCAAGAATAAAGAAATATATACATAGAAAATTAATTAGCAGAACCGGACGGGGTACCTGAGGGAGAGGAAGTTGGAGCCCAGATGTCCTTAAGTGATGCTTGAACCTTATGCTTCTGCTGATAATATTTAAGTCCTTCTTGTGCCTGACTGATAGTATCAACCAAGTCTTGGATGGAGAGTTGAGTTGGAGTGTGCGGAAAAGCAAGAGCATAAACATACATGCTTTGGAAAAAGAGGTTGACAGATCTCATATTTCTTTCTCAGAGAGAAAGCCCGCTTATTGCCCATCCTATAATATTATTAGCGACCTCCTAACACTGTCAGAACATTATATTGTAGCGAGACTGGAAATATGTCTAGGTATGACTTCCGATATGCTTCTTTCCTTTGATTTGAGATTTTACTGCCCTGCCCGCAAAATTTTGTTATACCGGACGCTAGTCTAAACCGGACAGGATCCTGGGGATTTATGCAGTCCGGTTTAGCAAGTTGTGACTGTAATCTCCTTATTTGGATGTAGTACTGACTGAACTCATCGTTAGGTGCATAATAACTTGTTAACTGATGTAGCAATACTTAATCCTTTGAGCCCGCACAGCCTCCCAGTCAAGTAAGCTGGTAGTTCAAACAACACATAAATCTCCCAATTACATCTTCTTCATCTCGTGTAGAACCCACCTTCCCCAAGGCCATCAAATGTTTATGACCCCCTCACTCACTCACTCATTACCTGTCATCTCCATCTCTCGAAGAGTTGACTCTGTATATGCCCGTTACTTGCAGTATATTCAAATAGACTTGCTCAATAGGTTCGTACCGTGATATACACCCAATTTTTTTTAATATTTTTTTTGTCAACTCCCTAGAGAGAGAGAAAAAAAAAGAGAGAGAGAGAGAGAGTACATACCTATTTACTACCCCCACACCTCCCCACACCATCCGTTACACTTCCACTTCCCACCTTTACCCATCTCTTCTCTTCTCTTCTCCCCTCCCTATCCATAGCAAATTAGTCACACAAAACGACCCTAGTACATGTATATTACATACAGTATTCCACATATCGTTCTACTGTGGATTTCCCACCGGTGCAACAGACATATACACATGATAGCATCGGAAAAAAAAAAAATAATTAGAACCCCCCCCTTTTTACAAAGTTTTGAAATCCTACGCCATTTTTTTGTTCAAAGAAGATGGGGAAAAGGAAAAGGGGAAAAGGAAAAAGGGAAAAGGGGAAAGGGAGAAAAAAAAAAACAAAGCCCAATCTCGATATCAATGATGATGCCCATGCGTATGCCCATCTCCCCCCCCCACACACACACACACAAACACACACAAAACAGTTTACATGGCCCCAAACTCCGCGCCCCCTCGTCCCTCCCGCTGCTGCTCCCCCTCCCCACCCTCTCCACCTCCACTACCACGTAACCTCACCCACCGCGTCACACTCCTGGGCACCTCCTCCTCCACATGACTCACCACCACCAGTGCCTGTCTCTCCTCCAACCCCCCCTTCCCCCCTTCCTCTACGGGATCCATCCACACCATACACCTCTCCCTCACCACGTCCTCCATCCCCGCAAACGCCTCGTCCAGAATCAGTAAATCCGGCTTCTTTACGACCGCGCGGAGAAAGAGCGCGAGTCGTTGCTGCGAGGGGCTTAGTTCCCCGAAGGGGACATCTGCGTCGACTACCTCTGCATCGACTACCCCTCCATCGTCTACCTTTCCATCCACTAGCTTTCCCTCAACTACCTCTCCATCGACTACCTTTTGATCGACTCCCTTTCCCCGCTCCTGATCCACTACTTCTTTATCGACTAACTTTCCCTCAACTACCTCTTCATCGACTACCTCTTGATTGGCTATCCCTCCATCCACTAACTTTCCATTAACTACCCCTCCGTCGACTACCACTCCATCCACTACCTTTCCCTCAACTACCTCTCCATCGACTACCCCTCGATCAACTACCCCTCGATCGACTATATTTCCTCCCTCTTGATTCACTACCCCTCCATCGACTAACTTTCCCATCTCTTGATCGACTACCCCTCCATCAACTACCTTTCCCTCAACTACCTCTTCATCGACTGCCTCTTGATCGACTACCTCTTGAATAACTACCTTTTCCTCAACTACATCTCTATCGACTGCCTTTCCCACCTCTTGATCGACTACCCCTCCATTCACTAACTTCCCATTGACTACCCCTCCGTCGACTACCACTCCATCCACTACCTTTCCCTCAACTACCTCTCCATCGACTACCCCTCGATCAACTACCCCTCGATCGACTATATTTCCTCCCTCTTGATTCACTACCCCTCCATCGACTAACTTTCCCATCTCTTGATCGACTACCCCTCCATCAACTACCTTTCCCTCAACTACCTCTTCATCGACTGCCTCTTGATCGACTACCTCTTGAATAACTACCTTTTCCTCAACTACATCTCTATCGACTGCCTTTCCCACCTCTTGATCGACTACCCCTCCATTCACTAACTTCCCATTGACTACCTCTTCATCGACTACCTTTCCCACCTCTTGATCGACTACCCCTCCATCCACTATTTCCACTATTTTTCCCTCAGCCACCTCTTCATCGACTATCTCTTGATCGACTATCTTTCCCCCCTCTTGATCGACTACCCCTCCATCCACTACCTTTCCCTCCTCTTGTTCGGTTACCCCTCCATCGGCTACCTTCCTCACCTCTTGATCGACCCCTCCATCGACTACCTCTTGATCGACTACCCTTCCCACCTCTTGATCGACTACCCCTCCATCGACTAAAATTCCCTCAACTACCCCTCCATCGATCATCTCTTGATCGACTATCTTCCCCCCCCCTCTTGATCGACTACCCCTCCATCCACTATCTCTTGATGGACTATCTTTCCCTCCTCTTGATCCACTACCTCTCCCTTGACTAACTTTCCCACCTCTTGTTCGGTTACCCCTCCATCGATCAACTTCCTCACCTCTTGATCGACCCCTCCATCGACTACCTCTTGATCGGCTACCGTTTCCCCCTCTTGATCCACTACCTCTTTCTCGACTAACTTTCCTACCTCTTGTTCAATTACCCCTCCATCGACTAACTTCCTCACATCTTGATCGACCCCTCCATCAACTACCTCTTTATCCACAACCGTTTCCCCCTCTTGATCCACTACTCCTCCATCGACTGCCCTTTCCACCTTTTGATCGACTACCCCTCCATCAACTACCTCTTGATCCACAACCGTTTCCCCCTCTTGATCCACTACTCCTCCATCGACTACCCTTCCCACCTCTTGATCGACTACCCCTCCATCGACTAAAATTCCCTCAACTACCCCTCCATCGATCATCTCTTGATCGACTATCTTTCCCTCCTCTTGATCCACTACCTCTCCCTTGACTAACTTTCCCACCTCTTGTTCGGTTACCCCTCCATCGACTAACTTCCTCACATCTTGATCGACCCCTCCATCAACTTCCTCTTTATCCACAACCGTTTCCCCCTCTTGATCCACTACTCCTCCATCGACTGCCCTTCCCGCCTCTTGATCGACTACCCCTCCATCAACTACCTCTTGATCCACTACTCCTCCATCGACTGCCCTTCCCACCTCTTGATCGACTACCCCTCCATTGACTAACTTTCCCTCAACTACCTCTCCATCGACTACCTCTTGATCGACTACCTCACTCCCCTCTTGATCGACTACCCCTCCATCCACTACCTTTCCCTCAACTAACCCTCCTTCGACTGCCTCTTGATCGACTACCCCTCCATCGACTACCCCTCCATCGACTACCTTTCCCTCAACTACCTCTCCATCGAATACCTCTTGATCGACTACCCCTCCATCCACTAACTTTCCATTGACTACCTCTCCACCGACTACCTCTCCATCGACTACCTCTTGATCGACTACCTTCCCCACTTGATCGACTACCCCTCCATCCACTACCTTTCCCTCAACTATCTCTTCATCGACTATCTCTTGATCGACTACCGTTTCCCTCTCTTGACCCACTACTCCTCCATCCACTACCCTTCCCACCTCTTGTTCGACTACTCCTCCATCGACTATCTCTTGATCGACTATCTTTCCCCCCTCTTCATCCACTACCTCTCCCTCGTCTAACTTTCCCACCTCTTGCCTCACCTGTTGATCGACCCCTCCATCGACTACCTCTTGATCGACTACCGTTCCCCCCTCTTGATCCACTACTCCTCCATCGACTGCCCTTCCCACCTCTTGATCCACTAGATCTCCATCGACTAACTTTCCCTCAACTACCTCTTGATCGACTACCTTTCTCCCCTCTTGATCCAGTACCCCTCCATTGACTACTTTTCCATCCACTAGATCTCCATCGACTAATTTTCCCACCACTACTCCTCCATCGACTAACTTTCCCTCAACTACCTCTCCATCGACTACCTCTTGATCGGCTACCTTTCTCCCCTCTTGATCTCCATTGACTACCTTTACATCCACTAGATCTCCATCCACTAATTTTCCCACCTCTTGATCCACTACCCCTCCATCGACTAACTTCCCCTCAACTAGCTCTCCATCGACTACGTCTTGATCGACTACCTCTTGATCCACTACCCCTCTATTGACTACTTTTCCATCCACTAGATCTAGATCGACTAACTTTCCCTCAACTACCTTTCCATTGACTACCTTTTGATCGAGTACTTTTACCCCCTCTTGATCCACTACCCCTCCATTGACTAATTTTCCCTCAACTACCTCTCTATCGACTATCTCTAGATCGACTACCGTTTCCCCTCCTTGATCCACTACCCCTCCATTGACTATCTTTAATTCCACTAGATCTCCATTCACTAACCTTCCCTCGACTACCTCTCTATCAGCTGCCTCTTGATTGACTACCTTTTCCCCCTCTTGATCTACTACCTCTCCATTGACTACCTTTCCATCCACTAGATCTCCATCGACTAACTTTCCCTCAACTACCTCTCCATTGACTACCTCTTGATCGAGTACCTTTCCCCCCTCTTGATCCACTACCCCTCCATCGACTACCTCTCCATCGACTACCTCTTGATCGACTACCTCTTGATCGACTACCTCTCCAGCGACTATCTCTCCATCGACTACCTCTCCTTCTCCCTCTACCCAATCGACCACACTCACTTTCCTCCTCCTTGGTAGAGCATCCTTAAAAAACTCCAGAACCTCCGCAATCGCCTCGTTTGCCCCTGGAGGCAACGTCGGTTTCGCTAGTGGTGTCTCCGCCCAGGCGGCCTCGACCGTGCGGCGGAGGGAGAGATGCCGTGGCCAGAACGCAAGCACCTCCGGCGAGGAGTGGCCGATGCGGGATTGTACATCAAAGACGGAGACGCCTGGGTCGCCGCGCTTGTGGCCAAAGAGAGTGATCTCCTGCGAGTAGGTCTGGGGATGGTCGGAGGTGAGGAGGGCAAGGAGCGTTGTTTTGCCGGAGCCATTGGGCCCAAATACTCCCCAGCGGTCGCCGCGGCGGATCGTCCACGAAAAGTCACGGAGGATGTACCTAGGTTGGGAGGAACCGTATTTGATTGTGATGGAGGATAGAGAGACGAGGGGTTCTTTGCTGGTTTTAGAGTCCCCCTCGGTGGTGGTATTTTGAATTTGGGCTCCTTCTTCCCGGTCCCCATACTCATTCACCCCCCGCCAGACTTCTGCAAACAGCCCCTTCTTCGGACACCACGGCTCCGCCGTGTTAAGCGGGGAATTATGCCGTTCCTCCATCTCTTTGAGCACTTCCTTTATGTTCCCTATACTCACAACATTATACCCCTCTCCCAGCACCGCCACATTGTCAACCCAGCTGGGCACGGGGTCCTGCGGGCGTAGCGCCAGCACCGGGGTCGTGCTCAATGTAAAGCGGTCCATTGTCACGCTGGCCAATTCCTGCAGGAGATACGAGATGGTGAACGTATTCGGGGGGTCTAGTCCCATAAACGGCTCATCGACAAGCAACACCTGGGGGCGGTTTAGTAGCGCAGCTGCTAGCTTTGCGCGGCGGACTTGTCCGTGGGAGAGCGTCATGACGGGGAAGGCTAGCAGATCCGTTAGCTGTAGCGAGCGGACGACCCGACCAAAGGTGCCCAGGTCCACGGCCTTTGCGTCGGAGTTGAGTGAGGCACCGGAGATGAGCCACTTCTCGAGAGTAATGTCCTCTGCTCCCCGGAGGGACTCGTACCGCGCGCTGATGTAACCACCGCCGCCGGCCCCGCCGCCAACCATGCCCCCCTCTTCCGTTCTGGACCCGAAATCGACTCGTGCGATTCCGCTGGCGGAGCTGGGTGACCGGTCCTCTTGTGTGAATTTGGGGTATGTGCGCCCATTTGGGGGGTGGGGGAGGTATGTGGCGCCCTGGAGGATATCGAGGAACGCACGCTTGACTGGCGTGGGGCCGAGGATCGCCCAGGAGCAGTGCGGCTGCAGGGTGAAGGTGAGGTTGGGGAATAGTGGCGCGTCTTGTGGGGGGCTGCTGCTGCGGTGGAAGGTGGTGGAGGCGATGGCGATTAAAGGTTTAGGTTTGAAGGGAAATTCGGGGTAGGTTTTGCGGAAAGTTAGGGGGGAATTGCGCGAGGTGGAGGCGCGGAGCATGGCGGATTGATTTGGCTCGAATTGTGGGGGGGGGGTATGCTGTCTTTGGTGTTCGACAAGGTGGGGGAGGTGGGGGAAGGTGGGGTGTATTAAGTGTGATATTGTTTGACTTGTGATAGCCTGCCAAGGCCGACCAACACCAAACAAAACTATCATCACATCAGCCGGCCCCACCAAACAGCCATCATCAATACAGTATCATCAAGCTGCCTCCTCGCCGCCAGCCCTCACACGCAAATACAAGATGCTCCCCAGCATACAGCCCAAACGGCCCCAGTTGCCTGTCCGTACCCACCAGCCCACCCCTACCCACTCGTACACCCCTACTCTCTACTGACCTTCCTCTCTTTCCACCGCCTACAGGCTCCACCCAGCACCTCGCCACCGGGATGCTTCCGCCCCACCACCACCACCACCACCACCACCACCCCCTCCTCGCCGCAAAAAAATCCCCCCCGCCGCAATACGACCCAGCAATACGCCACCCGGTATTCTTCACACCCAACCTCTGCCGCGCGCGCGGCCCATATCCATGCACAACAGCATCATCATCATCATCATCATCATCATCATCTATAGGTTCAAACTGCTCAAGTCCAGTTGCATGGGGCTATGTCTATCTTTCCCCCGGGGAGCAGAGAAGTAAATTGTGAGGTTTTCCCGGGCCTTGTACTAGTAGATGTACACACTCCCGGGGTTGGGGGGGGGGGAATGGGAGGGAAGCGCGGGGATTGGAGGAGTGAGATAGCCGAATATACGTTCGATAAGGATTCTGCTGACGTCCGCTCCTGGTGGATTGGTGGGGTATTTATCTCTAGTAATTACTATAGTATTAATACGTTTTTTTTTTTTTTTTTTGGGGGGGAGTGCCTGATTATGACGAGGGTGTTTCAAGTAATAATATAACGTATGGTACATGATGGAAAAAAAGTTGGTTCAATCTTAGTCTGGTTGGCACGTTCAACCTTTTACCTACCTAGACTGCCTCAATTCAGGTTAACTCGCAAGCCCAAAAGAAATGTATATTCACAAAGGTCACAGATATACTGTATATAAATAATGCCTGCCTATATTGCCGCTCCCCCACACAAAAAAAAAAAAAAAAAAAAAAACGCCCGACAGATAAGAACCATACAAGTACGCAACTATAAAGTACAAGCACTCCCCTAACCACGCCTGCTATATCCTCACCTGCCTCTAATACCTTATATTGCCCCCCCTATCACCCCCACCTCCCATCTCCCCCTTCAAACTCCACACCTCCTCACAATCCCGACCACCACGCCCACCACTCCCACCACCACAATCCCAATAATCGGATAAACCCACCCATCCGCCCCCCTCCCTCCTTGTTCCCCCTCCGCCCCACCCCTAAACCCAACGATCCAAAACACTACTCCCACCAGCCCCACCGGCGCCAACAGCGCCCCCAGTGCCGCCAGTGTAGAAAGACTCCCCCTCTGTCTAATCGCGTTCGAGGCAGACAACATACCCTGCAGGTTCTTAGCCTGGGAGTGTAGGGCTGCGAGATGGGCGAGGAAGTGCGCAAGATGAGTTGTTGATGTCGTGATTTGGGCTTTGAGGGCAGAAGATGAGGAGGTGAAGGTGGGGGTGGAAGAGGGGGTGGAGGTGGAGGTGGAGGTAGAGGTAGAGGAGGAGGTGGAGGTGGGGGCGGGAGAGGATGCTGAGTTGGAGAAAGTGGGTGAGGTTGGTGATGGTGGTAGTGGAAGTGGATGCGAGTTTCGTGGTGGTGGGGGTTGGGGGGGGTTGGACGAGTTTCGATTCCCCAAGGAGGAGGTGGCGGTGGTAGTAGTGGCTGGTTCCTCCTCAATTGACGCGCTGCCATACGAATTCCTCCGTCTACCAAGCCCAAGTCCTCCACCCTGGCCCGGAGTTGAGAGATCAAGAAACTGTGCAAGCCCAGCCAAACTCTCCAGCACACTTCTTAGCTCCTCGAGATTCCTCACCACCCCCAGCAGCCTATCAACATACCCAAAGAGTACCGCTGCCTTCTCCGCCTGCGAACCCGGATGAAACCTACTTTCCTTCTCCCCCGGGAACATCCACGACCATTTATCATCCCTGTCCCTCCGCATATCGTGGGGAAAAAGAAAAGACCAGTCTGGTATCCCTCCGGGAACCTCCGCCATCCATGCTTCCCCGTATAAATTCCCCGTGAGGGTGAGGAGGTCGATAAGGATCCATGAAGGGTTCCGTGTAAGCCGGGTGGTGAGTGATTGGTTGTTTGTGCGGTAATACCGTTTAAGGAGGGTGGGAAGGGTGCTGTCGTTTTGGGGAAGTGTGGATTTTTGTTTTGGGGGAGGATGCGGTGTGAGAATGATGATTGTGATCCAGGGGCCTGTGGTGGACGAGGGGGAGGTGCTGGAGTTGGGAGGGTACGACGCGCGGGAGTAGTAGGAGTAGGTTTGTTGCAGGCGGTTGGAGGGTGTGGGGGTAGGGGTGCTGCGGTGGCGGATGTGGATGTATATTCGGAGACGGGTGGGGTCTGCGTGGGCAGGAGTTAGAGGCTAGATTATTGAAGTGGTTGAATGTGACGTGACATACGTGAGCTATTGTGTAGTGAGGGAATGTCAAGTTCGAAATACATGCCTACATTTCACATCGAGAGTTAGTCCCCATTTACGTACTCAATTTTACAAACTCACCTCCGTCATAAACCTGCGGTAGCGCAATAGGGCCCCATTCCGCAGCTGCAAATAACCTCCCTGGCGCACCAATCTTCCTGGAAATCCCCTCTTTGACCCACTGCTGCTGTCCTTCAGCCACAATACTGCCGCACCCACCTAAATCAGCACTCCCATCCTATGTCATTCCATCTCAATCCAACCACGCCAAAAGTAATACCTACAAAGTAAGTTTCTTCTCATTAAACCCCTCCCGCTCCAAAAACTCCCTCAACGAAAGCGCAGTATGCACTACTGTCGGCTCCTCCCTGAAGCAGCTCTGCGAGATGGTCACGCGAGATGCAGTGGATATGGATCGGGAGTGTCTGATGCCGGAGGAGGGTGGGTGTAGGCGTTGTTTCTCTGTGACAGGGAGGTGGTGGTCGTCTGATTTCTTGCGAGGGAGTGGGAGAGCGAGCGAGCGTGGCAGCCAGGAGGAGATGTTGGGGGCCATTTGAAAACAGTGACGGGATAATATGAAGGAAAATCGATGATTAGTTGTGTTATTATTCGAGATGGATAACGTATGTATGTATGTATGTATGTATGTAGTATGTACGCTCTGCTATGCTGATGCAGGTAAAAATAGAATAATAAAATCCCAATAGTCCCAAAAGCGAAAGGTATCAGAGTCGGGACGGGATCATCAGAATCATCAAAACAATCATATAAACACGTAGCAAGGTAAAGAGACGTTGGTAAGATGATCAATGAGAAAAGCGGGAAGCATTTCTTTCCAACGGATACAACACACATATATATGTGCGTGCTGTTCCACTTTACCGAACACCACTTTGCGCCTTTCTTCAATCGAGTTGGTGTCTCGGTCCAAAAGCAAAAAGTGGTGACTTGCTTGCATTTTGTTCCTGAGCGGATCAGCCGCCACATTATTCGGATCCATCTAGATTGCGCGAAGCATGCGGTGGTGGGGATGGGGGCATGTGCCTTGTGATTGGGTATACCATGAATAGAGCTCCTGTCGATATCTGAGCCCTGTGGAATACTGTAGGTACCGGAAGTCAAAATCCGAGTCAATCTGCCTGTGCCTGTAAGTGGACAAGATCCAGACTCCGGGCAAGGGCTCCCGCTCACCTGGTTTCGTCGAACTACAAAATAGTTGCTCCGTGCTGGAATGTATTATAACATTCTTCGAATTCTGCAAGTACTACCAGTTGCAGGTAGGGCCAGGTGAGGACGTTGTGCAAAGTACTCTAATTTGCAGATAACAGGGCTTTGGCGAGAGCCATGAGTTCACTTTGAGCTCGCTATTATGATTGATTAGCTCTCTTCCCGCCGTCTGCAGCACATGGCGACATCGTGCGTCGGGGAAATTCCATGTTTCAAGATGTCTGAGACATCCCTCAAAAACACACTGCCGGCATTTCCTTTCGGGCAGAAATAGAGAGGATTCTGGACACTTTTGGGCGTCTGCATCCACGGTGGTTTGGGGTATCCAAGTGCAAGGCCGGAGGAGTATGATGAAGGAGGGCCAATCGTGGTGGTGTTTGGGATAAAGAGTGGCGCACGCGTGGCTCGGCCATGACGAGTCAACATCCCAAACTCACCGCGACGTGCCGGGCTCTAACCCCTCGGAGCCTAGGCCATCCGTGGTCGGTCTGCAACTCGCGATACCCTGGCCCCATCTCCATCAGTCAAACAAACCATTACTTACTATTCCCATCGTCAGTCACCACCGCCCTCGTTTACCAAACAAAGGATACATCCAATACAGCACCCACCAGACGACATACTGGGCTGGAGAGTGCAGGCAAGTGTGCATACCACGCGACAGATGCACTGCTCACCATGTCCACGCCGTTCACATCCCCATCGCCGTCGTCACTCCTGGTGCCCTCGACGACCGGTACGCCGTTAAGCACCTCTCCGCCCAATCTCAACTGGTTCCTTAAGATGGCTGGGTATGGTGGTGCTGCCCCAACATATACAGCTCCGAGTACGGCTCATCCCGGCATCGGGGTTGCGGAAGCTGCGGCTGCTGTGGTGGCTGAGATTGCTAAGGAGGCTGCTGCTGGAGCGGACCAGCATCTAGAAGCCACAATGACCACTACAGCGGTGGACAGGTTTGGGGAGGGGGATGGGTTGGGTATGGGGACAATTTCGAGGTCGACAACGGGGGGTGGGTTCAGCTTTGGAAATAGAGGGAATAGAGGGTTTAGAGGGATTGGGAATGTGTTTAATTATCTGACTTCTTCATGGGCGTTGCTCTGTATTTTTATGGTATGTCCCACCATGAAAAGATGATCCACAACTAAAATGAAACTCAGGCTATCCTCCTCAATCGTACCCTTCTATACGCCTCTCTCCGCCGCCCCACCCGCCTCAACTGGAAAATGCGTCTCGCCATCCGGATTATCCCCATTGTCTTCTTTCTCAGCCACATCAAATCTACCCTCTACGCTCTCCGGTGCCAGACCTCCCCCCACCTACCTCTCGAAGCCTACCCCCTCGCTGCAAGCATCCCCTACAATTTCGACGAAGACCGTGGTGGGTTCTTATACGTCCTCTCCCGGATCCTCACCCCCTGGCTCCCAACCTCCGAGTCCGATCCAGAAGTATGCCAGGCCTTCGGCATGCTCCCACCCCCGGGAGCCCCCAACGGCTGGACCCCCACGGGCTCACTAACCATTCTCTGGCCTCTATACCGAACCATCTCCATTGCCTTATTCCTCTCAACCTTCTCCCATGCCCTCCAAGGCCCTACCTCTGCCGGCACAGCTATTCCCTCCACCTCCTCCGACACCGGACTTACCCTGTTTGAGGACTCTCTCGCATTCGCTGAAGCCGAAGCCCTTGTCGACTCCCGCTCCGGGAATGTCTCTCCCGAAGTCCTCTATATCGCATTAATTTCCGCCCTGGCCCACCTCACCGCCAACATCATTGGCGTGCTCGTCGAAGACCAACCCGGCGGTATTCGGCCTCGAGGAGTCGCTACCGTCGGCAGATATCGATTGATAACGACTGGGATTTGGGGAGTTGCATTCTTAGGCGGGTTTACGTGGGTGTTGTGGCGGGGTGGAGCCAAGGTCCTTGGGTTCCCGTCAGTGTGTGTCGTAGGGTTCATTCCCCATCTGATGGTCATGGCGGGAATTGCAATTTGTGGGGCAATTTACCTCCTTGCTGCCCTTTTTTCTGCGTTGGCACCACCGCCTCGGAGGGGATTGGAAGGTGTAATTGGTGAACGGGATAATGATTTATTTATTCCCCCGGCACAGTTTGATGGAGCTGCTGATGAATCTCCTGGCCCTAGGGGATATTTCGATTTTAGTAACCTCCAAGCGAATATTACACTCTCGACACTGACAATCAGCTGGGGCGAGGATTTCTACACTTTTCTCCTCAAACTTGGCTTCCAATGTCTTACTGCGGCAAGTGAAGCTACGTATCTCAATGAAGGCGCACCGCTTCGCGTTCCAGGGTTGACTTGGCTTGAGCGTGAGCGCATAAAGGTGTTGGAGAGACAGAGGAAGTGGGCTGTGGAGAAGAAGGCTCTGGAGAATAGTCAAGTTGGGGATGCTGAGGTTGCGATGTGGGCTAACATAGGTAATAAGAAGGGGTATGGGAATGAGAAGAAGGAGATTAAGGGTTGGATGGTGGGGTTGCATGCGGTTGGTGCTGGAGGTGAAGGGGAGGAGGGTGGAAATGGGGATATGGCCAATGAGAGGAGTCGGGGGAGGAAGAGGAGGAAGTTGGGAAATGGTAGGGGAAAGAGGTGGGTTGGGGCGTTGGACTTTGTTAGGGGGTTGGTTGGGGTGTTGGGGATGTGGGGAGTTCGAGGAGTTGTGAGGGTAGGCAAGAAGATTGGTGTTGTGAGTGGGGAGGAACCAGGGGAGAGGGGGGATGGGGTTGAGGAGAAAGAGTGGGAGAACAAGGATGACACAGAAAATGATTTGGACGAGGCTGCTATGCAGATTTTAGGCGAGAATTGGGTTGATGGAGAGAAGGATGAGGAGCATAGGAAGAGGCTATATGAGGCCTTTTTGCAGGCGAAGAGGTTGCTCCCGCAGGAAGAAGACGATAGTGGGGACTATATACCTTGGGAGATCTCGGAAGACGGCTCGTCGACGGTTACTACTACTTCATATTCTTCCTCGCTCCCACACTCCTCCTCATCTTATTCTTACCGCTCTAGAAGCGTGACTCCCACCCCGGAAACGCCCTGCCCTCCGTCGCGCTGGGAGTATAGACATACTACGCCATTATCTGTGGATAGTGTCTTGGATGATAAAGACGATGATGACGATGATGAAGACGATGACGACGATACAGGTACCTATCAGCTACAGCACCTAGCTGTCCTCCTGAACCCACAGACCCCCGAGCAGCGCTCTCTCGCGAGGATAATGAGTTCCCACCTCGCCGCTCCCCGGGGTAAACACATTACTCGACGCTCTGCCCTCGCCAACAACCAGGAAGAAGAACTTACCCTCGAAAGGTTAATACTTAAAAGATGGCGCGGTGTTGGTGGTGAGGTTGGGCCTGGGGTTAGTGGGGGGGATGGACGTGGAGAGGGAGAAGGATGGGGACTATGTGTAGTCTGCCAAATGAACCCGAGAACGGTGGTGGTCTGGCCGTGTAAGTGTCTGGCACTGTGTGAGGAGTGTAGAGTAAGTCTTGCGATGAGGAATTTTGCGACATGCGTTTGTTGTAGGAGGGAGGTGGGGGGAATAAGTAGGGTTTATGCGGTTTAGATGGGATTCGTGTATAGTACGTGCTTTTCTCCCCCTTCTTTTTCCCTTTTTTGGTGAGGGGATTGATGGGTTGTCGTATGCATGTGTGTTGGGGGGCTTTTGGCTTTGGTTTATTATAAAGTGTTTTTTTTGTCGGTTTTTGTCACTGGCTTCAGGTAGCTAGATAGAAGCTGGAAGCTAAAATACGTTTGCACTAAAATTTAATTGGGGATAGCTATAGACGCGTATTCACTTTGTGTGAATAGATATCTATATGAGCTAGTGCTTTTAGTGAAAGTCTGTTGGCGGGGAGGGCATCCACCAGAGAGTAAGTAGATTTGTAGATTGAATGTTACATTCTGTTGAGTAATTGCTCTGGAGTTACCCTGAACGCTGCCTGATATAACGTTAGGTACTTGTACGCGCAGGGAAAAGAGGTGAGGTGATTTGAGTATCATTCTTGACTCTTGATTTCTTGGATTGAAAGAGAAAAAAAAACATTGCAAGAAACTCGTAGGTACCCGAGAGATAGATGTATATTAAGATTAGTGTGCAAGATGCTAGGTTCCTTCAATGATATTTATCCGTAGGCCCAGAAAAAAGATATGACATTCTCCCCCCCTTGCCTGCAACTCCATTCAACGTTTTCAATATGAAGGGTGAATTTGTGATGATTTGGAGTCTAAGAGAGGTGTATATGTTCTGGGGCCGCTGGCGGGCAGCATACCCTCTGTGCCGGTGGCGGGCAATTAATATAAATTCCTCAATTTGGTAACTGTGAATCGAACAAAACATTCCGCTACACTCAAAAAAACACCCCGTGAAGTCAATTGTGACCACCCCTTCCACATCACAGGGAGACGGCAGACATTGAACAAGGGGAAGAATTCCAGAAAAATTACTTCAAGCCTTTCAAATGATGAAGTATATACTTGTGTAGTTAACAACTCATCACCTTCATCTCTGATGATGAAATGGAAGGAGAGGAGGATACTGAGTTTATTGCTACCGTAGAAATCTGCAATGTTTCCTATGCAACAGGTATTTGAAAATTAGTTTTCTTATCTACGGGTTTTTAGCTATGGGAGTTTTAATATATGTGGCCTTATGGTTCAGGCTATATAGACCATCTTGTACTAAATATCAATGCGCTATATAGAATTCAGTGAAGTTCGGAATAATCATCATTATAATATTTTTTGTCTACATCTTGTTTGTTGCAACGATTTATCCTATAAGTAAGAGAAATCCCAGCTATTTCTTACTTATAGGATCCAGGTAAGGTGCAAAACAGTACTTTCTTAATCGCAGGTACTTATTTATACACAAATTGCTAAGTATAATTACTGGTGTTCTCGTTTCAGGTGTTTGCAGATTCTTCTACTCTAATTGTTATTGCCGATATTTCAAGAATAATTTGAAATCCTCAATTTATTGACTCACGAAAGTGTTAACAGATCATAACTATATTAACCTCTCAGCTCTAGCTGAACCAAAATTGGAATATTAGATGGAGGTCTAATCGACTGGGAAATACATGAATCTATTGCAGTCGCTGGGATAGCTCCAGCTAGGTATACCGTTATCAATTCTTTTTTTTGGGCGGTAAATCAGTACTCGTAAACCTTTATCAATACAAGTGCATCATACACCAAATTGAGTAATTATCTAAATTGCCCGTGAGCGGCACAGTAGGTATGCCGCCCAGAACATATATTTTACCCTGAACCTGGATTTAGTGGTTGTTGGGGGGGGGGGGGGGAAGGTTAGCGTCATAACATATATATATCATATAAGGAATCAATCATGTATATGTCTGCCCTGCCTGACATCACATTTGCACGGCATTGGCGGGGCGGGAGAGGGGGCCAGGAGTAATATCCTTCGAGGATATCAAATTCATCAGGAGCTACCAAAAAAAGTGAATGCATTACGTAAAGTGGATTTTTGTATGACTGGTCAAATTTCGAACCAAAAATATGAAGCATCATAATCATGGAGATTCTGTGCTGTGCCTATGCTGTGCCTGTCCTGTAGCTTGGGGTTGTGGTTGTGTTCCCCTTTCCCCCCCTTCCTCCTCCTGTTGTCGTTTAATTGACAAAATTTCGACTAATGACCCAGCACTATTATTTTTTTATTTTATTTTTTTATTTTTTTTTGCCCCTCTCACCCAGGGTCCTCTATCTAGAAAAATATTATATCTAATTCCGGGGAAATCGTGTAATAAAAAGCTGATATAGTTTAATTAGAATCCCCTTACATATATTGTACATGACCACGTCGACTCATTTGCAGAAAAATTAGATTCGGCCTGGCAAGTTTATGGCCATATACGACTACACATCCCAACAACCAACAACCTAGTCTACAACAAAACTTAAAAATCCTCAAACCAATAACCCATCATATCAAGGATATTGCACCTCCTTCTAATCTCTGCCCCAACCCCGGACTTAGGGGAGAAGGAAAAAAAAAAAAAAAAAAAAAAAAAACCCACTCCTGCCTTTGATAAACAACAAATTACAGAAATAAACTAGCTTGCCTACGAATTATCAAACTAAGGTACTGATGTATTCTTCCCCCCCACTTTCCTTCAAGAATCTCAATTTCAAAACCCTATCCCCCTCAATCCATCCTCCAACCGGAAGTTTTCGGAATCATATATATCCCCAAAAAGATTAGCAGTTAGCACTGAGTAGATAACCAACTGAACTGCCGTGAGGTCAACAAAAAGAAAGATAGAGGCAAAAGAGGCACATAAATAATCCCACTGTAAACCCACTTTCAGAATTCTAATCAAACACCAGAATTCCGTTTCCCAATTTGAATCAAACCCTACCTCACAGCGATCACCTGTCCCCCGATCTCAGATCCACCATGGGTCATAATCCATAAAAAATGACTCAAAACCAGCCGCACAGTAAGTACCTTCCAGGTTCTAGATCCATCTACCGAGCATAGATATCTCGTACCAAGCCTAACGAATCTCAATCTATTGTACTACGTTCACTTATGGCCGTCGAACCATGGTAGCAATCTACTATACGTTGTGACTAGCAGTCGTAGTCTGGTTGGCACAACACCCTCCATTGGAGGTAGCAGTCGCGGGAATTCATGTTCCCGATTGAGCAGTAGCCCCGATTAGGCACCTGCCAAGCATCCTATAACGACCTTGATATTCGCGTCATGGTTGGCACTGAACTTGTTCTTTTATTACCACTCCAGCCAAAGTCAAAAAAATAGCTAAAATCGCCAAAAGCTCCAGACTAAAGAGATGACCATGACCAATTTAACGCACAAGACGTTAGCTGAAAATAAAACCCAATTCAATCCCACAGTCCCGCGTAAGATCGTGGCTCCCCTAATGCTCCACTCTAGGCCTGGTAAGAGAACCCCATAGGGAACTCCCCGGATCAACCTCAGCTCACGCACCCCAATGGCAAAACTGCGCCCAATCAAGGGGGTTCCACCAATACCCCTCAGCTATCTTCACCTTATCAACGGCTCGGTGCAGCGCCTCTGCACACGTCACCCTCGGCACAGGAACACGACCCCCCTCTGAAGGGCCAGCTGCAGCTGCAGGGTCACCTACATTTGACTCAGCCTCACGCTCACCCCGACCACCCCTGACTCCCCCGCATTCGAAAAGGGCCTTATAGAACTCCTCTGCAACTTTCTTCCTCACGGTCTCGTCACCCATCCACAACGCTCCAACGACATGGCTAAATCCTGCAAGTTGAAAGCCACTGGCAATATGTAATGCCTCCTGCCCCAGGTCCTCACTTGAATTGTCGCCTGAAATGCAGGCAGAGAGGTAGGCTAGATTGTGGGTGCCATTGGGACGTGCTGTTTTGAAGGGTCTCACCTCGGATATCGCCTTGACGGTGAGAGTCTCAACTTCCCCCGAATTCTTGAGGAGAACGATGCGGCTTTTTGCGGGGTTCGCAAATTCGGTAATTCCATGGCACGCGAAATGAACCATATTATGTCCCCGGATCTGTTCTAAGGCGAGTCTCGAGTTTGGAGAAATGAGAAGTGTTTTGGTTATTCCCGAAGGCAGAAAGGAAATAATCGATTCCGCTTCCTCTCTTGCTTTTGGAAAACCTTTGTCCCCAGGGGTATTCGGCATGGCAATAAAAAGCATCTTATCTGCTGAGGTGCCAAAGCCCACATTTTGGATGGTGGCTCCCTCCCGAGCGCGAGAGTAGAGAAGAGCTTTGACAGTCGGTGTGTAAGAGGAAATACAATACTTGGAAGTATACTCTGCTTTCGGGGAGTTTGGTGACTTCGGATAACACCCCGCGGCATGAAAGGGGGCCCTAGCCATTGTACCAACGCCAATCCACCAGATATGAGGTAAGGCGCTGCTCGTTTTTTTGTTGGTATAGAACCTCAGTTCTTGCAAAACAGGCTTAACCACCGCAACCCACAACATCTCTAGCAGAGCCCTCATTCGCCTGTTTTTATCCGGTGCGAGCTCTCTAGATTTCAAGATGTTTCTGTCGATCATCCCAATCTGCTTCTTAACCCAGCTGCTAGACAGCTGCTGAAGTCGAAGACTGCTGACACCGGTCGACTGGATGATAATTGCATCGCTGCTATTCTCGGTGACATTGATGGCAACAATGGGACCATACCTCGCCGCTTCTTTGAACTCTGTTTCCGACGGAGAAAGGAAATTTTCAAAACCAGGCATCCCGCGAATTTTCTCAACCGTTCTTTCCAACAAGTTTACATCACGAAGCCTCTGTTCTTGTCGGTGAAACATCAACAAGCTTGCACGAAGATCTCCTTGGACACCTGCCTCTCTCCCAATCCCAACAAACATACCATCAACCTTCTGGCGCAAGACATCGAATTCTCGGGCAAGGTCGGGGTTGGCACGCTCAAGACTGGATATTCCTTGCCTAAATTCAATGAGGTTTCCCATTATAATACCTCTACCGGTTTCGAGTAGTCTAGCAGCCTCCAAGGGAGACTTGTCACACTTAATTGCCATTGCGGCAGCATTAGATGCAAGATTCAGATGCTGTGAGAGATGCCACTGCTCATCTTCAAGTGTGAGCGCGCGGCATGAGAGTACTGGCAGTAACCCTACCGCTTCCGACAAGGTCACATAGGCACTCTCCCAATGCCCTCGAATAGTAGCCGAAGCATCACCTTGCTGTTCCCTGTGCTGCTCGAAAAATTGGCCCAAAACCATGTGCGTCTTTGCTGCTTGCCCGGCAGCATGGAGACGAAAACGAGGAGTTGTACTGGGGCACTGAAGAGCGTTAATGAAAAACTGCAAAGCCCAGTAAAGCCACTGGGACTTGTCTTCCTCGCTCTGCTCGGCTTGAAAAGCGTTGAAGAAGAGCTCTCCAAGGTTGACCATGGCTGGTGCAAACTCTGGGTGATATTCAGGAAATTCTTCTGCGGCCTCCGATCCAATTGAGAGAGCAAAATCCAAATCATTCGGATCCTGACTCTCCAAGTATAGGAGAGATAACGCCTGTAACAAGCGGTTGAGTAAGCTTGGTCGGAGTATGGATGTTGCTGGGGCTTCCGTCAACGCTTGTGCTCCCCAGGCAATTGCAGCCTCAAGATCACCAATTCTCTTCTTGCTTCGATAACGCAATTGTAGTCGGTGAGCAAGTTCCCCATGGAACTTTGGGAGCTCTGGTGAATTACGTGGTAAGAATGAGATCGATGCCTCAGACATAGAGACAGCTCGATCGAGATCCCCAGGTGAACGTGTAATGCTGTAGCGTGCTTCGTAAAGAGCACCGAGGGATGAGATGAAAAGGGTTTTCTCTCTCATATCCAAGTTGTCCTCGACAGCTTCCTCCAGCAACTCAAGACCCTCGTTAACATGATCCAGGGCCTCGGCACCAATGTATCTCGATGGAAGGGGAGTAATAAATCCGGCTAAGCCAATGAAGCCTTTTGCATCTCCGATGTCAAAAGTCTCAATAGCTCGCTTCTGGTAAGCAAGAGACCTATTGAGATCCTGGGAATCACCACGAGCATGGTACTTAGCCTCATGTAGATCAGCCAGCAACCTGAGGAGGTGGTGGGATCCACCTGGAGGTGAAGGCTCATGCAATTCGGAAGTGCTGGCTTCTGCAAGAATTTGGAGCCCATGTTCTGCATGCTTGATTGCTTCTGCAACGTCTTCCAAATCACCTATTGCTGTATATCGGAGCTCTAACATCACACCAAGATAACGGAGGTAACTAACTTTCTTAGATACTGTCGACGTGCCAGCAACTGCTTTACTGGCGAGCTCTATAGCTTTCGATAAGGTTGCAATATCCCCCGTCAGTTGGTATCTCGTCTCAGAAGAAATGCTCAACAGCCTCTGGTATCCCGCCACTCGCTCTTCTGGATATCCCTCCTCTTTGGCAACCGCAAGACCATGTTCTGCAAGCTCACACGCCTCGTCCAAGTCCTCCATCTTTCTTGTCCACTGACATCTTAGCACCAACATAAGAGGAAGATTCTTAAGCGCAGTAAGCCTCGTGTGAAGATGGTGAGGTCCATTTCCCACTAACTGTAGTGCGTTTTTGGTGTGAAGGATAGCCTTCTCGAGACCATCTGTGATTTTGGTACTCTCATAGTGGGCAAGTAACAATGTTCCGAGATTTAATAAACCCATGGCAATGATATCGATTGACTGCTCAGGAGGCCCTGCGGGTGGATTCTCCCTGAAAAGCCTAACTCCAGTCTCGGCCAATTCAATGGCTCGATCCAAGTCCCCAAGTTCCTCAACACCACGGTACCGAAATCGTCTTCCTAAATTATCACTAAGATGAAAGAGCAAGAATGGTCGAAGAGAATGCTGCGGTGGTGCTGCGCGTAAGAGAAGCTCGCCAGCGGCGATCTTTGTGTCTAAGAGTTCCAAGCATTTGGGGGTAATTATCCTGTGCTCTTCCATCTGTTCTTCATCCTGATCACTAGCAGGACCCTCGCAGAGCTCAACCCAATATTGGTGTACTGTGCGTTCATCGAGAGTATTTGGATTCGCTTCGATCTCCGCACGGATATTCCGGTTCCATGACCCCATATCCTCATCCAAACTGGACACTATGTCCGATGGCTCACCAGCTTGACCATCAGAAACAGATTCTCGGCCGCTATCGTATGCTCTATCATTGTTTCTCTCAAACGCATCCATCCCCGAGCCCTGAGATTGGGACATGTCGACGACGAATGGTAGCCCAAAAACAAGATTAGGCGGATAATATCCTAGCTAAGTGCTAGACTAAAGTCAGTCCCACCTTAGAATTTCCAATATCAGATGGAAGCACAAACCGTCGCTAGAGCAGATATCGTGAATTCCTCGATGCAGTGACTGTTTTTGGTGCTCATGCAATAGAGGGCTAACTTTTTCTCCAACCCCACTTTACAAAATTGTTACTAGGAAAGGCTCTTGTGTGTTCTCTATTCCTGACAGGCATGTTGTTTGGAGTTGCCATCGGAGTATGATATAAGAATCGTCCTTCGTTGACTGTCTCGTGCTTGACGACTTCCAAGCAACATTTCTCTGCGTTCATATGCAAGACTATCGATATTAGCTCACGTTTCACTTCGCATAGACAGCTGGTACCTCACTCGCTGCTCCACCAGGAAAGAAGCACATTACTGATCTGCAGCGTCCCCATCTATGCATATGCAAGTTACATTTTTTTTACATACCCCATTGCTGCAGCCAGGTAACTACGTGTCAAAATTATTAGCGATCAAGAACCAGACCGACATGAATGTAAGACGTACATCGAGGAATCCGTCTGACAGCATTGAGAGGTATCCACAGTCTGGCCTTGTACTCACCCCTGTAGGAGATCGGATGTGAGGCTGAGCGAGCCAAGTGGGTCAATCCACCGTTGGTCTGAAGAATGCGATGATCCGTGGCCGGTTGTGCAAAGTGGTATAGTTTCTTTGGGTCGCGAAACCTGAATTGAGTCTGAAGTATATAGATAGGTCATATTTTGGCAATGCACGCTGGCATCTTGAAGCAATGCAGTATATTTGCTCCTTTGCGCCTATGTTGTCCCCAGTCTAACGTCAAAGTGGACTGAGTATGTCCATGAAGCTCATGATCGACAGTGCACAACGTGTACCAGTTGAAGTACTAGTGGTGACTCTGTGAGTTATAATAGCGAGAAACCAATGATGTTGCCTCACCATACAAGAACTGGACCTCGCTGCCATACAAGGATATGCCAACAAGGGGCAGTTGTTGCCTCCCCTCTTGATCCGCCCCTCCATATATTGACTCACATATGCAGCCAGTCCATTGCGTGACGCTTGAAAGCTCTAACTGTTACTTTGTTTGCACCTGAGTTGATCAGCTTTCCCACTCGTAATAGTTCTTATCGGAAGGGTCTATCTCTCTTGCGCTAATTCCAATCGTGATGATATATCGGTGCTGATCTCCTTCTCCGGCCATCTCCCTTCAGTTGAAGTCAGTGCTGAGCGCGCTCTGATATGCCAGCAGAAGGCAGAGACGAACACGCCAACCCTTCCTAAATATCCTATCTTCATCGCTAGTACACTTTAACCACACAACACTTCAGCAACTGCGCAATCTAGCATAGTCTTTCAACGCAGATACAGCGGTGCTACGCGAGGCCCTTTTCAACGGTCCACCTCGGCTCCGGGTATATGTAGACAAATTCGCCTTACGACCCTTTGGAAATATTAAATGATGAGGAGCTACAGTATAGACTAAGTAAAACTGAAACTCTTCTAGGTTATGAGGCAATATTGGTTTGACACGGGGGGTGCACTCACTGGCTGCAGGATGTCCTCTATCAGTACCTCCGGAAATTTTGTGCTCCCATGTCTTGGAGATGTGAGGAATCATCAGTCTGTGGGCGCGGTGTCCCGGTACATGGTCTAGTATGTTGAGCCTTATGTCCTCGATCCCTTGTTTAATCTTTTTTTTCACAGCAAAATGAGGGTAACACGAACTGTATACTCTAGAGATATTTGAACAGGGTATTAGCGGGTACCACAGGAATCAATCAAAAGGTCACACTTTCCATGGAGAAGGTCTTGCAGGTAAGCAAACCCCTCCCATGGGAGCTTACCACAAAATGCGTCGTAGGATATGCCTAATCCAATCTGGAGAATGGTTGTTATATACCCCAGTGCAAATATGTGTCAGTTCTTTTCGTAATTTGCATCCTGATGACGGCTTTCCTAAACTGATTTAATGTTCTGATTCTTCTTCTCTGAGATTGAAATGCAGGTCGTCATAAATCTCATATTCCGAGATACTACTCAATACCGCCTTTGCATAATGAGATTGATCGGAGGTGTGGGTGGGGTGGAATAGGGTAGTGAGTGGGCGGCTGCCATAACTACATGCTACCTTCCGCTCTCGCATATTCCAATCGAGACTGACTGGATCGAGGCTAATCTAAATCCTTAGCTTCTGATCCGATTTTCCTTCCCCAAATGAACTCCCGACAGAACCCTTGCAGTGTTGATCTTTTCGTTTTATTGGAGAAACATCAAGGTTGGTGCCTTGAAACAACGTAGAATGAGGAGGCATCCAGAGGCGCCCGGTGAGGCTATGCGGGGAAGTTGAGTCTGGAACAAGAGTAAGGACCCATGTTTTAAAGAGAGATGCAGTACTCTATTTTCAGCTATCCCAGAATGAAGCCAGTCCTAGGTTACACAATTGCACGTTTAGCTTCTGAACGAAATAAGGCTTGCTATAGTATTTGATACCAATTGATATGTATTGCCATGCAGGCCTGCATCTTGGTAACATGTTCGAATGTCTCAGCCTGCTTAAAGCGTTGAGGGTAGTGTGAGTGACTTTTGGGACTATGAAACAGATGTCAGTAGCAGTTTGCTTTAGGCATCCCACGAAAAATTCTCATTCCACATATATTCCTCCAGGCTACCTCATCTGTCAACAAAAACGGTCTGAAACCGAAGACTCCCAATCGGAACCACTACCATCCAGGTAAGCCCAGTTGAGCTTCCTGCAGGTAATATTCTGCAGCTAGTTACCCTGGAGATATATTGCAGCGTTGATCTGAGATATTCTCATTTTCTTCCTGAAAACAATGCGTGGTTTAATCTGAAGGGCAGCCGAGGAGATCGCCGCATGGCGAATTTAAAAATTGAGGCAAGAAAATAAGAGAGCGGTATGCCCTAATAGTCCTGAGCCTTGTCACTCATGGTTGGCAAAATTGGAAATTACATTACAGACCATTTCCAAAGTACTAACGTATCACGGCAATCACATACCACTATCCAGTGGTTATGTGACGTTTCTAGTGACTCTTCAGCCTTCAATCGTCCCGCTTGCTTTGCTCGCTCAGCTGTTCGCCCTACCATCCATCACCAAGGAGTCAGCTCAAATATTTCAAAACCTAAGTAATGGAACCAAGTGCGCTTTCGTCCCAAATCCAGCGGTGCTCTACTATCAGGTCGATGTCGTTTAGAAGATCTCTTTGGGAGACTTGCAGTGGAGATCTATGGGCCACGAGTAATATCAGACAAAGTTTAATGAGGGATAACTTAGGTCTTAGGCAGAACCGAGCTGGAGGAACATCTGTAAGTGGCATGCAGGACAGTGAGACTGCATGAGGATCAAGTTGAAAAGCGAGGAAGAGGAAGATGAGAAACGTATGCAATAAGCTCGCCACGTGTGGGATGCTGGGAACTGAATCTTGTGGGAATTATAGTATGTCCTGTCCAAGGAACAGCTACTTCGGGAATACTAACTTTCAACGGACTAGCCCTGTCTAGAACTAGACTACAGTGCCTGGCGCATCAACACCTTTTGGGATAAAAGTTATGTAAAGTATGCAAAGCTCATCGTTTCAAGAATGTAGAAGGGTCTCGTGCTCGGGAAAAGTTAAGCATCTAGGGTTATTATTATCCACCAATATCAAAAGGGCAAAATCATAGTCCCAGAAGACGGAATTGCGAATTGCTAGAGTATACATGATACCTAGGAGATATGATAGCTAAGATGAATGACACGCAAATGAAGAGGCAGGCATGAGGAGTAGGCGCACACACCAAGAAATAAGAGAGGGAGCCTCCTTGATATGCAATAAAGTGCAAAAAATTACTCGAATTCAGGCCTATGATTCCAGCATATCATGCATCTGTCGCCAATTCAATCTTTAGTCCATACAACGTTAGATATGTGATTATAACATTCCTTGGATAGCTCCCCAGCCTTAATCTACTTGCCAAAGCATCGGTTCCATCCTAAGCCGGATATTAGAGAATGCCCAATACATTGCCAAATTCAAGCATGAACTTACCCGGTAATCCGCATCCCATCCCCACAAACAAATAGACCAAAAACACCATCACAAAGCACAACAACGCCATGACTTTCACATTCTTCCACCACATCTTTCTCCTCAAGCCCCTGCTCCTCCTCCTAAACTCCCCTGCATTTGTATTCAACTTTCCCGTTTTGTCTACCAACAAGTCGATCCTCTCTCCCCTTTCCAATACCCTCTCGATATTCTCCGTCATTATCCCCCGAACATTTTCAATCTCCTCTTGTACCCTTTTGACATTATCTTGCCCACCTACCCCTCCATAGCCACCTATTAGAGCATTCCCCGCTGCTCCACCCTCAGTCACTGCTGCACAGAACTTCCCCATCTCCTGAGCCATTGCTGCATCGAAGCCCTCTGCCTGGTGGGCTGCATAGTTATCCTCGAACTCCCGCTGAATGCTGAGGAGGAATGCAAAGGGGACTTTTCGACCGGCAGCTGCGGGGCTTACTACAACATAGCTCAGCCCTTGAGGATATTGGGAGGTGCCTGGTCGGGAGATGTAGCTGAGAAAGTGCTCTTGGTGGGTATATGTAAGCTTGCTGGTTCCTTTGTGGTCTATCTTGGGGAGGATAAGGCTGCTCAGATGTGTAGCGTGGTTGATGAGGGCAGGTGGGAGGCGATTGTATGGTGCGGGAGGGATCGCGGAGAATATTGAAGAGTCGCCATGTGCGATGCAGGCACTGCGTAATCAAAGTGTTAGTGACTTACATGAGTAAATGGCCAATAGGATCACGAACTAAGTGAGAGGGGGATTAGAAGTTGAAAGTCCGTTTGAGGAGGAGGAAGCCATGATGGGGGTCTAGCTGAGGTAACTCGGTACCAATATCGATTTTCGAGAACTTGCAGAGCTCAGGGAGCTTTACAGTTGTAACCAAACACTAGCAGTTTTGGGATTCACACAAAGCTCCCCTGAGCTTCCGTTCAATTTATCGCAAGTCGATTGAATTCTCTCCTCCGGAGCACTGTGGCTGTTGATGTTATGGAATGATGATGACTACGTATGATTTGCTAAGCAGCCAAGCTTTAGCTCTGCATCGACAAATAACAGTAACAATAACAGGTTAAACAATAACAAAGCATCTGACCAGAAGCGACTCACGACTCACTAAGTAAAGTGTCACATTGGATCTCCCTCTTTTGAAACTCGCCTTGCACAGTTAAATATCGATATGAAAGACCTACGCACAAGGGGACAATCGTGCTCCCTGTTTCGTTGTCTTGGCTACTGCTCTAAACTCCGAAATAGAAGCAATCATCTTTGATTTGTTGGTATTGCGTGTTGGCGAAATTGATTGTACTTACAGAGTATGTACGTTGTAGCTAAGTAGGTACCCGGCGCACTGCAACACACTTTCTCACATCTACCACGTCGAATTACCTCGCCTAAGTTGACGTACCTTTTCACATTGCAATTCACCATTGTGTTATTACCCCGCGATGGGTCATTCCCGCTTCGTTCCCACATTTCCGCAAGCCCTGCGCATGCTCCGCTTTCTCCTCGCACTAATCGTCGCTGGCGTCCTTGGGACCGCATACAAGCATGACGATAACTGGAATAGCTCCATTAAGCGAGCTGGGGGACTTATGATGTTCACTGTGTGTAGAATGTATACGTCTCAACGTTCCTCAAATATCCATGCTAACCCCTGCCCCAAAATAGGCTGTGGTAACAATACCCTATGACGTCTACGCACTCCTTTTCTCCGTCGACATCCGTATGCACGACTGCACATACTCAAAACGATACAAGCTTATACACATGCAAATCGAGGGATTCTTGACGATGTTCTGGTGGGCGTCGCTGGGAGCGGTAGCAACTGCTCTGGATGGGATGTTGATTGATGCGAATGGTAATTTACTAGTGAGGAGGTGGGCGCAAAATAATGGTAGTTGGAAGCCGGAGACGAGTACGAACCCCCAGACACAGACGACAACGACCGAGAATCAAATTGAGGTATATGGGGCGGCGGTAAGGAGTAAAGGGATAGTGGTAGGGGGTGTGGCTTGTGCAGGGTTTACCGGGTGGGTCTACTTTCTTCTTTGCAATTGATTATTTCCGGTCAGGGTACGGTACTAACTGGAGTGGAAATTCAGGGCATGCTCGACAATCATCTGGATAATTATTTGTTCCCGTGCTGTATTACGGTGATGGCAATGCCCACGGCTCTCAGCATAGTGTATAACACCCTTTCAAAGCTTTCTTCCCGTTAACGTTTTTGTGTTTTTCTTCCCTAAACCCCTGTATGTGTCATGTAAATTCAATTCAGACATTGAGCTTCTTCGATATATACCCATATCATGCTTCCACTTGGTTTTTTTCATTGCAATAATAGTTTTGCTTCGATCTTGCTTTTTATGAATTAGTGATGCGGTGCTGTCGATTGAATATCTGTCAGTGAGCAAGAGTACTGACAAGTTCCGAGTGGCTTTTGCTATGGGCTTATCTTGGAGTATAGAATGACTCGATTTTGCACATGAAACTAATGCTGTACGATTGATTAATACTCATCTAGGCAAATCCGGAGCCAATGATCTTATCAATGTTGGCATGTATGCTTTATCGATGTCTTATCTCTCGGAGTTGCAATTTCGTATGTGAGTTGTGCATGTGCCGAACCAGTGGAAGTGGAATATATGCCGTCTTTGTATGAGCTTTGCATGAGGAGCGCCTTCTTATTTTTAAGGATAGAAGTCCAATCTCTCCATTATTGCGAAATTCCCTCCTTTATACAAGCTTATCGAGAAGTAGGAGGGACCCCTGGTCTAAACTAAGGTACCCCTACTAGTCTTGATAAATAGGACCCCTACCTACCTTTATATAACCAGACTAAGTAATATTCCTTTCAGCACAGATGTACTTTGTCCACTCTTACATGTGAGTGCCCTTTTCATCCGCTCCTTGACTACTATTCTAACCTCAACAAATACTTATACATCACTGGTGGGGAATCAATGGATAACACCAATAACGTATTTGAGTATGCCGGTAGTGTTCCCCGTTCCAATTCTACGTCTCTGAGAACATGGACTCTTCTGACGTGTATTTCATAGGCAGACATATGCCAGGTAATCTCTTTGCTCAGGATCGAAAGTTGCGCATGTTTGGAGGAGAGTAGGAGTATTGGTCGATACTACTAGACCGTCCAGCCATGCCACCTGGTAATACAACGGCGACCTGCCATTTCGAACAAATTATTATCCGCAATATTCAAACGAAGAACTGGACAGCTACAAATTCTTGGCTAGGATCTCCTAAGAACTTGGTTCTATAAATTTTGTCTATGATTTCATAGGATAGGCATCGTGGGTCTATGGGGTTTCCAATGGTGTATTGGAATTATCGGGTCAATACAACGCTGGTCAGGGGGCTCTGGTCCAAGGGAGAATCCCCAGGACATGATAAAGTACAACATGACGGAAAATACTTTTTTAGATGAGTTTGTACCAGCTAGTCCCGTTGGCACTATGGAACCCGGAACAATGACTTTCTTACCCACGAGTGGCGCGTTGATGATATTTAGAGGGAGGACAGATGGCTACGCTGTGGTAAGTTTCATAATTGCCTTGCTCAACGATCGAACGCTGATTCCGTGTTCCCTAGAGAAATATCATGGGGATTTGCGCATATGACATCAGCACAAGAATATGGTGCCAAATTTGCTCAATAAACGCCAGCGTAAGGGACAGAATTAGCCACAGCATCTTCATATACGGCGGAAGGGCGTTTGAAGAAGCAAAATCACTAAAGGATGTAGTTGTCTTATCACTCCCGTCCTTCCTTTGGATTAATATTGGTTGTGAGGAATCGATTACCTATCGGGGAAGGGGAATATGCCGGGGGCGTTCAGATATTCGATTAAAATCGTTGAGTTTGATCACAAAGTACGAAGTGAAATGTACAGTTAAAATGGTTAATGAACCCGCATATCATATTTCCAGAACGGTTATACCAAAAGGGTTCCATATACTGCTCATCACACTAGAGACTCATGAGTGACCACTTATTCTTATACAGTGCCTCTGGCAACGCAACTTTTATAGCACCCAAAATGGACTGGGCAGCCGAGAAACCCGGTTCCCTATTCCTAGTCAATAGCACAGGTAGCTCTACACAAGCCAATAGCACAAGCACCTCTACGCCAAATAGTAATATCTACACTGCCAAAAGCCCAACTCCTCTAGCTGCCATCCTAGGCGAGGTCTTCGGCGGCCTCCTATTAATCTCATCCATCCCTTGCCTAATTCAGTGCCTGAAGGGAAAAGGTAAAGGGCAAAGAACACAATTGTCACATGGATGAGCTACAAGAGCAAAGAACTGCGTCATATAATCAGGGGTTTTACTCGTCCAGGACTGAGTTTCCTACGGATCAGCCATAACCTGTCAAGATAGGGCCTGGTAATGAGGGAACAGAAGAGCCGTAAAGGGGGTGTATACGGGGTATAGTGGGCAACAATCAACTAACTACCGGTAACCAGATTAGAATCAAGAGATTTCTTGGTAACTTTAGACTCACGTCTACAGTACTGTACTATCTGCATAGTTGAGTATTGACATCACTGTCGGTGTTCTGGTCTGCCAGGAATCAGATGGTTCGCGTTCCCGGACAGGCCGGGAATTCTTGGTTGGGCTGGCCAATGTGGTGCTTCCCACTGAAGGTACGTATGCTTATCATGGCATGTTAGCCACTCAAGGCAGGATTGTTATTGAAGGTATGTATACTTGTCACTCAAGGCGTGCTTGCCGCTGTCGTACCTAATGATTGATGTACGTATTTCGTGTATAATAGTATAGGCAACAGCTGCTACAACTCAATATTCGGCATTCAAACTGATCGTTATACTCCATCTTTCTACTACCTACCAAAATATTTGTGTGCAACTTGATAAAATGGGAATTCAAATTCTCAGGTAGGTTACTTAATATCGCCAATTAAGATGTTATTTTAGAACAGGATGTTTATGTTCTTAAACATTACAAGCCATAAATGAATGCTATTAGGGTATAGCAAAACTAGAGGTATCATTCAAGCTTACATTATCCAACACGGGAGCTACGGCGATTTCTGCATACTTTATGCACTAATATTTAACTCCTCAAAAAGCTTTAATATCAAAATTATCGAGTCAGAATGGCCAGATATTGCCTTACAATGTATTACATCTAGATGGGTGCAAGGTTTGCCTAGACACCGATAGTATATTGTACGCTCACACTTCCCCCAAACCGCACACAGGGATCAAATCAACAATTACTGCTCCTGGTAAACACCTGAGGGCTAATAAACTCTCACAACAAACTGCAGCTGGGGTTCATATTACTGTAAATATCCATAATACCCTTCCTTTTGTCCCAGCGGAATCGAACTTGTGCTCCATGCGCACCGGGCTCATAACCTGTTGGAGAGTGTAACCGCTAGGACAAAAAGTGATCACTGGGTGCTAGGTTTGCCTAGACACAGATAGTATATTGTACGCTCACATCTTGTAATAGTCATTGCCATCCATCACATAGCTGCCTCAATATTACAAGGAATCCAGAAGCTGATGAGGATGAGCCTGGTGTAAAGAATGTGCATGATAATAAGGATGTGATTAATGAAGCAGATATACTAGATGAAGAGGAGATGCCTGATGAAGAGGATGTACATACCTGATGAAGAGGAGGTGACTGCTAATATTTCAATATTTAGTACTATTCATATTCATGTATACGTACTATCATTTCTTTTGACAAAGGGGGTGGTACCTGCCGGCGGAGGTATGGAGAAAGCGAGAACGATGTATAAAGATATTTTCTTTCTTATTTCTTAGTCTCGGGAGGCCGGAAATTGTGCACGTTTTCAAGGGAAAAGTATCGAAACCCAGTTATAGCCTTATGGCAATTTGGCGGTTATTAACAAAAAAAAGTGCTGCTTGCTTTTTATTACATATATGTTTTCCGCATAACACTCTACGGTACTCAAGCTGCTTCTAAAATTCTTAACATTTAATATCTATATATTCCTTGGCAGGCCAGAACTGATTTACTATATTACCTTCAATAGCGAATCACTTGCCTAATCCTGAAGTTCATTGTTTAGGGCCAACCTAGCTGGTTGGCATAACACCCTCCTGTGGAGGGCCAACCTAAGTATCGACTTCTCCTAGCTGTTGCATACCCCTTCTAGGATCCAAAAGCTGTCACAAGTTTCCTGGGAAACGATGTGTTAAGGGGAACCAGAGCAAAATTGACTGACACATGAAATTGAATAATACGGTAAATCAAACAATATTTGCTCAGCCCTCAGGCTGCCTCGCTACCGCATTGACTACGTTAGTTGTGTACAAAATATTAGCTACACAAGTTGCAAGGCCCGGTTGCAACTCCCGCCAAATGTCATTGGGTGTGCTTTCGATGCAGTGTTCCTCCGTTTGATGTTAATATTGCAACTCCCGCCAAATGTCATTGGGTGTGCTTTCGATGCAGTGTTCCTCCGTTTGACGTTGATATAGCAAAATGGACTGCATCAGAGGCAGATATGAAGACTGATGAGGGATGGCTGATGGGATTGCTATCGCTGATCAGATGGGATGGTTTAGACACACTAGAGGTGTGTGATTGGTGGTGGGGAAGTTGGGAAATGTAGCGACGACGTCGTCGGTTACAAAGTGATGATTCTGGTCACGAATTGCTACTTCACAAGCTTCAGGATGAGGCTGCAATAGTCGATCTCGTACATGTATGTGTAAGAATAAAATTCCACTGCCTAAGTAGGAAACCAAAGGCACCTAAGTCGTATCATGGGGAGCCTGCTTACAAAGGGATTCTTTCCGGCACGAGACCAAATTTTTCTTGTAAATGAACTCGATCAATGGATATTCAGTGTTGGGATCAGTGGAACATTTCCAGAAGTGGAAACTCCAAGCTTTCTCGGCAGCTGACTCTTGGAAATCCCCCCTAAGCTTTGCTTATACATACCATACTTTAATAATAAATATTTCTATATACCCGCTCCACTATGAACTCAGGCCTCCAGTACAACCACACTCTTCCCGAGGTAATCCATACAGCGAGGTATTGCACCATATCAATTCTCCCAACAGCTGCGGAGATCGCAACACAAAGCCCAGTTTCAAACTCGAGCCTGAGCCTCAGCTTCAGTCAACGATCCCAGCGGACGCACTCTTATCACACTCAATTCGAAACAGGGCGTGTGACGAGATTGTGGGGGCAGTTTCAGATCTCGGAGGGCAGTTATGAAGTTCTACAGTGGTTACTGGACTCGACCAGGTTTTTCTGGACTGAGAACATCAGCAAGTGTGTTACCTCACAGGAGAATACTCTCAAGATTCCGTCTTAGTATGAGGTAGCCTCGTAGCCAGTATGAGGATCGGATAGATGTAAGTCCGAAACTGTGAGAAGTTTGGACGTACAGCGAAGATCCTTCCTTTCGACTTTGGGGAGCCCATGCAGGGCATATTCCACGGAACGAGTTCACTCAAGTAGTTCGGAGTTATACTGGTGAACTGATATGCAGATTAGGTAGCCTTATTATATCGAGGCTAAGTATGCTTCTTGTTACGAGATCATGACATCAGGTAATGTACAGTCTAAGCACAGTAAACAGTATACAGCTGACAGAAGGTAAAAAATGTAGTTGCATGACTGGTAACTGGCCGTTAGGCCCCAATTCCATCATGTCTATCTTATCTTCCCGCCTATTAGATTGCTATATCTGAAAGCAAGCCGAGTGCTGTCCTAAACTCCAGCCATTCAAATCCAACCCCATGCCGAAATCAAAACGGTAAGCAAAAGCAACTCATTCAAGTCCACAGACGCCTGTAAAGCTTGGGAGATAAGAGGAATACAAAAATACAAAGGAAATGGTATCGATTGATTGAGTGATGAGGTTACCGTCGAACTTTTGTGTCCAGGTTCTCTTTGATGAATGACAGGTAAAAGTGGCCTTTCTTGCTTAACGTGCTCGCCGGACTGAGGTAGAATTTCGACTCCGGTTGATTCTTTGTCCCGCATATTGCTGCGTTGCCCGCATCCCAGCTGGCACAGGTGCCCTCGGCTTCTCGTCGTCATAATGACCGCTATACCCTCTCATATCCATCTCAACCACTCGCCTATTTCCCTGGACGAAACCATCCTCTCCCGCCCCCGCAACAATCACACGGGATCCGCTACCGCTCAAACCAGAATCACCATCAAGAATGCATGCTTTCGCAAAGATGTAGCAGATGCAACCGAAGATACCACCAGCAACTGTGCAAACACCTTTCAGGGTAGTTTTGGCTACCTGCTTGGCTTTTTGAGATTTACCGAGTGGTTGGTAGACCGGCGCTGGGGTTAGCTGGGGTTTTTCGGCGAAGCGGACAGTGCGTGCAGGGGTCTGTGGGGTAAGAAGGTTGTCATCAGAGGTCGCAAGGGAGATCGAGCCGCGGGGAGAGCAGTCGGAGTGTACTTCGTTGTCAGTGTCCATGTGGTAAGATGTCGATGTGGGTTGAAGATATTTCGTGGAGGTGTTGGGAGTCATTGCATCCAAGCTGAGTGGGAAAAAAGTGGTATTCACCAGATGCCGAGCAAAGTTGAAACTTCAGCCAAGCTATGCTAGTACTTCTCTTCAGGGTTCTCTTTCCTCCTGACCAAAGCTGGAGATTGATTCTTTGGTACAGTATTTAAAGAATCGGTTGAATTTGTTTGATCTTCTTCGTAATAAAAGGCTTGTTAGGGACCGGGGCTCGAGAATCGCACGGCCCTCAACGGCTTCGGAAGCATTCACAATAGTTGTCGGTATAATCGGAGGCTCGATCTACAGCAGAAGACAGTCGGAGTAGTGCAAACGAAATGATGGGGACATTCACATATAAATGTTGAGGTTGGGTGTGGATTGGGATGGAGGGTGCTACTATATGAGGGTGTCGAGTCATGGTTGGATGGACGGAATTCCTACCTACGTGCGTCAACGTCGAAGGGCACGGCACTAATTCTAGCCTCTTCAATGCATAGTCAACCCAGAATACTGCAACCAGACTAGAACACTGCTTAGAGTTCTAATTGTGACCTCCCGCACAAGCGCAGGCCCGACGCAGACAGCCTCGTCTCCATGCTCCACCATCATCCTGGCTTGTCATACGCCATAGCAAGGAGATCGCTCGCTCAGCTGTAACCTGAAAACTGGGCCTGGGGCTTTGTGCCAGTACAAAGAGTCATTTACCCATGATACTTTTATGAACTACAATCATGTGCTTCACAAGGCTACAGTACAGGATTGGTATGTTTCGATACCTGGCCTGCTCTGAGCTTGATCGTTGATGCTACGCGCACAATTGTTGGGTCATTTTTTTTTGTGGGGGGGAAATGAAAAGCAATGAAAATTCTTGAAGAGCATATGTGGCGGCATGAGTTGGCCCGGCCCGCAGCAAGACCATTGTAAGTTGCGCGCGCCAGTCCGCGAGTTTACAAAAATCTACCCAGATGTGTAATGTGCGAATATTAGTTATCCACTGAGGGTTCTTTGACCGGCCACCAGGTGAGTTCTATATGGATGGGTGGATGGCCAAGGGTGGATGCAAGTGTGGATGTGTCGCGTGCCTGTCAAGATGATTGGTCTGCAGCCTCTTAGTTACTAATCTTGGTGTGTCGCCGTCGAGGCTGGAGGTCGGCGGGCAAGAGCAATGATTTTCCCCTTACATGATTACAGTAAAAGCAAGGAGGGTAGGTGCTGGTGGGACGTATTGTGAAGGCGTCGGAAAAGTGAAGCCTTTGGAATTTAGGATATAGGTTCTTGGATCTTAATTGAGAGATTCTCATGTTCATGGGTGGCTGGTGATACTTCACAGGCAACGAAACAAGCTACAAAGCGAAGGTATAGTTCGTCAACTCTTATGTTTTGTCTCGGTAATTGAAGACCTGGAGGTATAGGTTGAAAAGTGAGGGGGGCGAAGGGGGAGTCTGAATTCAAATCCTGAATTTCCGGGAATTGGAACGTTTAGGTTACTTTTTGCTGAAGAAGCTTAATTTTTTTTACTGCCTTTTTTTATTGGCGGAATGAGCTGGGTTTGGCCGTAGGCGAGGAATATAGTAGGTAAAGCTGCTTTATCTAGTTCCTGTTTTTTTTTTTTTTTTTTTCTGGGGGGGGGTTGATTTTTTCTATTTACTTTTTGTTATTATTAGTACTGATGGCCGGTACTTATTTTTTTTTCCAAAAAGCGCAAGAAAACAACAAACATAATGACGCTGGGAAGGTATCTACCTACCTACGTGGATTGAGATGGTTTGCAAGGGAGTTCTATAGACTATGCTCAGAGAAGGAGTTCGGAGCTCTTCTTTTGACCTTCCCTCCAAGATCTACACGCACTTAACCGGATCAAGCTGACTTGATCAAATTCATCTGAAACCACATTATTGGCATAAATCCTGGATTAGACTGTGGAAAAACGAGTAACTAAATGTCCTGCTAGAGAGTGTAAGAACTCCTAGGATGTATTATGCAGCTTTAAATCAATGGATGTTTCTGGAATCATAAGTATATATTTATGTAGAGGTTTGTAAGCCATTTTGCTAAGAGTATGCAAAAATAAGCGATATCACCGGACTAAACCTCGTGCCCTCAGGTTTCACTTGTATTAGTTGTCTCACTTTGGAAGCATAACTTATCCCTATGTATGAAAATCCGGAATCGCTCTTTTGCGAAGAGCTAGATGCAAAGGAACAATGCTAAAATCACAAAGGGCAAAAGTTAGTGCCGGCACAAGGCCCAGCTATTTACTTTCCGCCGAAACTCGGATCAGTATGGTTAGTTACCAACATCTGGACCAGCAGCTCCTCTAGGTGAAAGCAATGGGGGAGATTGTTGTTGGGAGGGGAGGGGGGAGGGGTTATGACACTGCGGTATAAAATCACATATCAAGACGTCATGGTACAGAGAGTTTACATCCGCCGGCGGGTATATACAGTACATGTAACATACACACAAATGATCCGGTGGCGTGCCACACTTTATTTCCAAGGTTTCCATCTGCAGTGCCTCTGAGCAACTACCTCCGGATAAATATATCCGTCGCGGTGTGCTAATGAGGATCAGGATCGGGATCGAGTTCAAGATCGAAGTTCAAAATCTGGAGAAATTTTTCAAGTGCTGAGGAGCTCTGCATGTGAGCGGCAATCCTTTCAGGGTGAAACTACTAACCATTCGGAGTCCTATACGTGCCCAATGTCACCCCCGCAGCAAATGATGCCCCCAATATACCTACTCTCCCCATTAGTCTTGTTAGATAATATGGAAAATACTCATCATACTACCTACCAGCTAACATTAAATGCATTCGTCAGAATCGGGCCTCTCCTTATGATACGCCAACTCTCCGATTAACTGACTGCCCCCACTCAACGCATACGGGATCCCCATTCCTAGCATAAACCTCAAGATGAGAAACATCGCAACTACGCCCCCTCGGTACCACTCATTAGCGTTGATACTCCTAGTAAACGAAATGAAATAAAAATCTACAATTCACAGAACGGGATTGCAGAATCGCCTCAATGCTCATAAACTTCGCACAATAATCGACATCCATCTCCCATAATGATTGTTAACCCACGGCACAATCGGCATTTGTGAGAGTGCCCAGAGAGAGTATATCGGGCTCATCGATTTCCCGACTGTGAATCAAGCTCCCAATCCCTACCCTAGTGGTATGGAATACCAATTCTTACAATCCCTAATATCGATTCCTAAAATCTATCCAGAATTGAATCAGCTCGAAAAGTTTGTTGTTGAGGAGGCGGGAGGAACATACAACTATCCCATGTCTCCACACTCTGCAACCCATTCATGATACTCCCCATCAAACCCACTCGTCCACTCCACCCCCATTGCCGCGGGAATTAGACATTCGCAAATTTGGTTTCTGGTACCATGCGTTTTGATCTGAGCGGACGAGTTCGGCTAACACTCCATTGTTGTTGCCGAGGGTTGCGATCATGATTAAGAAATATGTATTGAATCCATGGTTTATATCTTTGGGTATTTACACTCTCTTATTTCCCCGCTCTCCATGTTCATCCTCCCATACTTATACTGCTAACCTGGGAACTCAATCCCATCGACCATTCAAGGTTAAATTTAATCTACCCCACATGCGTATGTAGATCATTAGGCAAGAACCAGGTGTGGGTGGGCTTATAGCGTAGAAATGGTATATATGTATGCATTGTGTCGAGCTGTAGTTCATTGGGTGAGTGAGAGTTCCCATAACGGTTCAGAGATCATGGGCATTATCTTTAGCCGCGGGAGTAGTGCGTAATTGTCAATAGTAGCCATGACTTGATGTTCGTGACGAGGAAAAGTCATTGGAGAATTTTGTGAATTGCGTTGGTACCGAAGTATCCATCAAAGACGGCAATATATTAATTTTGGTATCAATTTATGCCAGGGTAGGGGAATATCATCGACGAGCTCGTGAGGAGTTTAGAGATGCCCATCTCCGTGAGAATATCCCTCACTCTTCAATTCTCAAACCCATCGAGTAAAGGGCCCAACCAAAGAAACTACCCACTCCATATATATCGTGATATTTATGGGGTGGGCAGTTTACCCAACCAGAATATACCCTTGCTCTCATCGATGCTCTGCAGGACCAGAGGAACCTTATTGATTATAGGATCTGTACCTATCCGCCGCAGTCCCATCAGTGGTTCCCCTATCGTGATACCAAGCCACAACCACGGAAACCCTAGGCACCGTTTAGAGAGTAATGAGTTGAAATAATCCCAGCACGGGGTACGAGAAAAGCTGCAGGCGGATTATGGGGCCAAATAAGAAAGCTTTGTGATCGACGACACGCTGGGTGATTTTCTGGCGCGGAAGTGTAGTGAACTGCTTAGGTATTTGATATTGTATTTTTAGATTTCTGGGGAACAGAGCCCCAGAGTACTTACTATTTTTGTGTACTTAATAACTTGGGTTTCAGAGGTTATGTGGTGTTGGGTGGTAGCTGGAATTTTATCTTGGGGTGGCCTGGTCGTAAAAACATTTACCCTGAATAAGAAGAAAAATGAACATGTAGCGAACAAGCAGTGTAAGACCCCTTCTAGGTAGAAGGTCTGAAATACAATTAACGTAGCTTATGACTATGCAGGTGAAAGATAAGTAGCCCAGTATGCTTAAAGAGTAAGCCATTCCATTGATGCTCTATCCTCCATTGTAAATTTCCAGGCTCATGCCTACTGGACCCTTTTTCCGTTCTTCATTTCAAGATTTCAGGCAAGAATAACAGCTAATCCCCATCCTCCGTCGACCTCAATCTCCCCTGTTTCGTAAACCCAATTCCGGAAAAAATTATGATGAAAGTGCGCCTCAAAAGACTGCGCTGGGGCAAGACGATTAATATCCCCGTAGTCATCTGTAAAGAAGACAAGACCCAACTACACTCTCGAGTAAAGCCAATTTCAGAAAAACTAAACAAAATTTTTAAAGGGAAATAGAAAATGGAGATGTGCCTCAATAGAACAACCAACGTCAGGAGAAACTAAAATCAATCCCAGGCTAGCATTTAATTGAAGCATCCAAGCAATCAGTCAAAAGAAAATCAAATCCAGCTAAAAGACAAGTATACCACGGATTCACATAAGTCTGCAGATAGCAAGGTCAAGTAAAAGACATTACGTTAGTAGCGAGACTTTGCGACTGATTCCATGTGTAAACCTAATCCAGCCTCCCATTCAATTCATAAATAGGTTAGGCAGTGTGGTACCGGCAGGCAGAACCTCATACCATGCAGGATTTCCAGTATTGGCGGTGCCTGTATTTTGACCAGGACTACTGATTTGTTGAGGATAGAAGGGCGTGCTCACATTGCTCAATGGTTGGCTATACGCGAGACCTGGGACCCATAATCCGTTTGCATTGACTTCACCTAGGTATGGGCCATATCCAGGATTACCACCTGTCTGGTAAGTGGGACTGGGTTGTTGGCTATACCCAGCATGTCCAAATGGTTGATAGATAGTGCTTGGATTGTGACTAGTTCCAAAATTACCAGCTGTTCGATTAGGATATTGACTATATCCAGAGTGGCTAGCTGTCTGATAAGTAGAACTGGGTTGCTGACCATACTCATGTCCAGTTGTTTGATAACTAGCGCCGGGATATTGACTAATTCTAGCTGTTCTGTAGGTTGTGCCCGGATATTGACCATATCCAGAAGGAGTTGCAATCGGCACTTGAAGGGATGAAGTGGGACTAGGTATAGCCAGATACTGGTCTGGAGCATTGAGCGGCTGTTGGTAGTTATAAAGAGCATTTCCTGGAGTATCCTGTTGTTGCGGATGCCCGGTAACTTGTGGGGATTGTTGCCCTTGCCCCAGAACCATACTGTTTGGTGGGACATTTGCGGGATTGATCCCAACGCTGAGATGGGGGATACTTCCTTCCCAATCTGGTGGTCTTAATGTGCCTGTGACAATGGTCCAGATTCCACCAGCGGCATGCAGAACTTCGCCCATACCAGCTACGTAGTCCCATTGGCCACATTGGCAGCGGTTTCCAATTACATTCACCAGAACCCCCATTCTGTTCAAAGCGTTCTCTAGTTTCCCGAAGTCTCTATACCACTTACTTACGTCATCGTTAAGAAGAACCGGGTTTTGCGATATCCCGTGTCTCTCAAACCCCAGCATGAAGTACAACGCGTCCGTCAGGAGCTGGATCGCCTCGTCGTATAAATCATCGGCGACGAATAATTTGTTCTCGTCTTTAGGCGATAGCGGAAAAGTAGGTGGATTCGTCCTTGAAGGACAAAATGGTGGCGCAGGATACCTCCGTTTATTGTGAGGCAATCTACAGTAAAGAAGACATTCTATCGAATCACACAGCTTTAGGAGATTGTCGAGACGGTTAGCATACATTCGAGAGTTTTCGTTTTGTCTAATTAGCTCGGCATGTGCTTCTGGAGAGAGCATTCCGTCCGGCAATCCTGCATCCAGGAACTTCTCCTTGAAATCTCTGACCATAGTAAATCCCATCTTGCGACGGTATTCGAAAGGTGGAGTCTTGTTTGTATTGTCTACAAGGTCAGCAGCAAGTTCCCGCATTTCTGCATCTTGTGGCTCGCAGAGGGGCTCTTCTGGATTGAAGAGCTGTTTGTAGTACTCGTCAGGGTCAGCTACAGGCTGGGGCTGATGGAAACGTCGAGCAGCATCACGCGCTCCTGGTAATAAATGCGGCATGAAGTAGTATCCACTTTGGGCTGGTGGTACTTCCTCTGTTTGGCTATGAATAGGCTCCTGATTAGCTTCATCATCACCTGAGTGGTCTAGTGGCCACATTCCATTGCAATTGCTGGAGCCTTGACCAAGACGTGAAACATATTGAGAGTCTCGCATCTCTTGGCCTACATCGCCAACCCTTTGGGAGGCCTCATCTGGATCAATGTCGAGCCATGAAGCAACTTCAGTCTTGCCCTCTTTCTTTGAGTTACCAGCATTACGCCTAGTTGCGTGTTGTGGAGCTGGGAGTGGGTCCATGTCCCCAAAGCCTGGGCCAATTTTGATACCCTACAACACAAGTGATCTATTAGCTTCTCATTCCATTACATGGTCAGGGAAAGGAATCACACCTGAATAGGCTGATTATTTCCGTTGTATTGACGTTGAGATGGGTGGTCAATTTCATAAAGAATCTTATGGTATCAATGATTGCCGTGTCAGGTTTTCATAGCCCTCAAGAGAACCGTGGTTTTACTTACTGTTTGCTGCTGATGAGCAGGTGCATCTTGCATGCCTTCCACCTCATGGTCCTCATTGGGGTAGAGAGTGCCTCTGATGACTCCACGAATGTTGTTAAAGTCTCCGAACTGAGGAATCTAGAAGTTTTACCTGTGTCAAACATACAGTCCAATTTGGCAACTCAAGATATCCTAGCTGGATTGGAATACTCACTCTGACCTCGCTATAGCCTTTTGCGATAAAGCTGGCAGAAGAAGGACGACGTGGCATCTGCACAGGAGACTATAGCAAACACACATTAGCAGCTGCAGAAACATCAAAAAGCTTTGCAGGAGATTTTCAGGACAGTCGATTGTCACTCGGGTGACGTACTTGACTTTGAGCTCTAATTGGCTCATTTTCCTTTTTATTCTCGTTTGCTTTAGATGTTCGAGCCATAGACTTCACATTCTTGAATTTTGCAAGCTTTTTTGGCTCCTGTTCAGCTGCAGTTGACTGATTCTTCGAAATGGCTGCATTAAAGGCATCTAGATAACTAGCTTTGCCATCATGCGTGACTGGCCTGATGGGCAGCTGAGGGACTTCAGGCTTCTCACCGATGTTGGTATCATCAGAAAATCTCAGGCTTTGCTGCTTATGGCATCCGGATTGCTTCAGGATTTTCTTCTCTGTCATTGGTGGTTCATGATAAAGATGTCCGGGATGCTCGTCGAGAGAATTATAGGAGGAGTAAGGAATGGCGTTGGTCGGGGTGTTATGTGGGTTATGAGTATCTAGAAGGGCTTTGCCCTGGTAGGTCTATACAACTCAGCACTCAGCGATGGTTAGTGGATGGTGTAACAGGTACAAGTATTGGGTAAAGGGCTAATATCTGATGTATCGCTGTGATGTATGTGAGGTAGAGGAAATGAATGCAATGACATACCTCCGTACTGATAGCGAAGTCCTCTTCAAAATCAGATCCCTCGCTAAGCCCAGAGTCCATTTTGCGGAGTGATGCTAGGAAACTCATGGAGACAAGAGTTTTTGTGAAAGGTACTAATGGACGAGTTCTACGGATGAGGGTGTGAAACGTCAAGTTTGGAGTATTAAAGAGAACAGCTGTACAAGAGAGAGGATTTGTGTGGTGAGAGAAGAGAAGAGAAGAGGAACCAGAAAACAGCAGCATTATGCTTGGAGGGCACTCTCTCTCACACTAACAAAAACTGTTTATCATGAAAGTGGCGCTAATCGGGTGTTCTTATCGCCAGCAGGTGGCGTTCATATCACCAGCAGGTGGCGTTTCTATCGCCAGCAGGTTTAGGATGGGAGATGAGTCTGCTGCTTATAATTTTATATATGGATGTGATATGCAGTAGTCTGGAGAGGGGTAGTGCAAGCAGACCAGGTATGCAGTGGATGTATATGATAACGGGGTAATATAGGAGGAATTGGAGTATGGAAGACCTGTGAGAGGTCTCTTGGATTGACTAGGGGACTGGGGATGAACGTTGCGGAATCATAGGGTCTAGAAGCCTCCTATTACCAGTATCGTAGAACGTTGTATGCTGACAAGCCTCTAGGTACATACGAGGTGAGATGTTCATGCAAGGTGTGGAGCTCAATGCCTTCCGGGGCGTGCGAGTTGCTTCTCAGAGATCTTGAGGCCCGGCGTCTTTTATTTGGGCAATGCTCCACGGTGCTGAGGAGGGTAGAGAGGTAATAAGGTATGATCAAATTGCTGTCCTAGGGATGAGATGAAGAATACAAGCATTGCTAACACAGTTTAAGTGCGAACAAAGCACGTAGCCTGGCCCATCTATGGCCGTGGTCAGTGAGCCTGTAGCACAACTATACTGTTACGAGGATTCATTAGCCCGATCACAGTTTGCAAAAGAATCACAGTTTGCAAAAGAGAATGCTATGGCCTGACATCGCAACACCGGCAGGGATTCGCCAAGCCTTCAAACAGCCGAAACGCAATGTGGAGTAACTGGGCCTGGCAGACATCATAACAGATTGGGGTCCGCAGAGGGCATGGACACACGCATTCGGAGTAACGGAGGACCCGTTCTGTGTTTGCGGAAGGACCCAAAATGCTGCTACTTTAGGCGGGGCTGTTGTGCCAACCAGACTACTGCTACCTGCTGGGATGCGTTTGGACTGGGGATCCGTCTCATATGTAGTAGGTTATATCAACTTGGATACGAGTAATGGATTTTTTTAAAAAAAAGGGCAGATAGGGGTTCAAGTAAGTGCATCTTAACGGGGCTGCATAGGAGTAACAAGTATTTAAAAAAAAAAAAAAAAAAAAAAAAAAGTAAGTGCATCTATGAAGTCTTTTCGCTGAACAAAATCAAATTTCAAGTTTTGGGTTCTTTTTCTACATCATACTGCGGTTACAAGTCTGACAAAAGAGTCTATAGATCAGCTACAAATACGTCCTCTCGGCCAGAGTTGAGCCAAGGTGCAAATCTTCAACTAATACGTTGATATTACCCAATCGGGAAGAGCAAATAATGCGTGGGCATTAGTGTGGTTCGTGGGCATATGCAAGCTAATCTGACTGGGAACTTAGTACAAGGCCTATAACCGCCATGAGCAGATTTTCAACATGGAGTGAAATTAGATCGAGAATAGATGAAATTACTGCCAAGTATCTCTAATTTGAGGTTTAGGGGAGTATTGGGAACCATCTCGTAGGTTCGAATCCCTCTGTGAAGTAGTCTCGATTACTATTGAGGGTCCTACTCCCTTCAAAGATTTCCTAACGTCCCATGCTTAGTCAGCCCAATTCATACTGAGACTAGTCCTTAATGGGCCTTTACAGTGGGTCCGTTGTTCAGTGTAGTCTGGCGGGTAGTCTCATCTGGCGGGCACCGGCCTCTCGTAGAGATGTTCAGTGAGTGTCAAACCCTGCGAGGGGTAGGTATTGGGTCGTGCAACCAAACTAAGGGGTAGGTAGGTACGGAGTACCGGTAGTGCAACTAGAGTCTGGTTGGCACAGGGCCCCTCCATAGTCTAGTTGCCCTTCCACAGGTCTGGTTTGAACCACACACAGGGATCAAATCAACAGTTAGGTAGGTACTGCTCCTAGTAACTAAACAAATTAGAGCTAATAAAACCCTCTACGAGGGTCTGATCGAGACTACTAATAAACCTTCACAACAAACTGCAGCCGGGGTTCATATTACTGTAAATAACCATAATACCCTTCCTTTTCTCCCAGCGCTCTCTCAGGGAATCGAACTTGCGCTCTATGCGCACCGGGGCTCATAACCTGTTGGAGAATGTAACCGCTAGGACAAAACGCGATCACTGGGTGCCAGGTTTGCTAGGCACCGATAGTATAACGCTCACATGGTTGGCACCAGAGGGGGCTGTCTCCAACAACCAGACTAGGCTGTCTCATAGCCCCATAGCATACAGACTTCCAAAAAAAAAAAAGGGAAAGTTTGAGGTGGAAGTAATGGCCGGAGTTGTTCTCCCCATTTGTTTGATGGATAGCTTAAATCAGCTTGGGCACGAGAACAGGCTATGAGACAACAGAACATTGAAGTAATGCAAGTGGAGATATTCTTCGACAGGATGGAATACCAAACAGGGTGAAGTATTGTTGTAGGGTACTAACCAGATTATGTTATAGGTTAATCCAGCCAATCTTGTATACTTGGAGACAGTCTGAAGGCATAAAAATTCAGCTATAGCTCCTAAAATAAAATGCATTTTTTTTGTCGCTCGTTTTCGGAACCGCTTACCTTTTAGGGCAACAAAACGCATTTAAATGACCAAAGGAGGCCTCAAGCCAGTTTTTTTTAAATTTATTTTAGTCTATACTCGCATTCAAGCTAAGATATATTATGGCGGGGCCCGATAGAGGTAATAAGGTTAATTGCTATTGTATAGTAGAATGAGTTAGATACTACTAAGCTCAATAAATATATAAAAATTAGTTTAATATTTCTAGTAGACTTTAATTCAAAATAAAAAATAGCTAAGTTATCTATTACTATACTAATTATGAGTACTTTATTACTAGCAAAATATATAAGTTACTATATCTTTATTAGTCAGCTATATATAATATTATAGTAGCCTAATAATAGCTTATTTTACTAGATTATAAGTTAGAATATAATAGAAGTTATATTTTATTTAAAACTAGAATATAACTTCTTTACAATATAAACTACTAGCTAATAGTAATAGTTTAGTTTATTTAAAACTATTTTAGTAACTTCTATTCTTTATAAAACTCTTTATTAATTTATCTACTACTTTTAAAACTTCTATTATAATTATATTATAAGAAAAATTTACTACCTTTAATACAATTTAAATATATCAACTAAAATTAAATAGTTTAACTTTTGTTTTATATACTAATACTATTCTACTAAGTAGTACTTTCCTAGTTATGAATTAATAAAGTATATCTCTCTCTACTAAGTATTTTTATTATATATTATCTTACAAGTTAGAGTATCTCTTTCTTTCTACTATATTTACTTCTGTAATAGGTTAATTATTTTTGGCCAGTAGGTTTCCTTCCCCCATGCCTCTAACTTCAGCATAGTGGAATAAACTTGCCATGTTCCTAGTAAGGTGGTTGTATCTCCACACAGAGCCCCTCCAACCTGTATCACTGCCTCCCCATCCCAATAGTGCCAGAAGAGAGACCAATGGTGCCCTACGACGGCGATTCCAGGCACGGCTGGTACCACATCCATCTCAGCGTCATCCCCTGCCCATTCTCTCCAAATGTTTATACAGCTGGTGGCAATCAAAGCCAATTGGTACCTAGCCTCAAGCAGATTGCCACCTGCGTGCTTGCCCTCAATTAACAGAAACGGGGGATTCGAACTGGTAGCTGGGTGGTTCAGCGGGTTGTAACAGCTGCCCAGCCCGTCTATGTAGGGGGCAATGTCCGGGTGTGTATAGTTGTATGTTATCATCAAATCCACTGTTTTGTGTGAAGTCGGCACGCCTTCAGGAAGATACTTCTCGTACACTGTCTTACTTTTGCTAAGGTAGAAATGGATTAGCGTACGTATTCAGCACATCAGTATCCGCCCGTTGGGGTCCATACGTTTCTTGCAACTCAAAGAAGTTTTCTTCCCCACTTGATGCATGCATTGTAGCGAATATCTCCCGGATTGTTGCCGCCCACCCAGCTTCATCCTCATTTTTCAGAAACGCCCGGGTTGCGCCTCGATGGACCTCGCGAAGCTGGGTTGACAACCTCTCTATAGCTTCCGTCTGTTCTGCAGACAACGCGATAGTTGCACGTTCAAAAACCGTATCCGGGAACGGAATATTCCCAAATGGTTCCTGAATCAAACCCTGGCAAAACGATCAGCCAATGATTACGTGGATCAATCTTATTATCCCCTCGGCTATTCTGGGGATAACAGTCACAATCAACAAACCTTTAGGTGTGCAGGAATCAAGGTTCTGCTCGTAGTTGTTGTTGGGTGAAATTCCCGGAGGACTCTGGATACAAGCATATCGTTCGGACCGGGAGAAGTATGCTTGTATCCAATATATGCTTATAGCAAGAGAAAATAGGTCACTATGAAATGAAGCTGACTAGCGGTAGGAAATGTTGCGGAAGCGCCTCCGGGAGCCACCAAAAGGTCAGTGATCCTGCGCTGAACATGCAGATGCCTGCGTTGAATTGATATTGCAACTCCTCGCTTTTGCATCAACTGCTGCCACTGGAATAGTGCAGACTCTAACTTCGTGTATCTACCAGTTTTTAGTCGCTTAGATCCAAGTCGTAGCGTTTGTCCTTGGACTGGATCAACATCAGAGAGTCCACGAGGTCTTTTGGGATTCAGGATTTTACTGATTTGGGACCGAGTAAGCTGCTTGTTCGGATTCGCTGATTCAAACCAACGTTTGATATGTCGCCACGTCGATTTGGGATTTTGTTCGGCATATGACTTGATGGCTTGTCGCTCAAGCTCCGACTATGCCTGACGCTGCTGGACAACCGTAGATTTGGAAGAAGAGGCCATTATTCTCAGTTGTTTTCGCGGTATGTGATTCTCCGGAGAAGCACTCTGCGGGGTAATTTCTAGCTGGTTGGTGGGGGGCCTGCTAGAGGACAGGGGGAGCTGGGAAGAGCTAGACGAGCCAGTCTGGAGAGAGGAGGGCGAGGAGAGATACGAAGCTACCGAGGCCTTTTTCGGGCTACTATATGGAGAGCTAGTTTAAAAAGTGCCGCCGGATATCACGAGTTCCATTTGTTTTAATCTATAAGATATCATGAGTTCCATTTGTTCCAATTTTCTTCTCCTGTTTTGTCCTTCTAGTTCTGCGGTTTTATTGGAGTCGAGGCTCAGTCAGGCTCCCGAGTCATCGGCTAGTCCGTTAATGACAGCAGGGGGCCTCGCTCCTAGTATGTATTTATTTCTCGTGCGCAGGGGTTGGCAGATTAACTTGCCTCCCCCTTGAATCCACCGGGCTTCCAGGTGGCTCCTCATAGCTCCTCGTTGGGGCTGCATAGGAGTACTCAGTATTTAAAAAAAAAAAAAAAAAAATAGCTGGTTGGTGATTTTCCTATTTGTGGTTTAGCGCTTCTCTCGATACAAGCATATGTATGGTGACTAAGCCCAAAAAATAAGAATATTCTTGTATCCAAAATATGCTTATTTACTATGTGGTCGGATGTATGCTTGTAACCAATATATGCTTGTATCCAGTATGCTTGTATCCAGAGTCCTCTGTACATGGGAGGGATGTTTTGCAACTCCTCAAGGCCCAACAGGATCGCTGGTTTGCACTGAGCCAGCCTCTTGCGCGCCCACAGGATACTTGAAACGTGGTGTGTCGTACCACTTCCGGAGTCCAGACCTTGGCCATCACCGCCTTGGCGGGTACTGTGGGTCCTTCCTCGTTCTGAGCGGGCCCCCCGTCTGCCTCGAGAACCCCTGGTTCGTGCAGGGCGGCTAGGGCCAGGTTCCGGGGCTACACGGGTAGAACCTTGAGGCTGGGAAACTGTCGATACTGTGCCTCTCTGAGTCGATGGAGGGGGCTCCTCGTTCCGAACATTTCGGGCGCTTCGACGGAGTGCGGGGGCAGATGACTCTGTACTTGGACCTGCTGTGTGGTCCATCTTGCTCTGAACTGTTTATAGAAGAACCTAGGTATAGAACACGAGAGTACGGAGCAGTATGCAGAAGAGAAGGAGCAGTATGAGGAATAGTAGCAGTGTGAGCAGTGTGGAAGAAGTCACGGTGAGTAGAGGTCACGGCGTGTAGAGGTCACGATGATAGGGTGAGCAAGATTTATTCCTCTCCACTCATACGAAGTAACACATGACTCATCAGCCCTAGCGTTACACTTAGTGGAACCTTTCCCTCAAAACCTATGATCTCGGAGCAAGAAGCAAAAGCCTACGTACAAAGCCAACTTGAACGAACCACCCAAGTTACCGACTTGAGCCAGAACTCCAGTCCGAGCTCACCTCCGGCCTCTTCCGTTCTCTGTCAGAAACCGTATACTTCCACCAGCAGCCAGTGTCCTCAAAGGCTCAAACCTTCATCCCCATCTGACCGTCCACTATCTAGTCTCGTGCCTATACAAAAGGAGACCGGACTAGTTAGGAATAAGACCGCCGAATTAGTGGTTATCAGGCCAGGTGTTGAAGATATTTCTTTCTAGAGTAGTAGTCTAGGAGATATAAATGTTTGGTATTCGAGCAGGTTCTAGCTTTAGGATAAACGCCACTATACACAATGAGGTTGTATACCACTTAAAACTCCATAAGGTTCTTGTAGGAAATGAGCATTCTTCACTATGAATGTCAAGCTCGATAGCTTGGTGAAAGATAATTGGGATCGATGATAATGGAAAGCCAGCTACCCAAATCGTGTTCTACTACTGTACACAAAAAGAAATGTCCATCTCAGTAATCCACATAATATTATAACCATATAGGGAGGATCCGTGTTAGCTTTATCCGTAGTCACCTTTATCCGCACGACTCAATACTATCATATTCTAACAGATGATCCGTGAAGCAAGATTACAATATACCAAAATCACTAGTCATTGTCAAGTAAGTACGAACATTGAACAAAAGACTAATGGATTCGACATGTCAGAAATAAAGTTCTTACGAGTGCAAACTGGGGACCCACTGGAAAAAAAAAATCCATCAGCAATGACTTCCTGGGGCTGCAATGGTTACCCTATATTAAATGTTTGCATACATATTTGGCCCTATAAGTCCTCAGAGTTGGGCGGGGGTTCAGTCAGAAAACCTGACTTAACATTGCATGCTGTGAAGCGGTGGAACGTCATGTCTAACAACCTCAAGCCAGGTCTCGCCACGAGATTTCGCGGTTAGATCGCATGATGGGATATACATACGAGAGTGGGGTAGGTGAAACAAATGCGACGTAACAGAAGTACGTACGATGAATTGATAGGCAATAATAGTATTGCGATAGAATGGCAGTGAATAGTGCTTCAGATCGTGGCTTCCTCATCTTCTAACACATGCATTTTTATGCAGATTCGCACAGCGCGCGCACTAATCTGAACCGAATCTCGCCGGTTGTTTAAAATGAATTCAGCGGTAACGTTGCATGAGAAACCTATCCGATCCCAACAGGAGAGATGGGTGAACAATAGACAAGCTCTGAGATAACAAAAATGCCAGGCTCAGCATGTATGTTCACAGAGGCATCATATTGCTATGTGGTTGCACTGCGCAGCTTCCCGAATGCATTGAATAATTATCAATTGAATACGAACATTATGGGATATAACTATAGGCTCCCATTGTAGGAGCTCGTGGGTAGATATGGGGAATAGCCTAAAACACATATATTCAAGTTATCATTATATGATATTATCAGCCTCGGTAATTATTTCAGACAGTATTACTTGCTAGTTGACCTGGGACTACTCCTGGACATGGCTTGGTTCTCCGCGAATCGCGTGAATTATAGGATGCTATGCCCCGCGTGCCAACCAAACTAATGCCCAGTAGATATAGAATTTGGCCATATATGTATTGTGCGTTGCGAAGTTGGCCGTGGTATCACACCTCTTTATGCTTTGCCCTTGCTGCGTTGCGTGTACTCTTAAATGTTCTTTCAAGTTGTACGAAATCCGTCTCCACTTGACCATAATCCCCATCTTTGACCAAGATAAAGCTATATACTGAGACAATCACTGGGTCTTGAATATCAGCTTCAAAAAGTGATTGAAGCAAAACAGATCTCTACACCTCGCCAATTGTTACGTAGCGTAACGGCGAAACAAGTTCTAGGTCGAGGCTGCAATAACTGATTAAGTCGAATATAGTGTGTAAGTTCTTTCATATATACAAACACAGAGGCTTCACCCCTTATCCTCTGTCACCAGAAGAAGATATACGGGTCTATAATAGCTAATGCCTCATTATCCATGCCACAGATACGCCCCCGGACACAGAACAATCCCGCCGGGGTGTCAGGTCGTGCAAGGAAATATACAGTTTACGGGTTACGACTACCCACCGTGTGTCCCACCACCGGAGCGAGGTGGCTTCCGACGAGGGCAGAGCAGATACAGGTATGGACTGGTTCCAGAGAGAACATCTGCCCCCAAACATACAGTGTCAGGACTAACCTTTCCTAGACCCGAATCACAAATCAACAGTGCCAAGGCATCCTGGTTAGGTGCTCAATCCCAGAGAGAGTCGAAAAGCAAACCTCCTCACGGTGGGGATATCCCAGACGTGTTTGGCATTGTCGAGCACCTATGGGCTCCGTTGGAGTGGGCAGAAACATACTACCCAACAGGGCCAGCACTCCCAACTAAAACGCAGGAAGTGGAAGTTTCCTTGCCTCCATTCAGACCCGTTACGTTGGGTAGTGCCGAGGAGCCTCAACTACGTCATCATAATACGCTCCAGAATCGGAGGACATCGAATTTATTGAATTTACCGACAAAAATCATGTCTAAAAACGTGTCGAACCCGAGTATGGCATCTGCCACCAGTTTCACGAGCACTGCACCGTCCTCATCAACCTCCTTCGGGAGCATGGTCCGCTTAAATGAGCAGCTTCCTTCGAGCATCACCAGTCCTACAGCTGGCACCTCAGTCTTTGACTCCGGCGGCCTTACTCACCCCAAGGAAACACTTGTTACAAAGCATATGCTCCCACAGATCCCGACCCGCCCGAGAATGAGAAGGAAGCCCCCAGCTCGGTCTCCTCAGATGATGCCAAGATGGCAAGGGCTCCTTCTCGAAGAGCGGGATTACCCTAGCTGGTATGATATCCCTGGGGTCAATACATCCTTCAATCTGAATGGGCCTTCCGTAGGGGAAGCCGTACAGGCTGATATGAGGCCGATGGGCCCATATGAGAGGCCTATCTGTACCCTATATGCAGGGGAACCTCTTCTTAGACCCCGTACTCCAAAAAAGGAGCTTCGTAGGATATGTTGTGGGTTGCTGCATACAGCCATGGCTAGTTTTATGGGGAGAGAACACGATGAAACAATGGTAGCTTCGCCTCAGGCAGCTTGGCTGTACGAACGGGAATCAGGCTATAATGCCGAGGAATATGAGGTGTCCATGGGCACCCAGCCGCAGCGCTCGGCCGGCAGAAGCTCAGCCTCTGATCTTGATGTCGTGCACGGTCTGGCGACTGGAGGGACTAGTGAAGAAAGCTCCCCGTCAAACAAGAGTGCCGAAATATTAAGTGAGGATATGGAAGAAGGGGGGTGAAGTTAGATGCATAGTCACTCCATTGACTACTCCACGAACTGCTTGGTGGGATATCAACGCTGAACACGTTTACAGTGACGGTATATTTGGTCAGATTGAGTTCAGTCACCATAATCTCCAGGGTTGAGGTTGAGGTTTTGGACAATTGTTCCTGATGAACCATTGGCAGTGATAATAACTTCGTATTGCGATGCAATGTCGTGGGAGGTGGCTTTTATTAGTAAATTTTTTGTTGTATTTCTTTGTAATATGTTTGTTGTTTGAATTCTCGCATATAGCAATCATTTAAGTCATTTCGAGAGAGCAAGAGAGCTTCATCGACATCATGTTCTGTAAATTTACGAGGCCAGGAGTGATCTGAATGGTAGAGAGATGTATTGGCACATAAAAGCTCGGTGTCATACTCAAGTACTTATTGCTCTAGGGAACTAGAAATCCACCAGGGTCCTCAGCTGGTATTCAGATATATCTTACCTTTTCTTCCCGACTTTGACCTCTTTTGGGGTGGCATGTCTACTTTCTGTTGGCCGACTCTCAAGAGGAATTCCTACAAACATGAGGAGACACATTTTGAAAGTCAAATCTGGTTCGAAAGTCGACGTCAGGTTGTCTTGATGTACCTAGTGGTCCGGCGGCCGTGGGCACAGGCCTCTGGTTGTTACTCGGCCTACAATTTCAAGTCACCTGAAGGCTGAAAGCGTGTTACCAAAACACCTCGGTTCAAATTCTAACCCACGCACGTTAGAAAAATCTCCTATGAGGAAAAATCGAACTGTAAGACTTATGGTGTAAACTAAATCGTTCTCCTCTCTTCTCGCATCGTATTTCTCTTTATCCTGTCTGATCCAATAAAATTCTGTTATCTGAACATGCTGTATAGGGCTCCGAAGAAGGGTCTTTCCAGGAGGCTGAACTCTGCTCGCAAGCATCTGTATCTCGGGCAATGGAAGACAATGGATTTCCGTCCTCTTTGGGCTCTGGCAATGATTGGCAGGTGGGGGAATCGGCCTTGCCTATATGACTGAGCCATGAGTTGAAAGGGCAACGCTTGGCCCTAGCCCAGGTATACATGGCCAGGGCCTGGAGTTCCATGCGGTGTCCTTGCATTGCCGAACCCTGTAGCGAATCTGTACTTGGCCCTTCTTGCCTTGGATAGTTGTCGTATTCCGCTGTGAGTGGCTAACCTATCGTCCCTAGGGCAGAAATTTTTAACTTGTTACCACCCGGAAACCCGGGTGTAGAAATGCTAAACGGTCCGGTCCGCCTTGGGATCGCATAGGAGTAACAAGTATTTCCGTGAATCCATCCGGGCTTCCGGATGGCTCCTCATGGCCTCGGGCTTGTGCCAACCAGATTACCTCATGGTCCCCTTACTGGGACCGAATAGGAGTAAGGATTATTTCTTTTTTTATATATAAAAAAAGAGAAAGTAACAAGTATTTTTTAAAAATAGAAAAAAAAAAAAGGTCTGCCTCTCCATTGCCTGGGCAGCCTATGTGTACCCGAATTCACCTGACGAGACTAAAGTAGGTGTGGTTCCCAGTCACCCCCTCGTTGTTATGTGGGACTGGATTAGCATGAGTGGGGCATAAAGTGAGTGCCAACCAAACTAATAAAGTGATGGGCGGAGGCAGCCTCACCCTGTCTATAGATCTAGGGAGGGCACATGCTCCACCAGTGACATGTACCCTACCGGTCGTTCCCGACCGCTGATACTAACTTACCTATGTAGCTATAATCTGCAGCACATAGTGGAGCCAGCTATGTAGTCTTGTTGAATTTAATGTACTTTCACCTACACAACTATCACGATCGCAAGCTCTTTATTCAGTATTCGTATTCAAGTTATTCTAACCCATGACGAGAGTCCGCGTCCCCGGGCCGAGCCCGGCAGATTATCCACCCTCACCACTAAATACACAGACGACATAGGAGATTCCACAACACAACTCGAACGACTAGTTGCCTGTCACTTCCTATTGTCTTTCCTAACGAAAAGGCTCGTGAAAGTCAGGCTGTGTCAGTCCTAATTGAAACGTGTCGGTAACTTTTTTTTTTTTTCACAATTCATTATTCGTATTCAAGTTGATCTGATCATCTAACGTATGACTCACCTCGGAACGAGTCTGTGGATTGTCCAACTTCAGGGCCAGTCTGTGCCCTCTCACCCTCAAGGTATGTAGAGCAGCTGCAACAGAAACGCCCCCCCCAAAACAAACACCTCTCACCCACAATTTGCAGCACATACTGGATCTTCTCGGCTCTCGCACACACAGAAACCGCCGTGCCGAATTTGCATGGGTCCATGCCCTCTGTGGATCACGATCTGTCACAATGTATGCCAGTGCATTTTTTTTGCCCATTTGATGTCTTTAAGGCTAGCTTGACGTATCCCGGCCTGTGTAGCGATATATAGAAGCTTATCTCGAGAACAAAAGGGCCAACCCTCAACCCCCCCAACCCATTACCTGTGTTGAAAGCCCGTGTTGCCATACTACCTAGTGGCTAGTTAGCTTTACACAACACAATGTTATTACAGTTTGAGGGGTTGATGCGAAATCACAACCATCATCACTGAGAAAACCGCGAGCTCATTCCGTATGGTTATCTCCATACTTTGATTTATCTATCATGTGATCGGTGAGGTTGTTCCTCCTGCGCACAGAAAACACCTTTGTGATAGAAAACTAGATCTTTCTAATCGACAGAATTTTTCTACGGACGAAAAAAAGAAGCTCAAGGCGGAGAAATACCCATCACGGACACTAGTTCGCACACCTTCGCTTACCCTGAACTTCTCGGGTCCTAGTTCTCGGTTGACGTAATATAAGTTTGGCACATATGCTTACTTTTGTAGCTGACTAAGGCCTCGATTTCCTGACCCGGATGCCAATCTGGCCTGTGAACCAGCCTTTAAAAATAATTCAAGTCTAGTTCAATATGTGTTCTGGGCCGCTCGCGGGCATCGGCCGCCCGCGGGTAATATAATTAATTACTGCCTTTGGTACATAACGCACTTGAATTTATAAAAATATAGACACATTGAATGGGTTCAAGTTGATCTAATTGATATACTCCATGAGCCTAGCCTGATGGACAATATAAATGATTCTGTCATACGAAAGACCATATGGTACGTGGTTGTTCTATTAGAAGATATAATGGTAAGTTAAACTCATTAGTACAAGTAATATGATACTAATATTATTGGTCGGAGCTTGAGACATCTGCAATGGCATTATGGATTCAGCTTCATAGCTCGAGCACCTAACATTCTACGATCTGATAATGTTGGAGAATTTAAGGGAGAAGTTGAGCATTTATTATGAGCTTGGAGTATTAAAATAAAACATGGAAAACCTCGCACACCTCAATCCTAAAGGCTTGATAGAGTTATACAATCTCGCCTCAATTAAATGGAAAGTCTAGTGGGTTGGATACAGCACTTCCATGTATTACATTAGGTATGTACTAATCGAACAAAATACTTTTTAACACTCAAAACCCCCTCTGAGATTGTCTTTGGTTGACCTTGTCTACACCAAGCACACCTTCCATTTAAGGAGCGGAAAACTAAAGAACTTGAATAAGAGGGCGATTCCCACAAAAAAATACCTCTAGTGATGACTTATGTATTTACAAAGAGTCCTATACCGGTCGTTGCTGCCGATGCTCATTCTTTTGTCATAGCAGAGGGTTAACAGATCATGTTAGACAAGCGTACACTGAGATATTGGATTCGATTTCATGGAGGGATATTCTAGTATTAAGAAATGCTCAACCGATCACCCTCATAGCTCTTTCTATCCTTTTCCGTAACCTATTAAACTCACCCTTGGGATACGCTGCTTCAAATACCAACAAGACTATGCCCACGTATTAGTTGATAAACGGGCTCGGATAAAGGGCGTTATACACCAGTATCAACCCGAAAAACTCAGTGAGAAATGCTCCCAACCGCTTGTCAATGTTGAGTTCTGGTGTAGGAAGGACGGCCTGCAGGGGGACGATGGGGCGGTGGAAGTGAGGGAATGTGGCTGCTGTGGGGTCTTTATGGGGGGGCGGACACACTCTGGATGGTCATTAAATTTAAATCGCTCCCTGAAGATACCCTACACGTAGGAAAATCCACTTATTAGCTCCGCATAGGGCAGGAACATTCCCCCCAATGGCAATAAGGGGAAGATATCCAGTCAAGGAAGGTATCTAGTAAGGGAGGATACCCAATGAAGGGATATCGAACAAGGGAGGGGGAATATCCAACAAGCAAGAATATCATAAAGCATCCAGATTATCTAACTTCCCAAATCTGGAATTTTTATCCAACAAGCCCTGACTTACTGCCCAACAAAACGCCAGCGTATGATCTCTAAGTCGGAGGGAAAATCCAATGAGAGGCTGGTGGACTAAAGCAGATTGAATATACGCCATCTCTCTGGAGAGGCGTACAGTATAGTCATGCCTCTCTTTGTTGGGTTGAAACATTAGGATTAGATTGGTGGTTGAGTTGATTGAGGATTACGTTTTCTCTATTAAAGATGAGAGGAGAACATGTATAAGTCCTCCTCAGTGTTCAAATAATCGGATTTCATTTATGTGCGTGTGGTATGTAGGTTATTCTCAAGTCGTCGTTGCTCAGGACTGAATGGGCTTAACCATGCTCATGAGATCTGGCTGGTGTACTATCATACTTAGAAAAGTTTACCCTACAATTATACTTAGGAAAGTTTACCCTTAACTTCTCGCACAAGTTGCAAAAGCTATAATCAAAATACATCACAACGTAGACCAGTTGAATGAAAAAAGGAAGAAACTCAGGAAGCATCAGCTGAACAATTGAAACCTAAATCCTTCATAAAAATGTGAAACCTTCGTATTCCTCAAACTTCCCATCCTTACCGTCCATTCACTATGCCCTAAAATCCCCTCCCCTTTCCCTTCCTCCCCCACACTCCTCCCTCAGCCGGAGCCGTCCACGCACCGGTACGCCCTCCCACACTAGCACCCAACACACCACTCGCCTCCATATCCTCCCCGGCTCGACCCTTCTCCTCCGCCAAACTCAACCGAATCGCAAGCTCTAGCTCCTCATCCAACTCCAGATTTACCTCCACCCGTTCCCCGCCCCCCTCACCCACACCACCCGTACAACCCACACTACCCACCTCCCTTCTACTCACCGCAATATTCACACTCCCCTTCCTAGCCATCATCACGGCATGCTTCGGGCTAGGCCACTCATTAACATCCATCCCAACCCGTCTCTTCTTCTCCCTATCCCTATCCGTCTTCTCCTTCACACTCCCGCCACGCCAGCCCCACGGCGAGCTCTCAGAAAGACCACTACTACTCTCCTTGCCCGACGCTACCGCGTTCGCATACACCTTCCCACTTGCTCCTGGCTTAGGTGCATTGTAAGGGATCGCTGTCCCGCTTTCCCCGTGGATACTTCCATCTCCGTAGCTATAGCTAACTGACACGCCTGCTTCAGGGGTGGCATCGAGGAGACTCAACCTAATAGCCACTGCGAGCTCCGCGTCTACTCCTTCTTCTAGATGCTCTTCCCCATATCCTTGTTTATACTCATACATGGAGTCCGTTTCGTAGGTAGAGCCAGAGTGTGGTGATAGGCTTGTAATTGAAGGTGAGGTTAAGGTATGATCGTGGTAAGGATAATGCCGCTCAGAATTCTCCGCCTCAGCAACACTGGTCGCCAACGCAGCTGCCAACGCCACTTCCTCATTCTCATCAGTTCTCGTGACCAGCTCCCTGGCAAACCCAGCAGCCCTAGTGGCAGTCCCATTTTCCGCAAGCACCCCAACATCGTTCTCTTTCCCCCTCTCCTTCTCAAACGCCTCCTCACTCAGCATCCTCGCATAAACCAACATCTCCTCCTCAGTCAAACCCCCGCTCCCAGCCTCTACTCCAAACTTCTCCCTCAATCTCCTCTCCTCCTTCTCCTTCCTTCCCCTCTGCATCTCCAACTCCCCGAGCCCCCCTACAATCTCCCCCTTCAGGTTCTTTACTACTCCTCTCCTCCCCATATTCCCTGTCCCTCCACCACCAACCCCCGCCCTCCTAACAGCTTTCTTCTTCCTTTTCCAATTAATCGCACTACTGACATCCCCCGCAAACGACCAATACCGGACATATGTCCCCAGCGCAATTACGCCCCTAAGGACACTTGAATCTGGGTCAAGCTGGACTGCTCGAGCGGCGTATTGGTTATCACCTAATCCTAGAATCTGGTTATTTTGTTCTGCTTGTGCCATTCTGCGTCGCGCACGGGACGAGAAACGGGAATGGATGGTCCGGATCGGATCAAGAGTTGAGGCTAGGGGATCCCAGCATTGGACAAGACCATCGCTGCCGCCGTGAATGAGGTAGAGGGATGTTAGGCCTAGGGTAGTGATGGTCGGCGAGTCGGTATGAATTATCCTGAGAGGGTAATCTGTGAGGCCAGTATGTGGAGGGGAACGGAGATTCCAGGCGTATATGCTCCCTGTAGAAGTACCCACTGCAAAAAGACGGGCATTGACGCCGGGGACATCGTGGGTTTTCCCGTCCGCGTGGGAATCTTCGTATGGGGAAAGGGTAGCGAAAGTGGATTTATCGAGCGCGAAGGCGGTAATTTCGAGGGATTTATGCGAAGTTTGGTCGTAGGAGAAGCTCAAATCCTTCAATTTCCACGTGTCATCATCTGGGAGGCCCTCAGTGGTAGAATTGTCGGGGATGTCTTCATCAATGACGTCGCTCAGGGGCGTAAAATCTTCCGAGATATCAGATGCTATAGGTTCTGGCGATTCTCTGCCTCCTAGTATCGATGGTTTTGCACTCCTAGCCTTCGGAACATCTATAATAACCCCCTCCATAATCCTTCCTTCAGCCGCGTTCGTTTTCCGCTCGAATCGAAAGCACTTCACCCAACCCCCGTTCTCCTCCTCCACTCCATCAACGTCCTTATCTATCACCCCAGTAACCGGATCCACATACCTCCTCCCCCTCTTCCCAAGCAGCACATTCCCCGCCGCAAAATCAACCTCCAAGAAATAATCCATCCCCCATCCCCTCCACAGCCTCCTCACCCTCCCCCAATCTAACCCCATACATCCCTCAGCATTTACAACCATTTTCACATCCTCTCCGTCCATAAATGCCACCCTTCGCCTCGTCTGCTCAATTACCCTCCAAGGCCCATCAAAGTCCCTCAAATACCACACTTCCCCCAGCGCATTCACCAACACCACCACCATTCCCTCTTTTCTTTGTTGATACCTCCTTTTCCGTTTCACAGAATACTCCTCGTCAACCTGGAATCCTAGAATGGGTACCCCCGGGCTCACAATACACGTGCTCACCGAATACAACCACGAATTAGGGTTATCCCTCTCCTTACTGCTAGTCGGCAACCTATACATTCTCACCTTCCCCACACTGTCGCCCACAAGCAATCCACAGCTCCCCCCCGTCGTCTCAAATACACCCTTATTCTTCTTTTTTGTCATCCACAATGAGGAGATATACGCATACTGTTCCTCCAAGGACTGACCTGATGTGGATAGGTAATACCCTCTTGTCGGGGTGTTGGCAAGGAAGCTCAGTTCAACGTATACCCTGCCTGCTGGGACAGTTTCTCCGATACACCACCCCATTTCTTCGCTAAGTTCCATAATTGAGCTGCCGAGCTCTATTCCCGGTCGATGAGCCGCAAAGTCAGGAACAGGAAAAGCCAAGAACATCCCCAGCATTGGTGCATCATTAGTAATCACTCTATCAATCTTTCCCGTCGTAGGATCACTAGATGCCACCATCCCGCTCTCGCAGCTTCCGTGGATAATATGCGGTCTCAACGCCGCTGTGCCCCCCTCTTTCTTTGGGCTCCTATCAATTGCAGGGAAGGTAGCTGATATATGTGTCACGCTAGCCCCCCCCGTTCGCCCTAGATACGTAATAATACTCCCAGTATTCGCCGAATTGTGATGTTTTGAGGGTTCATACTGTGGCACATGTGCCTTCCCTCGAGATAGTGACCGAAGCAGGGCTGTACGGAGGAGATATTCTTTTCTCCAAGTCGAATCCAAAGCTAAGTGGGTGAAGTACCGGCGCTCGCTGGAGTATGATGCGCGGGTTTCTTCATCATGGGACCGAAGGGGGGCGGATCCTGCTGCTGAGGTGATGGATCGTTGTTGCTGTTGTGGGGGGCAATGTGCTTGTGCAGGGAAATACCTCGCAAACGCACTCCTCCACGCATGCGGGCTCGAAATCAATGTATGAAACCTCTTAGAGACGAGGCTCAATGTGGATAAAGTCGCTGGGTCCAGGAAGGAAAATATATGCGTCAACACCTCTAGATCCCATATTAGCTACCCAGCACCACCACAGTCTGCTGAGGTCTGAAAATATTCACCATTCGGAAACCTCGCAATCGGACTCCCGGCCCCCTCTCCCCAAACTCTCTTCTTAACTCTAAACTCCACCACCTCCGCATCTCTTCCCAACCCCAACCCAATTCCGTCTCCCTTTCCTTTCCCTTTGCCCTTTCTTCCTGTAAGGGGGTTACGTCTACAGTACTCTTCATACTCACTGATTCTATCCCTTCTCCCAGTCGGTATCTCAGGGGCACCACCAGGCAAAGCCTCCCCATGCTCATTACGGTCATTGCCCGAGATGAATGGGCCAAGGCCTTCATCTATCGTAGTCGGAATAGTCGGCAATTCTTCACCTGTAAACTCTAGTCCAGCACCTTTCATCCCCTCACTCTGACGCTCCCTCCTTCGATTCCCACTTCCAGACCCACCATCCGGGTAACCGGAGTTGACTCTGTCACTGCCTTCAAGAATTTCATATCCATATTGACTCTGCGAAACTTGTTCCTGTGAAGTTGACTGTCCGGTAATCGCGTTATTCTCGGTATCCGTATTCTCTGCGGGGAGCATAAACAGTAATCTCAGTCCTCCACTCTAGGCGATACGTTTCTCGGCTTCTTAGTCGCAGAAAAGCCGAATTTTAATCTGTAGTCAAAGGAAGCCGAAAATAAGCTGTGTAGGAAACTTGATGAATTGAGGTGAGGGATGAGGAGTTCAGGATCCGAGACGAGTCAGGTAATGTGAATTCAGATGACAGATGACAAATGGGAAAATTTGCTGCTAACACCACAATGTGATGACAAATACGACAGGGCGGCCTAGTCTGGTTGCCGGGGGACATGCAACCAAAATAAAAGAACATTTACCTATGAGTCTACATACACGGAGCTCCGATATACAAATCTACATAATTAAAGAAGAAAATACCGTATACTCTAACTCGGAAAATTTGATACGGGTCCAATCATATAGACAAAGCAGTGTCAAGCAGCATTCAAGATCCTCAAAGACAAGTTATACAAGGAACCAAGCTACTCCAACAACCAGATACTACAAGACCATTCACAATCGAAACAGATGCCAGTAATTTTGAAATTTGGTCTCAGCCAGTTACAAAAAGATCCGATAATGAAAGATATGCATCCAATAGCTTATAATGGTGTTAAACATTCCCCAGCCAAGCGAAAGCGCCCAGTACAGGAGAAAGATTAAGCATTCCTTATGAACATAGTACCCATATATTATAAGAAAACAGCCATTCTGACCAATCATGAGTCATTGAACAATCTACAGACAGTAAAGTGACCTTCGCCATGACTCACATGATGCATTGATGAGTTTGGACAATACGCGCTTGATATTCGACAATGACCCAGGTTATTGTACCTGATAGCATTACCGGTAGTACTTGTTTAGACCTGACTTCCTCACCAACATATGTACAAAAAGCTATCCCTATAACTCATGAATAGAACGGTACACTCGGGTAATTTGGTCGGTTTAACGTGTCCGTTTTCTGCTCAATTGACCAGACCGATTCTGAGAGTTCCGATTCAACCCACCAGGAAGCAGCAACCGATCCGATCGATCTGATCTTCGCTGCAGTACCTACCAGACATAGCGAAATAGTCACGTGATTACATCAAATTCTGTTTCTGCAGAAAAGGTTAGCAACAGAGCGGATTGTGTACATAGGGAACGATCTCGGGTATCTAGTAGTCTAGCTGCAAGCCTTTCCATTGTCCATTTTGATCCCACCTAAATACCCGATCTCATGGTAATCAAGACCTTCTGTATCCTCCGAGACAAACGGAACTTTCTATACCCCAATATATATAGCTCTTAACCCCAATATCAATATTGTTATATCCCGAATACAACATCCATAACAATCCCAAGTACCTTCTTCCCGACCTGAATCAATGTTTTCCCATACCCCCTCCCCCACTTCCTCTCGCACCCATACTCATTCCAACACCCCCCCTCCTCCCATCATCCCCACTCCATTTCCTCCTCCTCCACTCCCTTGGGGCCTCCCAATCCTTATCCCAGCACTCAATCCCCCAACATGTCCCCCAAATCTCGGTCCCATCCCGAGATTGTTTTCATTCAACCCGCCAAGTGGCTGTCTCCTATCTATACCTAATGCCCCACCATTCGGGTTTTGATATGAAAAGAAGTTTTCGTCTCGCCCATATTGCTGCTGGTTGTTGACACTATGAGTATTTACTGGTGTGGGAATCAGCCGCTGGCGGTGAGGTGTGGACATTAAGTTATTGTTGTTTATACCCCCGCCAGCGAGTCCCCTCACACCACCACTTCCACCTCCAGGCTGCGGTCTTGGAGTAGGGCTTGGAGTTAGGTCGAGGTCTATAACGGTGTTATTTTAGCGGAACTGAAACAAGCACTGGCTTGGAGGGAATATAGTTCCATACCCATAAACATCCCATTGTTCCCACTTCTCCCTCCCCCACCACCGCCTCCACCACCCCTGCTACTGCCAATCCCTCCGTTCCCCCCTCTAGCAAAAATACTGTTTATCCCCCCACCAGTGCCTTGACCCCCTCCTCCCCCTGCACCTTGTGACATCCTCACGTTACTTATATTTCCGTTCATATCAATCGATATCGGGTTCTCCATCGCCCTACCCACAAACCTATTCTGCCCAGTACCTCCCATATTCCCTCCATGGCTCTGCATTTGGTCATGGGCCCCCAACATTACACCTCCCATAGCTATATTCTCTGCTGTCTCATTCGCGGCACTCTGAACATTGGCTAATAACATTTTTCGTTTCAGTTTATCGTATAGATCCTAAACCAAACCAGCGTAAATTCTGTTAGCATCTCAGCTGTAAACATTTCCCCCAAATGCAGGTCCCAAAGGTCGTAAAGATACTATGAATCATACCTGAAACTGCAAAGCTTTCCTCCCCTTCTCCCTTACCATCTCCCCCAACTCCACACACTTCCGCTCCAACCCCTCCCTCTCCAGCGTAACCTGTTCCAACTTCTTTCTTAACCCCGAAATCTCGGTGTTCGCATCGTGAACCAACTTATCCAGTTGTGTATTCAGTGTAGCATACTTGTCCCCTAAATTCCGCGCAAATGTTTCCTGAAATAACCTGTGACCAGGAATCAGTACCCATAACACCTTCACTACCCCTAGTATCACCCCGTCTCTCCAAAGAACCCTAGAGATCAATGATCACCTACACTTCCTGCATAGCCTGATACCCCCAAAACGCTAATCCCCTCCCCGCCACCTCCATAATCACCCCTGGCGCCAACCCACTCAATAAACTTGTCTTATACTCTTCACTCGGATTCAACACCGTCAGAACTGCATCATCTGGTGCCATCAACGCAGATCTACACGCAGGACATGATCTTTGACCTAGAATGTGTATATGCGAGGTTGACGGTCCTGAGGCATTTGAAGATTGGTTATTGATGATTAGACCGTGGGATTCCGCACAGGTAGGACAGAAGATGTGACTACAAGTTGTGACGACTGCGCGTTGCTGGAGATGGGTTCGACAGCGGATGATGTTACAGCGGAGGATGAGGGAATCCATGGTGTGATTGACGTTCTGGGAGCACGAGGGAGGAGTGGGAAAGGAAAAGATTATTGCTCTTACTACTGGGACTGCTCAGACCTTCGCATTACTGTATGTAGTATTTGCTAGCGCACCATGGAAAGATAAATGAAGGTGTCAATTTCACATAGCAAAATACAACAGTATATGGAAGGACCTCCGTGAATGAGATACATAAGGTACCCATATTCAAATGAATTCTAAATCCACAGCTGTCTTTACCGTTTTATTTATCCTCAAGGTCAAATCCCATGTAAATCTATTCCCCCAGGCCCATCCAGTAGGCTCCCCGAAATCGAGTAGAGATATTTGCCCCTAGTTCCCATTCTTCCACCCATCACACCGTCCATACTTCATAACCTACTCATCCAGCCCCACCACCAGCGCATCCTGGTGCGGCTTCCTAAATTCATCCCACCTCACCCCCTCATACTCAATACACCCTTCTACGAGAACCTCATAAACCTCCCTAAGAATCTTCTCATCCATACCCACCTCCCCTGCCCTCTTCACCGCCTTATCAATAACATTCTTCTTCCTCCACTCGTCCCTCACCTTACCTCTATCCTCCTTAATCCTCGCCGCCGCCTCAATAAACCTCAACCTCGTCCCAAGTAATGTCACAATCTCCCGATCAAGCGTATCAATTGCCTTTCTTACCTCCGGCATAGTCGACGCTTTCAAAGCTTCCTCTGGTGTGGGAAGAACATCTGCCTCGGAGAGGGATTGTTTGAGGTGTGATGGGGCGGGGGGGTGCCTCCCGCCGAACCCATGAGGGAGGTGAAATGGCATGCTGGAGGATTGGGGAGTGGAGCCTGGCAGAGGGGTGATTGCAATGGAGGCGAAGTCAGTGCCTGGGAGGGGGGTGAGTGTGGACTGTGGAAGCTGGACGTATGTCCCCAGTTCTGGGGTGTCAATTCCGGGGGGGGTGATGTCTGTGGAAAGTGGGGACGTCGGACGGGAGGTCAGAGGGGTAGACCCCGCGGATGACATTGTTGCCTCGTTGTTGCCTCGTTGTTGCCTCGTTGTTGCCTCGTTGTTGCCTGGTGTGATGTGTTTGTTTATTGAATGTTTCCTCAAAGAAGGGGGATTGGATGTTGGAATTCAAATATTGGTCCTTTGGTAGACTCCTCTGTTAAGCTTATAAAGAGAAGTCGAGATATGGAGCGAGGAAGCCCACGACTCCCAATATGATGAATAAGTCAATACAGAAGCAAATTCCCAACATTTGCTACGCTGTATGGGGTATAGTTGCCGCCAGGAACATGACGTCGGCTGCATTTGGTCTGATCTTGGCCGGATTGAGGAAAATTGACGGCGGGAACGTGCCATCCAAATTAATTACCGGCTCAGCTGTCAACATCAAGGTGCTGCCACTTATTTACTTATTTGATGAGATTTAGATGCATTGGGCCCTCATCCGTACAGTCATACAGTATGATTTAGAGTTTAGAAAAGGGTCTCTTGTTGGCACACAAACAAGTCCAAGGTCCCAATATATGCAATGAGGGTTTAACAAATTATTACTTATCATTACACTCCATATGCATAGAGAGGTACATTACCCCAATACGTTTCTGAAATGACTCAATCGTAGATGTTAACTAAATTAACATAGCCTCAGTAACCCAGCGAGCAATCGGTAACAGGCAAATAAAAATAAAACGAGTAGAGAAACAGCCAGCCGGACAAGTCGCAGACTGCCGTGCAGAGTAAAAACTCCCCGAATAACGTAAAGACACTAATAAGCCAATATATCAACGCCTAAGTAATCCGAGGTAGCCAATACATAGGAGAGAAAATAGTGGGTATCACACTCTAAGCATGTAGGACTAGATAATAGGAAAAGAAGAACAAAAAAAATAAGATGCAGATGAAAACCACCCAAGCATGAACCAAGCCGTTATGCGCCTTGCTGAACCCCGATTGCATGAAATCATATATCATGGTAGAGAATTGATCATGAAAAAAGGGAAATCCAACAACACATGCCTAAAGGAAAGCAGAGGGAAAAAAAAAAAAAAACATAATCATGGTTACCATTAATCCATCAGCATCGTAAACAGCCGACTTGAGGTGTTGGCAAAAACAGCATAAGTAAAACTATCGAGAAGAGTATACTGGTGTGGAAAAGGAAATGAAACCTTAGATTCCAAGAATAAATGCCTCCTTGGGCACCACTTGGTAACAGAAAAGATCATGCAATGGCTACATGTAAAGCCCTGCGAAGAATGAGAAAGAACTGATACCACGGAGTGATCTTATTACCATGGATATTGTAATTGTTGCAGGTCAAAATCATCGTCAATATTGCCCAAATCAGTGGCTGTATTTGTTTCCAAGAGTGCTGGGTCAATATTAAGGTCTCCCAAAACAGTTCTATTGAGACCATCGGGACGGGCAACATGGATTGGATATTGCTCGTATTCATCGTCTGGATTCTCTTCGTCATCTTCGTCTTCGTCATACTCTATATATTTGACACGACCCCGGGTACTGCGGGTACTTGTGCGTTGTTTATTAACATCTCCTGCTGGTGCGGAGGCCCTGGACCTTGAAGTCCTTGGACTGGCCATTGTAGACGGTGGAGGAATGGAGGCTTGGCACAATGGGTCGATCCGCTTGCGTTTTGTACCCCTGGCCGGTGTACCCCCACGATCGACCAGCGTGTTCTCTCTCTTCCTCTTTTCGTTTCGGTTCCTCTTGGAAGCATTTCCTTTGCAGTTTGTTTGAAATCTCTGATTGTGTATATTAGAAATTAATCCTAGCCAAAACTGGGGATAGGAGTTATGTCCTTACTTCAAACATCTTCGCTGGTTGATCGACGACTTCATCTAGGAAGTTAGGATTGCAAATTCGCACGCAACTGTTCTTGCAAGACAGCAGGTAACGGCAAACATCTTGCACTCTCCCATCGAAATCATCCCCAGTCTTAGCATGAACACCGTGCCGCTCCAGTGGACCAACACGGAGCCGCTTCTCGATCGTATACTAGTTTCCTCTATGTTAGCCAAGGCATTAAGAACACCAGTCATATTAGTTACGTACACAAGTTTGCACAGCAGCGAAGTAGAAATGCTTCTGAGAGATACCGCTTTTGACTGACTGCCATTTTGGTAGATCCAAGGTAATAGTATCAGTACCTTGTAGTGCTATGAATATTTCCTCAATGGACCTCTGATGTTTGTTAATGAACACCACAGTCTCGTATTCCGTAGCGTACCAGTTCTCATCAATCCACAATTTCAGGAATTCGCCGAACCACTTATGTGTCTCCGCCGGATTGAGCTCAAGCATTTCCTCCTTGTAGCATTTCGGGCGGTATGATGAAGAAATACTCGATTGCGGTCGTGTAAGGGCTAGATGGTGAAGCGGCGCATTCGAGAATAGTTGAGTATCTTGACTGAAATTGATGATTGAACCATAAGAAGGCGCTGGCTGCGCATATGGCAGGGCAGGGCTGCTGTAACAAGTGCTACTGGGCGTATAAACAGTATCCATAGCCACTGACGATGAGAATACTGGGGGTGCAGTATACGTGGGTGCCTTGGATAGTTGCAGCATCCTGCAAGAAAACTCTTCCACAGCCTGCTTAATTTCTTAATAAAGACTTCAACCGCAATGTGAGAGGAGTAGAAACTTACTGCGATCTCTGCCTGAATCTTATTAAATGCAGATTCTCGAAGTCTTTGGTCTGAGTTTAGGCTCCATTGCACCCAGAGCTCGTTACCGTACTCGCCGCTCACTTTACTGATAACATCCACTGTCACTTTCTGTCGTCCCGCTTCTCTTATAACCCGATTCATGAATTCCGGAAGCAGGGTTGATGGATCAAGTTGGAGAAGGATAGCCTCGCATGAGAAGCTATCTGGCCTGAACAATTCATCCGAATAACTGTCCATTGGTAGAGGAAATTCCATATGCGAGAGAAGTAGCGGGGATGAAATGTGTGGACAAGTATTGAGTATTGTCACCAGTGGAGCCTGATCCTAAAGGAAAGCGAGAGTAGGTGGCTTGAGCCGTAGTCAAGGTACTTATATAATTTATAGTACGTATCCTGGTGGCTTGTGTGCCAGTGGTGGGGGTATAATTGGCACAGCGGGGGGTCGAAACGTATTTAAGCCAAGATGTATATATTGACTACCCGAGAACCGTATCACCGGTGTCTCAGGTAACGCACAGAAATGGAACGTGAATTTGAATTTTAGCACAAGCCTTGCCGTAAATACTGGTCCCTAGGGAGATATGTGAGTCAAATGTCAAGTGAAGCAATCCCTTAGGATAAATGCGGGACTTATATGTCGTTCTTGGAAAGTAACTTGGAATCCTTACCACCTGCCTTTGTCGGCCTTTTCAGCTATATAGTGGGTCTTTTGCCACGAGAAGAGAACTATGGCAGTAGTGGACGGCGGCGGTAGTGATGGAATAGTGGTGAATATGCTCAGAAGCCCAGAGTAGGCGACGGCGGGGGGGTTCAATTTAAAGACTGCCTAAGAAGCCAATTCCGAACACCATCAAAAAGCTGGCTGATGAGAAATGCACTGCTAGCTTGTGCAATCAAAAGAAGCACATATCTAACCTATTCTTGTTCTGAGTGGAAAGCTCCCTTGAAACAATTCTCCACGCTCAGTACTGGTAGAGGGTGCATATTGAAGATAGTGTGCAACATACCGATAACAGGAAGATAATTAGAGTTAACCAACCCTATTAAAGATAAGTGCTCCCTCGAATTATTCCTAGTTGGCATGGGTTGATAATTAGCAATATCTCGCCAGAAAGGATTCCACTGATTGGACCAGATATACTTAGCCCACCCATGGTGCAATTATGGTCTTCGCGCCTATGCACACTGAAAACTCAAGTTAGAGTGAGCTGCAGGCAAAGAAAGTGGAATCTCGTGATACCGGAACACCAATAGTGAGTGGCATACGCGAAGGCATCCTAAAACCTTCCGCCCTGTGCCAGTTATAGCTATATCTGCTGCCTACCACACTTTGAGCTGTATATATTTTCCTTGCAGTAGTGCCCTCTGGGTAGGCTTCCCTTGACCATGTCAGCTATAGGCCAGGCTAAGTTATAGGTAACTGGTTTCTGTAGCTTTAAACATCACCTTGGGAGAGAACCAGTCAGAAGGGCCCGCAGCCGGAAACAAATATTGTTTCTGGTTTATTAATCTGCTCGCTGTGCTGGTTTTATGTAAGCAGGCGCCAGCAGAGGCTAGTTGTGCCGCCATGTCACAACGCCATCCAGCTAATAGGCCTCAGGCGTCGAGCCCAGATAGTCTGGTTGGCACCGGGGCCAGAGTCATCTTGATGACTAGCGGCAGTTCAATAAGACTAAGTGCGAGAAACCGTTAACGACGATGCCGTCTAAATCGATTCTGAGCTGATTCTAGCTTTTCCCTTCACCTCATCTCAAACGACAAGAGATATAATATAAACGAGTGCACGTGGTGAAGTCGAACCGTATGTTCCCATTAGGACCCACTTCGCAAGCGATTATCTCCTGGGACATGGGAATTAGTCTCGTGCCCATGGGGATACGCGTTTTACACATCTTGCCTAGTCTGGTTCATCCCGAAGATAATAATGTGCTATGTACTGTCGTAATCTCTCCTCCCACAGAGCCCGTTAAGTTTGCCCGGGTCTAAAAGTGATCTTGGTCTTTTGGACGGCGTTACACAAATAGCCTCCTTGAAGACTGCAGCACGAATAGCGATCGACGTGGTAAACGTATAGATTAGTTTGGTTCATATAAACCACTTAGTATGTGGGCGGCTTTTAATTTAGGGACGTCTCATCGTAAAATAAGAGTCTGGTCACGAGAACAAGTTGTACCCGCCTTATCTTCAGACTACCTTATCCTACAGCCCAATCTCAGGATTTTATCTGCGACTCGTTCGTGAATTGAAGGGCGGGGCCAACCAGACTAGGGCGGGGCATATCAAAGATTCTCGCAGTGCGTCTGAGTTGCAGCCCGGTTTCGTCACGATAATACTGTGCAGCTGTACTAGTACCATATCAGTAGTCTGGCTTGCCATATCAGGATGGATCAATGCGTGGGTCTTAGGGGACCATAATCGGGAATTAAGCTAAGCCTAGCAAGTGGGAAGGTTCAGTAAACTAGGTTCAGTCTTACCGTCGATGATTTTACGATCATGCAGATCTCAAGCCTAGTTAAGCACACATCGATTGGTTCCAATAAGAACTCTATTATTTGGTTTCAAAGTGGTCTGCCGTTCACTATTGCACGTGGAGTGTAGGTATGGTGGAAAACAACCTGCCAGCCTTTATCAACGCTAGGTACTCTTATGATCCGTTCTAGCCTTTTGCATATGAAACCCACCTTGACCGAGAAATGAGCCGCGCGGAAATGTTATATATGGAAGTGTAAGAAAAGGGTAGGAAAAGGGTAGTCTGGTTGGGAAAAGGGTATATCTTATGGAACGGAAAAAATCTACTACACTGCGCCTGTCCTCGTGAGAAGATGTAAGGTAAACACCAACATGTACTAGCTCATCCTATGGCTGGTCCAACTGTGTCGTTACCAATACCACACTTTCCTATGGAAATATGGATGCTAGAGCCCAATAAATTAGACCTTGGTCACAACTTTCATTTGGAATATCTCTAGTCTCTGCTAGGGTCCCTTATAATTGGGTACGAGAATAAGATATTAAGATCTTACTCGGGACAACAATGTATTGACGCCTTCCGAGTTTTCAATCGTTCATTTGGCTTACCCATGGTATAGCCAAAGGGGAAAACTAGAATTCCCATGACAAGAATAGCTTGCAATGGTGCTTATGAGCAGTCTGGCCCAGACACTCCCGAACCGGGCAGCTAGCTACAAGGCTAGATTCAGATGAGTTCGATGCCTGGCGTTGATGTAGGGTACGGGCCGCAGAAGCATATGTAGACCTGTATGCACGGATTAGTGTTAAGAAGATGCAGAGCCCCAGGCAGCGCACACCATCGGCCGTGCTTCCTGCACACTACCTAATACCAGCCTGTTCACACTCAGTTCCTTTAAGTTAGTTTAGACATGCTTTGGCCTTTGGTCACTTATATTCAGAGAGCTGCTCGAATACGTAGTGCGCCTAGTACACAACTGCTAGCCAAGTAGCTACTAAGCACTTTGTAAGTAAGGTAGCTAGCTATACGACGCTACTAGTCATGATCCAAACTACGAATTTCTCTGCAACCAGAACCAGACTACGAACAGCTATGTTCTCAAGATTCAGAGGTAGCCCCAAAGTGTGTAAGTGAAACCAGAAATCGCAAGTGAAGTGCCTAGGTTCCCGTTTTGGGGCACGCCTAGTGTGGCGAGGCATATTTATAATAGATGCGAATACTACTTCTTCACCCCATTGGACGCTCTACGTGTTCCACGAGACATCCATTTAGGGTTGGCCCGCTGATGGACATGCTAACACGCGAATTGAAGACTGGCAACTTGAGGAACCATTCCATCATATCCCGTTACTATTGGTTGATCCTTATTAGCTCTGAAATGAGCTAGAAAATGCATGCCTATGCAAAGCGAGGATGTTGTGGAAAATTGAAAGCTTAACTCACCTTGTTACTCCGCTCGTGCATACTCCTAGGCACAATTTACTTTTCAATGAAACTTGGAACCACACATGAGGGCGGTAGGTATCTACGGTACTACGACCATCAATATGGCCATAGTTACTGCCGCTTGGTGTAAGACGAACGCAGGGAGGCTCGCAATCCAGTTTGATGTCTATACATAGTTACCGATATCGTATTACGTTCGAAAGAACGACATTCTAAGGGGCAAGCCGGTGGGAGTGACGACTATATCACTCACTCATCTTCTCAACTGAGACATGATTTCTACAGATACTTGGATGACAGATGCAGACCGGGCACTCTCAGACAAGGCAGCCCGGTGTGCACGTGAACTATTAATCAAACCGGCAGCTTCTATATTGTGCCGTCTACCAGGTCGCAAAAACATCTGGCCTAGAAAACTAAATACTCGATAGTAAGTTTTGCAAGCTTGTTCATAACCCCAAAGCAAATTTGTTTGGTAGTCTCATTAGGACCGACGAAGAGACCTTATTTCGAGTTGGTCGTTTGGGAAGCAACAGTTATGTGATTAATCTGGAAACATAACCCATTTTTCCATTGATTGAATGAAGGTAGATGGGCTTTTATGTGGATATTTTGGAAACATCATTGCACATAACCCATTTTGTCATTGATTGAACGAAGATAGATATGCTTCATTACATGGAAGTCCCATGTGAGTACCCCACTGACTAAGGGATATCACTAGCTGGATATGAAAACTTTTTTTTCTTTCAAAAGAAAGAACATATCTTGTGATTCAGCTGACTTGAGGTCATTTGGCTCTAGAGTTGTGGATCATTAAAAAACATGGTGGGGCAACAAATTCCGTTTCATATTCCTTCACCAAAGTAAGCTAGAAGGCGTCAATCATCTAAATAGAGCGCACAAACGAAAACCACGGCATGTCAGCTGCGGCCTTAGTCTGGTTGGCACAATTCCCTCGCTACTACAGCCTTGGATAGTGAAAATCACTCTTAAGCGAACGGTTTTGAGCACCCTTCGCGTGGCATCACGGATGCGCATGACTATATGTACGGATACTATACATGGCATCAAGTTCATGCAAGCGGGGCCGGTATCACCCAGAACATTTGTTCCACACAACCTGAAACTTTGGTCCCTTCACAGCCAATGGAAACTGGGACTGCCCTCGGCTCGTCGCGTAGGCTTTGCATTCAGAAGTTATGGAGTCAGGAGCTAGACACAACATGAACCCCACGTGGTTGTGATTATGCATTCGGCTATGCACTCTCAACCCAGGGTTCTACTACATACAGCACAAATGGATCCTACGTAGCACAAGGTTTTGATTCTATATACCAACAGAGGGTAACTGTTACCGCCTTTTGGGGAATACTGGAGGTCTTCACAGGATTGTATGATTTCCTCCAACACCGAATGCTTGCATTTCATAGCCGGCAAGGAATTTAGAGCAAGTCAGGCTAGGGTTTTAGAGGTTTTTTTTTTTTTAATCCTCTAACAAGGGTTAAGTATGAAATAATTATTTTACGTGGGCGAGCCATGAGGATGGAGTATCCGGCGTTTCGAAGAAACCGTTCATAATACCATACTTTACTTGTTCTCTGACTCTCATTTGTATGTGTAGAGGAGAAAAATTGCTATGATACTCGATAGCTGGTCTATACAGAAGAGTCAATAGTATGTAGATTGCTGTCTCTTGAGATTATCATGGCGACACCCAATCGGATCACAGTAAGAGTACAGAATGCATCTACCCTCTCTACGAGACGTTGTGCCAACCAGACTACATCTACCCATGATCTACTCGATATAGTGATACTTACTTACCTAAGTACAGTACGTACAGTACTACCGTAGCATGTCGTAAGCATCTAGTTCAGTGTCACGATTCAATCATCAATAGCGAACTAAAAAATGGAAAGAAAATTAGACGAATATAAATATTCTCCTATGAACTTAACAGTCTATGGGTGCGTAGGTTTGCTCACTGCTTACCAAAATTCGCGGAAATAGAGGTGCAGAGCAGTGCGAGAGATTCAAATAGAAGAGGTTCGGGAAGTCAAGTCTCTCTCAACCTATTCATACAGCTCTAAACGTTGGGATGGATGACCCATTCCCAACTACCGGGCCTATATTCGCTATCCGTTCATATTTGAATTCTGGAGGGTATAAAATATTTCTGTAAAACTAGATCCCTGTACTGCCTCCCATCCCTGTCGGATCGGACTTGGGTCAGCTCGGTCCCGGGTTGTGCGCCATGGATTATTTCGGCAAGCGTGTTGTACTTTGTTATTCTTATTCAATTCCGCTGACACTATACCCTCTCTATACGGGTATTCGCACCTCGGACTGTTCACAGCTTCTGCCACACCAACAGGAAGAGGAAGGAAGGTCCATTCTTGTAAAAGAGTGTGGAATCAAAGTGCCCCATTGCTTGAATTCAAAAGACTTGCGGTGTGCATTTGTAGCTATAGTGTAACCCTGATTCTAAGAGGTTAGTTTTTTGGGGGGAAGGGGTTGATGAATGATCTTGGAATAGGTGCGGGCCTCACTTTTCGGGACCTGAATGTCGCAAGTAAAGTTACTTACGCTCTCAACCCCAGTAGCCCGGGGTAGGGTGGGTGGATAATACTTGTTTGGGTAATTTCAGCTTTCGCCTATACGACCAAAAAGCTAATCACTTCACGAAGTCGTAACTCTGAGTCTTTGGTGTCGTGCTAAACAGACTAACTTTGAGTTCCGATTACTTCGACGGATATTGATTCTATAACCAACAGGCGATAATCAAACTTAGAGCAGCAAGCAGCGTTTTAGAAGAAAATTCTCACTCTCGAGGGTCCACGCCTGTCTTGACACCATTTACCCTCGAGGATATCGTTAGAATTACCACACATGCGGGAATATATATTTCCATCGGACAAACGACATCAACTCTGGTTCTATGGCGCAATTGGTTAGCGCGTCCGGCTGTTAAATATTCCTGTGATCTGAGTTTAGCATATACCGGGAGGTTGAAAGTTCGAGTCTTTCTAGTACCGTGGCAACTTTTTGTTGCTTTCATATTTGGAGGTTTTTCTGTTTCTTTTTTTTTTTTGGAATTCTTCTACTCGGTCTCACTAGCTTCGGCCCCAGCATTCGGTGGCAAGAAGTACCAGGCCATTGGTGAATGGCAGGACTCAGCCATGGAGGAGGGTTGATAGCCCAACGGTATGGCCCCTATTTGTATTGTGATTAATTTCTTTGGCTTCCAAACATGCTAACCAGACTAGCAAAATATGTATGTATGATTACATTTCCGTGCATCCTGACTAACATATATAAGTACCTCCCTTGGGCTCGAGACAATCCTTCCTTAATCTCATAAGCCTTTCGTTTGGATCCCAGATATGTAGCGCTTGCTATTGAGAATCCTTAAGCTACCTTACCTAGCTGTAGGAGCTACAATACCCGGAGATATTAAATTGCCCTTCCAATGCGCAGGTCGCTACTTCAATACATCTTGGGGAGTCACTTTTTATGAAATGTCTAGACAGTTTTGTCATAATATAGGATTGAGGTAAGGCCTTTAACATGTATAGGCCTTAAGAATTATACAAGACTTGCAATACAGTTTGAATGCATTATCTAGCAACCTGGAAAAAATTGGCATTTATCTTCCAGACAATATAATGATCTGCCTGTACTTACGCGCCCTCGGAATCATTCCTTATATTTTTCTAGCAACTGTTGTATCCTTCGCCACTCGTTGTTTTGGTTATCCATTTGAGCTCATGCCATATATGTAACATATCTACGGAGTACAAGTCTTGATATTTTTGCTACTAGTCTGTACTACTGGATCGGGTTGATGTCTCATTCAATTGAGATAACCCTCATCCGACATGTACCTTCAAGTTCTAGTTTGCGGTGGCTTTATAATTTCGTGTTCCACACTACATTGAAGGCTACCACTCCGCAAAGAAGTGTGTTTACCGAATCGGATTATACTAATTTTGGCAACCCAATAATTTCCCAAGTACAAAGATGGAAGTGCCTCAGCAGTTCAGTGGTTTGTAGGTAATCCAAACCTCTCATTTCGCTCATGAAGATTTCATGATTTTGTATTTCAGACCATCAGCATTGAAGTGGGGAAGTATATGTATTTACCCCTCCCTTACCCGATGCAAGCTTTTACTTGGATTTAGAAGGATAATTGAACATATCTAAGAATTCCATAATAAGGAAAATAAACGAGAAACATATGCAAGCCGTATGACTACATGCTGTATAGAAAGCCGTTAAATAGAATAAAACAAAAAATAAATGACAAACGAGTGAACCTAGAACAAAATAAGGAATGGTTATAATAGTGTCCAAAAGGGGAAGTGTGTGCCATATGCGGAGATCTCAGGGTAACAGTATAGTAGCGCTTACCATAGTATCAAGCGCTTTGGGCTACACAAAAACGCGCCCAACACCGTGCAGGAGGAGCCCGCTTGGTCGATTTCGACAACCAGAGGGTTTCCGACGTCGGCGATTACAGGATTTTATAGCCCTCGAGGACGGAACAGTACAGCAGTGACCTAATTTTTTACGAGGCAAGAACGGAATTACAGATTTCCCCCAAAGTTGAAGTTTTACGACTTCCTGGGCGATTCTCCCAAGAGAAAACACCTACCGGTATGTGGCAATCAACCACAGATAATAATGACTTGGCAAGAAGGCCATTGGCTCTTTTCGACCGGGATTCCAAAGCCTACGGTAAAAGCGGCGCATAGCAACCGAAGAAACAGAGGTCGAGACGCAGCTCAGCTATATTAACAGAGTCTAGGAAAGAGGGTTGCTCAAGCTAGGATATATTTGAGGCAGCGGAGATGTGCGAGAGGAGAAGCGAGGCTGATAAGGGAGGTAGAGAAGATCAAATGGACTACTCTACACTAGAGAAGAGGGAGGAGTCGAGAAAACAGATGGGGCAGGTGGAAGAAGAAACAAGAAGCCCCAGAACGAAATACAGGGGTTAAGAGGGAATTTGGTATGGGAACAAAACTTACCGAAGGGGCTTTGTCGAGTAAGATGACATCTCTGGAGGAGGCCGAATTCTGGAAGAAGTAATGTCGGAGGGCAGAAGAGAGGAGTTTTGAGGCTGAATCAGCAAGAGATAAAGCCTGGGAAGAGGAGTTGGAAGACAGAGTTAGGCTACGGATTGAGCAAGCCCAGAGTCAACAGGAAAAGAATGAGAAGAAGATGGGAGATTTGGAGGTGGTAATGGAGAAGCGGAAGAGGAAGGGGAATGCAGCCAAGGACAAGAAAGTGCCGGAGGTCGCAAGCCCGGCAAAAAGCAGAAGAAGACACGGTGATGTTGGACTCAAAACCTGAACAAGGGTGTAAGGTCCAGGAGAGAGAGCGGTGAGGACCTGCAATCACCAAGGTGGATGTCACCAAACGACATTCGAATCCAGGAAGGTACATACAGCTAGATAGCAAAAAATTTCGTACGCTGCAATGTAGGTATATCTTACTCCTGCAGCCATACAAATCACGTTTGTGCCCCTTTATGCGGAGGTGTAGGAAACCTTTTGCCATCTAGCTGTTCTTAGCATTTTTATAATATCCAGTAAGGGAGACTAGCTCCTGATATCGGTGGTGAGGATGTAGAGTTCATATCTTATAACGTTTTGTAAAAGGTACATTGCTTTCGGGATATCGTGAAGTTATAGTGATGCTGAGACATGGATGCGGGTGCGAAAGTTGTGGGATGCGAGGGCTATGGATGCGGGTGGAAGGTTGTGGGTTGTGGGCCAGCCAAGGTTGCCATAGGTGGGAAGTAGTCACTTAACCATATTGTAATATTTGTAATATAGTTACGGTAGCTTTGAATCCACCGGGCTTCCGGCTGGCTCGTCATGCGACTCTAGTCTGGCTTGCCCCTCGGTAGAGATGCGACCCCTAAGGTTGCGCACACGAGATGAGTTCAAAAAAAAAAAAAAAAAAAAAAAAAGGGCCGTGGATATTAGCATATGCTGCCAATCCCATTACCGGTACTCCCAAATCCCAGATGTGGTTGCTGCCAGATCGCAAATTGAGTTTCCAGTGGTTATTGTATGTAAGCAACTGCTTCACAATAAGATTAGTGCAAACCCGACTAATAAGATTATAGGGTGTTATAGTCTGGTTAGGGTAATAAGTAACATTGGGGATCAAATATTTGCGAAGTGTGGTCAGAAGTTGCTTCATGTGGTTAGTTGTGTGAGCTTGGCTGTGGACACGGAGCAACGCAAGCTTCTCAACGTTATTTAAAGCTGGCGGCGGTTTATATAGTTCAGTAATTCCACTGTTTTTCAGTCCCTAACAAATATCCCAAAAGCATTCCGTCTACTTGTATGAATCGGAATTACCACGAGAGAAGAAATTACTGCCTTCAGAATGAAACGGGTTTCTAACTTCTAACCGTTGTGCTTCAGAAATGAGAATAACTTGCCCGCAAATGGGAACACAGCCCCATCTCCGCAACATCTACCCGTGCGGCTACCCGTGCCAAACCAAATTGCAGGAGTGGCACACTCAAGCTTTTCGCTTTTCTCATGGAATCGCACAACACCTGACAGCGGCTCCAACCAACAATGTGTCAAACTAATTATCACTGAGGAGAATTTTCATCTGAAATGGTTTCTGGTTACTTTCATGTGTGGGCTTGGGGATATATCCCTAACATCAACCCCTTAGCTGGCAGTTTTGACTACAACTGCCTGAGTGCTGGCTTTTGGCAGAGGACAAGACCACGGAATCTGTAATAAATTGTATTTCTAGCTATCTATGCCAAAAAAAATCTTGCTGCATAGAGACTCCCCGCAAACGCGGTTACTCGTACACATTCCAAAGGCCCTCCTGGTTCATATGCACACATATCCCTGGGGCGTTTGATCCGAAGAACGGTGGGAATTTTTATTCCGGGGGATTCCCGGAACGGAGTGCGCTAAGCCTAAACCTACATTGGGCGCTTTTGGGTATGTTGGCACGTGCCCAGCACGCCTAGGGGCTCGGTTGGTATGTGGGATTTAAAGACACATACTGTTGAAGTTCTCGAGAATTATTGTTTAATCTCGAGAGAGTTTATTGGGCATTGTCGGTTGTTTTCTGTACTAGGTTCTTACCGTCGTTAAACCAGGATGAGTTCTACACAATCCGGCCCATGCCGCTTGTGGGCTCTCTGCAATCCTGGCTGAAGTCAAATTTCCCTTCCAATTGCGTGTATGCATTCCATCACTATCGATACAACTAATACTTACCTCACTCTAAATGTATTACCAGCCGGGAAGCCGGCCTTCATTTGCAAGCTCTTGCTTACGGATTCACGGTCATGCCGATGGACCGATGAGGCGTAAGCCAAATCCAAAACAAACGTCACTGGAAGAGTGGAGTATATAATGAGACCAAGCCGATTTCACAACTAGATTCGTTTAGACGAGAATTTCTTTCCCAGTTGCAACAATATCCCAGAGTCAAAATACTCTCCAGACGCTTTTGGTCCTGATACAGATAAAGATCATTTTCGGGGAGACCGGCGTCATATCCGCCCATGATGGGTTAACTCTGGAACCATAGTTAGATACTACGATGCACTTGAATAGAGAGCCATATGGGTCCATGGTGAATTACAAGGCACCGGATGACGACCACGTATACCTATCTGTAAGTACACGCATATATGTTCATACATACAGAGTACTTTCACGTACATACATACACATACGAACTCTTACATACGTGACACTCTCATGTACAAGTTATTCATACGCATACACACACCTTACGTACATATCTCAGGTGAAGTGGTTTGTACCCTTCATCAGAGAGACTTGTACCTTCAGCCTCCAGAATTGGAAATAACTAATTTGAATAAACCCGCTTATGACAGCTTTTTAGAAACAAGGATATTCTATATCCTGTTGTATCACTGAAAACATCGGGTTGTTGGCTTGTTGTTGCTGGACGTACCTATCATTTTTTAATATTGACAAAGTAATTAAGAACATGGGAACATACTTGAAGAAAGCGTCACAGAGGAAACAAGAGCTTTTATTGACGCCGATAATGCCTGCATTAGGCATTATTTCTGGATGGGTTAAGTAGAAGAACGCAAGTTTCATTTCTGCATGAACATAAACTGGGACCCTTTCATTCTTCGTGAAAATTGAAGACAGAAAGTCACCGTTCTCAGTAGAGAGTAAGACTGTCTTGAGATGGGCCTTTTTGAACTCCTCGAAGGTATCATATACCACCAAGTTTTTGGCGTCAACTGGCGGCATTAGAGGTACGGGGATAATAGTGGTGGTGAGAGGTTTACCCAACTTCCAGTGCAGAAATAAGAGGCATCGGGTAATGGTAATGCAAGCATGCATATAACCTGCCAATTTCTTTGGAATTTAGTCAATATGCAGGCCTCTGCCTTGTTCATGTTGTCGTCATCCCCGGTCTCGTTGTCTGGATCTTCTTCTTCTTCTTCTGAGTCATACCCGTCTGGGTTATTGTCGCCATCATGTAGGTGGTCATCATCGTCGTCATATGGGTGGTCGTCATCGTCGTCATTCTTATTTCGTCCTGTCAAATGTAAGTATTATAAAGAAATGTAGGTCATGGAAATTACAAACCTCCTGGGCCCTCGTTTAAGACCTCTCGCGCTTGCTAACTAAAAGTCGCCGTTAAACATTGCTTTTGGTCGTGGGTGCTGCCGCTGCTGCTCATGGACCCTACCGCCTGCCTGAGACATATATCCCGCAACGCCGGTACAACGGAAATCTTCATCGCGCATCACCAGGTCTAGGTCTAATACTGGTATTTTATATTGCCTGCTAGATATTGGCGGATCAATTCAACTTCCACATAAAAATGCAGAACCACGAAGCTGAATGTTGGAGAGTGTAACCGCTAGGACAAAACGTGATCACTGGGTGCCAGGTTTGCCTAGACACCGATAGTATATTGTACGCTCACACTGAAGCAAGCAGCTCCGCAGCAAGTGCACCTGTCACAACCGTCTCTCCTTGGCTTTTCTGAGAGTCGGGCAACTTCCTGCCCGAATCTCGTTATCTGTCATTCATTGTCGTCGGGACCTTTGAGAGTCGTGCCATTTCCAGCACGACTCTCGCGGGTCCGTTATCTTCGGGAAGGCTATCCCATTGTCGGCCTTGGCCCTCTCAGCCTTCTGCATATATACTCCCCTTTCTCGCGCTCTTTCCTTTTGCTCTCCATCCAACGTCTTGTATATACATATACAGACTTGGTTCTCTCACGACTCAGGTTCACTTCCTTCCTAGTGTACCCCCGTGACCTTGCCTTGCCTCGAGAAGACTCTGCAGCCCTGCTGCCCACTTGCGATATACCCCACACCCGCGCAAGGCTCTTACGCGAGTGTCTGACTTGCCCGTGCCCCTTGCCCTTGTCCCCCTCTACTCCCCCGTCCGTGACAACGGCCGTGACACTCCGTGGCACTGTCAGTGACAGCCCCCTACGTTACCCACTGCCTTGCCTGGCGTACCCCTTGGTTCCCTTGCCCGCCTCGTTACATTGTATGGTTGAATCTGGTCGGTTGCCTTCCCTTCCAATAAGGCGAAGACATACGCCAGGCGGTGTTGATCAGATGGGAACCTGGCTGCATCCCCATTGAGCTTTAGGTAAACCGAATTTTTCCAGGATCTGAGGCGAGTCCTGTGGCCGTTGAACTTGGGGGTGTAGGGATGCTCTCGGTTTTGGCGGCTGTGGCCGGGGTCACCCATCGCGCGGCTAAGTGTCTGCACTATTGGCGAGGGCGGTGCTGGATCCGCCGAAGCCCTTTTGGAGGGCGGCGATTTATTCATCAGCCGACTTTAGCCGGCACTGGGTATTTAGGAGGTCCCCAGGGCCAGGGCAAGGTTGGTACCGAGCTCTGTCCCTATGATTTCGGTGGCTTCGAAGATATCGACGATTTGGCGACGATAAGCGGCTAGGTCGTTTGGGTTGCTGGGGATAGGACGAGCTCTCCAGGTCTGGAATCTAACGTATGGTAGGGGTTGTTGAGCCTCCATAGCTGGTCGTACCGGTTGGTCAGGTCGATCCAACGTAGTGTAACGAGGCGGGCAAGGGCCAAGGTACGCCAGGCAAGTCAGTGGGTAACCTAGGGGAGCTGTCACGGACAGTGTCACGGAGTGTCACAGATGCTGTCACGGACCGGCAGGCAAGTCTGACACTGGCGTAAGAGCCTTACGCCGGTGTGGAATATATCGCAAGGGGCCAGTAGGGCTGCAGAGTCTTCTCAAGGCAAGGCAAGGTCATGGGGGTGCACTAGGAAGTGAACCTGAGTCGTGAGAGAACCAAGACTGTATATGTATATACAAGACGTTGGATGGAGAGCAAAAGGAAAGAGCGCGAGAAAGGGGAGTATATATACAAGAAGGCTCAAAGGGCCAAGGCCGACAATGGGATAGACTTCCCGAAGATAACAGACGAGAGTCGTGCTGGAAATGATACGACTCAAAGGTCCCGACGACAATGAATGACAGATAACGAGATAATGAGATTTGGGCAGGAAGTTGCCCGACTCTCAAATTAGGCAGCTATTGAAACTTTGAAAGGTTACTGAGCGAGTGGTATCGCTGGGTATTGAATGGAGGATGCAGCGGTGGACTCTTAGTGCAGTGAAGCAGGGTGATGCGAGTGCAAGAGTGAGAAGAGCGTGCGAGTGTGGGAGAACATGCGAGTGTGATGTTCGGTCAAGAGTAGACAGTCTTATTGAGTCTATCTCGAGAAGAATATAGATACATGAGTGTCCTGAGAGCTCGTATATGTAGATACGAAGTCAAGCTCAATAATATTGAGCCTCTTGACGGACTAAAGAATTATGAACATTGGGCATCACAGATAATAATGGTGTTTGACGCCATGAATGTATTAGATATAAGACAGCACTCTTACTTGCGAATTAATACGGTATACCCCTTGCACGTTTGGTCGGAGTCTTATATTGCGAACGGCTCCACAACTTTCTGTATACATAGGGGAGTGCCCTGCTGCCCTAATGGTTAACTCAGGCATTATGCTCGGTGCAGGCTTACGGTGCCGTGTCGGGACTTGGTTGCCAAAATGCGCTCCACACGCATTTGGTGGGGTGATGATATTTTATGATAGTCCAAGAACGGGCATGAGTCAATGGGTATTGTTACAATAATAAAGTAAGTAGTAACTCCCTATAGTGGCGTAAATAAACTCCGGCACAGTCAACCAGATACCGCATTCCTTAAAGAAGCAGTAGTCTTGTTTATAAAGGATTCGGGGAGCGCTCCACGAGACTAATTAAGGAGAAGCTCGAAACTCCTCCTATGGCGCATGTAAAACGCACAAGACCCCCTCTCTTTTCCATGGCCTGAAAGCCCATTGTACAGGAGGTATTGCCCATTGTATTTGCGTCGTTGGCGAAGCTTAAGTTCAGGGTAATTGGCTGGTGCTAAACTGGAAATGGCGAGGTCAAGTGAGTTTTACCTATTCTCAGATAGACAATTGAATGATAAGGGGCTTGAAAGCTTTTATTTTCGAATGAGGAATACCGAGGAACTGAATAAGGGATACATAGCTTTATGAGAGGCTGGGAGGGTATGCACCGGGCGGCTTGTCATAATTCCCCGAAGGTGCACACGGGGACTGAGGGTTTTTCTTCAGAGAAAATAGTTAACCATGATTAGGCTGAGACATTATTACAACTTGTAATCAATCCCACAACCAGCGAGACTAGAGTATGCACTTTTTTTTTTTGTGTTTGGTAAATCAGTACTCGTATTCAAGCTATTATGCCTATGATGAGGACGCGTATCCCCCATACGAGTGCATAGCGATGATCCCACCTCTCAACCGCGGGAGCTCCTGAAGCTACGTACATACTAGTGGCAAAGGAAAGAGAAATCTGTTTACGCAAAAAAATCCATAGATCGCCGAGCACCAATGTGGTTCCTCCAAATCACTTCCCATTCCCTGCCTTTTCCACCCTCAATCTCCTTACACCACAAGATGTGCTGCATTCGAGAGTCTCTCCGCTCTTGCACTGCCAGTCATCCAACTTCCCGGTGTGATGTAGCCAGTACTTGAGGGGGGGTTCGTCCGTGACTATACAGGTGAGACATTTTAAGCTACTCCGATCCCATTCTTTGACTTGCTTGCCCTTGAGATGGATCTTGAAGGCTTGTATAATACCTGCCGGCTAGGCCAGTGCATTAGTTTGCCTGTTGAGACTCCCTCCTTGGCTTTTTCAATTTCCCCATATATGCCGCTATGTCCTTTTACCCACATAATGGTCCTTGGTCTCGTGGGGGTCATTTATACAACTCTTTCGTCGATCAATGACCGCAGGCGGTCATATTGGAGCTGCGCAATCATTGCTATAGCTCCTGGGCTCTCCAGAGTTACTGTGTCCCCTTTCTCCCATCCCATTGCTGCGCCTAGCATCTCTGCATCCAGGACCGTTGCCATGTTACCTAACCAGGTGTATTCTTTGGAGATGATGGCAGCAGTGACATCTTCTATCCACTTGCCATCTGTGTATACGACTTCTTTCCTGTGTTTCCACTCCACCACCTTCACTCTGGTGCTACTCGGCTCTGTGGACAGCAGCTATCGTAATTCTAGGAGTACGCACTATACACTTGCCTGGTAGTAGATATTTTTCAATTAAGCATTAACCGCGTCAATTTAACCTGGCGATGCTGAGGAATTAGAACGAAGGCGAGAGCTGGCAGGCGGGAAGTTGCATAGCAGACAAGGCATTCTAGACCGTGCAGGGAAGCAAATTGCCATTATATCCTTCTGGATTCCTGCATTTCTGGAGTGAGATATGCTTCTTTTTCCTACATCTTCTGGTTGGCACCTTCTGAGTTTAGAGGGTGGCTCGTTCAGTAGCAATTCGCATGCGGCCCTTCCTACCTCGCCTGAGGAAATACCATATATGTATTTTGTACTCCCAAAGTTCGAGTGTTTTGAACCGGTAAAACCTGAAGAGATGTTCTAGAAGTATATTTCAGCCCCTACACCCCTACAGCCAGCACGAACCTTACGCACTTTGTATTAGTCTACTCGACTGTCAGCTAGCACCCGCTACTATCCCCATACTCTACAAACTTCTCAGGCCTGCAGCACTCAAGACTCTACCAATAGGGCTTACTCAGCTCTGCACCCAGTGCTGTACATAAGCGGCTCATACTTGCTTTGCATAGCACTTTACGTAGTCGGGTTATTCGGGAGACTATCTTCGCTTCAAGCTTAGAAAACGCCAGGAGGCCTGCAAACAAGAAAATTTATGGACAATAGATAAAGAGCCATGATATACTATCAATAAGCTTACATTAGCATTCTGTAGTACTGTAACTGAGGATAACCTCCGACGTCAATTATTACCCTGAACTCAACTACTAACCAAATTCCATGTCAAACCTGAGGGTACCAATTACCAGATTCTCCTTAGGAGCTGTGGTGGAAAGCTCTAAGCTGGGTTCAATCCTCTACTCCGGGCCTGGAATGATTCTATTCTGCGCAATAGCAACCGTAATTTCAAGAAGTGCTATACGACATGGCCAAGTAGTTTCGAGCCTTTTTTTTTATATAGCATCATTAATTCACATTCGTTTTCCCTTTCATCTTACAATTTCCATTTTTCCAGGCCCAATCTGCTACCCACTAGACTACCCCTTGTAGAGTCAGCCTGTGCTCGGGCGGTAGACTATCAACCTAACCAGCATTCGTCCGACCGCATAACTGCTGGTAGTTTGGTCGTCGGTTAGTTTTTGGCAGTATGGCCGATAGCCTTTTTTCTCCCCTCTGGCAGGCGAAGTTACCCCCGCCATCGTTCATCTACTAGGAGGGGAGGCTTCCCAGATTGACAGAGTAGCTCGAGGTTATAAGTGATGCTCCTTGTACTTGGTCAGAGAAGGAATAATTGACATTGAAATCTGTGCAATGCTCACGATGGGGTAGGCAACGATATACTAACAAAAAAATTTCCCTTAGAAGAGCTTGATGTAGGGGTCCCCGAGGAAGAGGCAAAGTGGCAAAGGAAGATCAAGCAACGGAGGTCGCCTGACCCAATAAGAATGATGGTTTGAGGAAGAAGAAGACTATACTTGCAATCCTCTGACTACTAACGCCGCAAAACAGAATAACAGAAATAGAACTCGATTCGGACCAAGCCTCTGCAGGTAGGTAATCCAAAAAAAATTGGCATATGGTATGGAGTTCACCAGCAAATCCACACACGGTCACGAAATCCAAGTCATCAGGTCCGAGATCTACCAGTTGTTAGGTAGACTTTGGTCGAGACAGCCCCAATGATGATGTGAAATTTAGGTATGGGTTGATTTCAGTAGGGGGTTGGCGAGGAACTAGGGATGTTAAAGCTGTTACTTTTTCCAGTGCATAACGATGTACCCTACAGACCAGCTACAGTTAAATGAGCTCTAGGCAGTAATGGTACCATCTTTGGTTCCAGATCTACTCCGAATCCAGCGTTTTGATTTCCTTAACAAATTTGAGAAACGGGGCTAGCTATAAATATCTGTCCCTCTTTTCAAGGTAGAAGCCCCTACTTGCGCATAAGTATATATTGGGTAGATAGCTAGGTGGCAAAATTTTTCATATCTCCCGAGCCTAAACGCTGCATATTGGAGAATTTTGTATGACTGTAGGAGTATGACATTCATAACATCTTTATGCAGGGCCCAAAACTAGCTGTATATCAAAGTTTGGTTGGTGTTGATTCCAGAATGAATATCATCCAGTTAGAGGGAGAGCTGCGTGCTTTCATCAAAACCATTCAATTTGGGGCGAATTCTCTCTGAATGGACCCTCCATTTCCTCATCTCCAACCCCGAATCCTAATCCTGATTATGCAGGCCGGATTTGCCTACCAGAGTGTAGGGCATAAAGAATGATTGTTTTTCTGGTTGACGGTGCTCTAATCTGTAGGCGATGAGGTGCTGTTCTGCCGTTACCCTGGAGTCTTGACATAAGATCGATGCAATGCATAAGTACAGTATGTGCCTGTCACGTGATCCACCCGTCGCGTAAAACAACCTTGGCGGTGGTGTCACGGCTTCATGTGCCTTCGGTTTCTGTCTTTATAATACAATAATACAAAAATAATGGCCACTGTATTTGATACTCTCCTTAGTGGAGGCTCGCCCCATCTACTACCAACGATTCCACCACCGTCAGCTTGCACCTCCCTCGAGAACCCGTCCTGGGCCAACCTCTTGTTCTCCCTGTGCATCCTCTTCGGTATTCTCGGATCATATATACCTCAGCATCACCGTATAATCTCTCGTCAGTCGACAGAGGGAATCTCGCCATTTTTCCTGTTGCTCGGTTGTACTTCCGGAACAGGGGCACTTTTGAACATCTTGCTTTTGAGTAAAAATATTTTGGGATGCTGTTGGTACATTGGCGGATTTAATTGTTTTGCCGCGGGACTTGGTGTTGCGCAAGTCGGGACGCAGTGGGCATGTTTTGTGGTAATGTAGGTCGATATGTTGCACTAGAGCTCGATTGCGGACTTTCGGGAATGCCTTGGGATACCGAGTAGTACGAGATGCTGATTATATGACATTTTATAGCATACTGTTGTTCATGGTTTACGTTCCTCGGGATGCCGAGAGTCTTGAGCTACCTTCACCACCATTACGGAGTTGGAAGAATTCATTCTCGAATACCCATCCTACCGCGTCCACCGCACTTATTGTCACCGTCGCCTGTCTCGTCCACTTCGTCATACACCTCATCTTCGCCTTCTACGTCACCGCCATCCGCCCCAACAGCCTCGTCTCCTACGCCAACTTCCTCGGAGTCCAGGCCACCATCCTGGCCTCGATACAGTACATTCCCCAGATCTTAACTACATGGAAGCTAGGGCACGTTGGCTCTCTTAGTATCCCCATGATGTGTATCCAAACTCCAGGAAGCTTCGTGTGGGCTATTAGTTTGGCTATGAGGGAGGGTACAGCTTGGAGCAGCTGGGTTACTTATGTCGTGACTGGGATTCTCCAAGGATGCTTGTTGGTGATGTGTGTGATGTTCGGGATACAGGAAAGAAGGTCGAAGGCGAAGGGTATGGGTACGGTGGTGAACGGAGCCCCGTCAAGATACGGGGCGGTTGACACTAATCGGAGGGAGCAAGGTGAATATGGGAACGGAGATGGAGGAGAGGAGAGACCGTTGCTGGAGGAAAACAGGATGACTTAGATGGAGAACATTATTGACGTTGCTTCAGCCAGATTCCTGAGACCTCCATTCTCCCCCCCCCACACCGCGAAAAGGACTATGTTCTTCGATATCCCCGATTGCAAATGAAGCTACTGTGTATATTTATACACCAATGGTTGGGGTGTGTTGAGGAGTTTGCATAAGGGTATAATAATCGCTTTCCCAGCACTATTAGCCTTAATATTCAGCATCTATCACTACCATTGGTTGGGTTTTGGAGGTGTTCTTTTATTTCTGTACACATGATACAGTTCTTTGTCCACTGGTACGAGTTCATGTCTATTACCATGCTCTTTTACGTTTGTAGTCTCAGATTTCTTCACGTCAACCTATTAGTAATTGCACAATTGGTCTCCAAAGTCTTGCTTATTGGCCCTTTGCCGCTGGATGCAGTTTACCATAATCAAGTGTCTCTCTCCGGGTTGGTCTCCAAAACGATGTAGTTGTATGTAGAATACACTACAAGCTCCAATCGCTACGGGGGTGCAAAGAGCTAATGTAAGTAAGTTGCCTCCCAATACCCTTGCCCCTCCCAACGCCCTGCACCCTGACCATGGCACTGAATTCTTTATTTTTAGGTTGCATGCCTATCCAAGCCGCCTCAATTCAAACCAGCTTATCCATAAGCTGAGCGTCTCCCGCACGTCTAAGACAGCAGAGTGCTATTGATTGGCGGTTACTGAATCGAGTTTTCTCTCGGATCCCTTCGGAGTAGAGCCCACTAGAACCCTGCCTGAAAAAAAGGGTTAAAGATATTTGGAATCCTGATTGATCACATTCTTCATCAATGGAAGGCCCAACAGTGGTACATATGGGGCACGCCATGCCCCCCCCCCCCCCCCCCCCCGGGGAACTGCTTACGTGTTCGAGAGCAGACTGTTGGGTCGATCAATTGGAAGAAAAGTGATTTGTGCCAGAATTGATAGTTATGTTTTGTGAATCGAGGCTTTCCCCTTATCAGAAAAAGTGCCGTAAAAGGAGAGATTACACGATGTCTTGATGTTTCTCTCCCGATCAATGTCGCGTCATTACGGGGGTGCTGGGGTGAAGAAACAGCTAAAAGCTTATAGTGCTACAACAGGATTTCTTGTGAGGTGATTTTGTTTATTGACGATTGCAAACCAGATTGGAGGATTACGTCGCGAGTACGTACCGCACCACTACCCCATTGATAAAGGGTTAATCTAACGTATCAGGTATTTTTGGTTACCGCACCCGGAATCCTACTACTGGGATGTGCGCTTTTGAGACATGAGAATATAACGACATTGGATACTCCGTACAAAGAGGACTATGCACGAACGCCACAAAAAGCATCGCGGCTTATTCCGTGCAGTCCTTCGAATCCATTCAGCTGGACGCAGTAAGTCGATGCACACACTACGCGCCAAAGGTTCAGCAGCCTGGTTAAGATACAGCGTCTGTTCGAGCCAAGTGGCCGTTGACCGTCATTTTAATTGCGATTATGTAGTTCTTCCATGCCCACCATGGTACCTACTTTTTGGGTTCGCCTCCAGTGTAACGGTGCTAGTGCCCGGTGGTGCCCGCACAGCCAACCAACGTGGGGTTCACTTGACGATCGCTTTGTCAGGGGATCTACATGGAATCTACGTGAATGGGGTTGTGATTAGCAAAGGCTGAGAGGCATGCGCCCGTTTTCTCCGAAACGAGCTAGGCACATCATTAGATGGAATCATGCAGAGCCGTTGCTGGACAGCCCTTCCGCTGCAGGTCGATGCCTTCGCCGAGACAGTGCGGTTGAGACATGCGAATTGACAGACCAATCCCCAACACCTTGCACCATATTATGTACATTTGGACGCAGCCGTTGTGGGCTGAGGTTGAGAGAGCTAAACAAGTGGACGCTGGCATGATGTGTGATGTGGATGGTCAGATTTGATGTTGCTGAGGAAAAAGTAAATGTGGAGTGGAGACTTATGGTGTTGTATAATTATATAGCTGCAGTAGAACCATATCCTACTGTGCTGGTTCTTGACACTAGGGTTTATTTCTTATCTCCTATACCACTGCTACAGCCAACAGACAGGCAGATAGTCCTATATTAGGCCAGGCAGAATACCCGACCGCAGTTCTCACTTCCATATATCTCAATACGACAAGTGCCACTCGGCCAAGTGCCACTCGCCACGAGGTACATTCAGCTTTGTTATGCTAATGCCCTTCGCAATGCTCCACCCACCGAACATGGCAGCCCTGCCACATGTAGAATACGCCTGCCCCCACTATTGCAACAACCCCAGACCGCGATTCAGCGAAACTCAAGCGGAACGAGAATCTTCTTCCCCCCGAAGAACCTCTTCTGCCTTTTCAGCAAATTCTATTGCTGCTTCTTCAACCCCAAGACACAGGACCGAGAGCAAACGGCCGAAAACACCACATGCTCGGGAAAAGAAGGAGAGGACTCCAATTTCATCCTATATAATTGCTGCATTGGCCGGATGTTCACAATATGGCGTTGCCTTCCCCGCACCGGGGCCCACTATGAATTTCACTCCAGCAACACCACATACCCCATCGAGAGCGGAACAACGACAGAGGCTGCAAGCTGCTGCTGGTTCTCAAACTACGCGGTTTATTGAGCATATTGCAGAACCGGAGAAGGTCCGGGGGAAGAGAAGGGAAAAGGTTAGGAGATATGCGAAGAAGGTGGGAGACTGGATTTCTAGCCTGTGTTGGCGAGATAATATCAAGGAGAAACACTCCAGAAGTCGGATACAGTCAGAGGAGGGAGCAAGGCTCGCAGAGAAGCATACTGCTGCGAATGTAGCGGGAAGGAAGTTCTCTAGTGCTTCTGAGATGACGCTCGTTGAAACTATGGGGCTCCAGAGAGAGGAGATTCTTGTGCGCACTCATCCGCGAGTATCTCCTGCTAGGATTTACACTGGCCACTAGGCAGCGTTCTTTCTTCCTTCCCTCTTGCGTACCACGCTCTAGTTTGCCCACGCATGCATGGTCAGAGCAATCTATTAAACTCACTCGAAAAGCTGTGGTTAGAAACGATCTTGCGCGCGGGTCTTGTCCCTGCATGTGCATGTGCTTGTGCTTCAAGTTTTAAATTTGTATATGGCGAAATCATCATAAACAAAGAACGTCAAGGCTTCCCCATTCTAATGGGGGGCTGGCCTTCGCCGATTTGGTTTGCCTGGCAGACCTGCCACCTCATATAACTCAACCCGAATACGTCGCGGGGCCTTCAATGTATGCTGCCATCCATCAAGTCCGAATACAGCATGTACATGCTGGTGGAACCAAGCTCTGAAATATAGAAATATATTATGTATTCCCTGCCCGGGGCCGGTTTCTCCCCCCACGGAAGCCCACGCAAAAACACGGCATGTTGCTGTTTTTATGTGGGGGTAGTAAGTTTTAGTATATGTTCACGGCACTATGCAAAATCCCCCTCCCCATATATATATGTATGTTCATGAATGGTTAATTTCCGTATATTGTAATTTTCCCGTCTCTTAATATTGAGAATACTCACTTGATACCTCACCCCACGTATGTACCGTGTTGCCTGTTTGCTTTGCATACTTCTCAACCGTTCCGTGCCGTCTTTGACCCTTTTGGGTGAATATATTTTCTCACAGATACTTCGCCTGATTTCGACCACTTGAGAAGATATATTTATCGATAGATTTGAACCGTTGCTGCCAAATATCAATTTTTGATCGTATGTGATTGTTTCCTCTGCCACATACTTACTTGAGCACTTTTTTATCCTTTACTTGATCTTCCAATGTGTTCGGGGACCGCTGTAGGTGGCTTTGAACCTGGACAAGTGCTGTACTTGCCCCATATTTCCTTACCGTTACCATTTAGGTACCTGCTACAACTTTATAATGGAACCTACAGTATTGAACGTAGTCTCAGAATATCATGTGCATTTTCTCGGCTAGGAGTGAGTAGCTATAGATATTTTTCGTTATTCCAACCTTCGTTACTGCGAGTGTGCATGTTTCGCTCCAGCTCTGATATTGATACATATGCAGAATAAACGTGGCGGATAATTCACACATGGCTATTTGAGACACCTAAAATTCTAAAAGATATAAAGTAACGATGTCACGTACTGATGCCGAGCCAAGCGATTCATGCCAAGCACTACCTATCGTAAAAGTAACCCAATGAGGAAGTGTACATGAAAAACTAGTCTAGTTCCGGCCATATTCCTCTCCATCGGGAAGTTAGTTCTCAAGTCAGGGTATATGGTTACTTTACCTAAAATTAACCTATTGTTCTCAGTGCTATGGCCTTCTCTCAATTTACTTTGACGCCGCCAGTGTACAACGACTTATTTGTCCAGGCAAACTTCACCTGATCTCAACATGTATGTATGTATGATTTAGGTATCAAGCGCATAACCACGAAAAAGGCCAGTTGGAGGAAGGGATATTTTTGTAACAAAATATTACGCGTCCAGTAAGTACATACATACATACATACATATCTACATATGTATAACCATAACCAAGCCTAGGGTAAATAACTTCAAAATTTATCCTAAAATCCCCCCCCCAAAAAAAAAAAAAAATTAAATTTAAAAAACACCATATATCCAATCGAACAATTCTAAACATGATGAAGCTTGCCTATGTACAGTATGTACAGTAGAAGAATTGCTTGTATCCTATATATTCTCATTCTAACGGACCAAAAAAAAAAAAAAAAAAAAGTAATCTAGATAAGAGAATGCGACGGCACAGAAATATAATTACACCAAAATGACACAGAGGGAAAAAATTAATTAAAATTTTTTTTTTTTGTTTTTGGATGAGTTCAGGGTAAGGCCTTACCATGGTTATGTAGTTGAGAAGATTGCAATTTCACAACAATTTCTGTATCTAATTTGCGCGCATCGGGCCATCCCCACTCTGGGGCCGCACAACGTGTAAATGCCAGAGAAAAAAAAAATTGCTTTTTCAAGTCCTTTTCCCTCTGCGCATATTACTGAATACCGGAGATTCCCTAAGTAACAGAAGAGGGGGACGATTGGGATCTTCATGCAATAGTATTATTTTGGCCTCACACCCTTTTGTTCATAGTAATATCCGCAGAATTCCACTTCCATTTTCTCTGACATACCACAAAAGGCTGAAAAAAATATAAACAGAAAAAAAAACGACTGGTGCTCATTACTGACTGTTACAAACTCCCATACATAGAGACCAAAAAAAAATACAAGCCAACAAAAATAAACAACACATGATTTGTAAGTACATGAAAATCCCCCTCTCCCCTACTTAAACCCCCATTACCTCCTCACACTCCTCCCAATATTCCCCCCTTGCGCCCTCCCTTCCACCTGCGCCTTCACCTCCCTCAACCCCTCCTTCGAATCCACCACCCTCACTGCCGTATCACTCAATGCCTCATAGAACTCCTTCAACGCTCTATTCAACCTCCTCACATCATCCTGCCTACCTCCCTGATCCATATCTATACCCTGCGCTCCATTCCCTCCAACTTCGTGTATAACTCCTCTTTGTGCCAGCTTCCTCGCGGCTTGCACCTCCACACTACGCAGGGAGGCTTCCACCTCGCCCAAACTCTCCGAGAACTGTTGGAGGCGCGCTTCCATCTCAGACCCGACTCGGTTGAAGTAGTTTATCATCGCTGCGTTAGAGGTAATGTCTGATTCGTTTGTACTCGTGCTTGACATGGTAGGTAGTGGACCAAATACTTCTGCAGCAAACCCCGGTTGACCAGTACCTCCAGGTGCAGGAGCCCCCGCTCCCGGTACCCCTCCTGACGCAGCCGCAACCGCGCTCTGCTGCTGCTGCTGGATCAACCTACTTGCATGTGGGAGTCTAAGCAAATCCAGCGTCCTAACACTCAGGCTCGCGTGTTGATCATCCTCCTTCTGATGCTTCACAAGTGTCTCCAACGCCGCCGCATCGCTTTGCAAGAACGAATTCGTCGTTATAAGCTTCCTCTCCATGAGCTCCGCGTCGCTCCGTACGCTCGTAACCATGTCTCGATGCTCGGGGAAGAATGCGCTGAGGGATTCAGATTTTTGGATTTCGCTGACAATGTACTTCTCTGCGGCTTCGATTTCAATGCGGATGGGGTCGGAGAGTTCGTGGAATTTGTGGTAGGGAGCAAGGTTGTAGGCATCGACTTTAACGCCACCGGGAGGGGCTTGTTGGTTGGACTGTTGGTTGTTGTTGGTGTTCGTTATGGTGGTTGAGGGTGCGAAGAGGCTGAGGGTTGGGGCAGTTGAGCCGCTGATGTTTAGCAAGGAGATTAGTACACTGGATATGTTCATGATGGATTGTGTAGGGAAGGAATGACTGGGTATGATAGGGACGTACAATAAACTCTTCTGTTGGTTCGGCTGGGTACCAGCAGATGTTGATCCTACGTTACTAAGCAACGAAAATCCAGGTCCACTTGTGGTTGCCGAAGGAGCTGGGGTTGACCCGAACAACCCTGAGCTAGGCGCGGTAGGAGCTGGAGTCTGTCCAAAGAGCCCTGAGCTAGGCGCGATAGATGTAGCTGGAGCCGGAGCAGATCCGAATAGGCCAGAACCAGGCGTAGAAGTGGTTATTCCGGCCGCAGGGGTAGACCCAGACCCACCAAAGATACCTCCTGTTGTAGGTGCGCTTGTGGCTGCGGGGGCGGCTCCGAATATACCCCCCGTGGAGGGCACGGAGGTTGTGGTCGCTGCTGCTGGAGTGGTGCCGCCAAAGAACCCACTGCCAGTGCCTGCTGCTGGTCCGGTAGGAGCGGTACCGAAGATACCGCTGCTAGGTTGGGTAGATGTGGTGGGGGTGCCAAAGAGGCTGCTAGTATTTGGGGTGCCGCCTGCGCCGCCGAGGCCGAAGTTGCTCCCGGAGGTGGCGCCAGTGCCTGACTGCTGGTGGGTGGGGGTCCCACTGCGTACATGTTAGATGCATCTGCAGGAATGCGAACTGAGGTGTGGCTACTTACAACATACTGCTGCCTGGAGGTTTTGCGCCGAACATCGTGAAGAGGTGTAAAGTCTGGGATGAGGCAAGTGGGGGGGAAGGCGGCTTTGCAGAGGCCTGGGGACAGCAATGCAGCTGTGTCTCCGGGTCAATTAGATTGGGTGCTGGTGGCCGGTGACGGAGGGGGTGATGGAGGGCAGTGATGGACGGTGATGGAGGTGGGCGAAGGAGCAAGGAGAAAAGCCGTGGACTCTTTCTCTCCTGCTCAACGCGCTGTGGATAGTGGGTAAGCTTGGGTCTGTAGGCTACGCGGGGCCTTGGCATGGAATGTGTATATCTCAGCATTGCATGAATCTCGGGCACATTAATTAACATACCTTACATATGTACTCCGTACTAGGGTACCTTACATATGTACTAGGGTACCGTACATATGCAATACTCTTACGGAGTAATCAATACATAAATTAAAACACATACTTATGGACTACGGTCACTGTTCACAATCCTCGTCCTCCTTGACAATCCCTCTACTATTCAAGGCCATATTCATACAATTCACCACACGGCGCCCTTCTTCATCCATCTCACTTTTCCCCCGGTCTATTGAATTAGATACCCCAACAAAGCTATTTGTCTTCCGAAACACTTTACCGTCGTATTCGAGCATTTCCCATATCCCTCATATTTTCCATTACAAATAAACATTGTCTCATCGCATTTCCAATGGAACTCCTTTTCCCTTCTATGACAAAGATGAACTTTTCCACCGTAACCGAGATCAAATCTACTACAACGAATTCTTCATAGCAGCCCGTTTCCTCGTCTATACCGATGATCTCCTTCTCCCTTCTTACGATATATTCTTGCGCTGTGTCGAACTTATGAAATCTCGAGGAACTAATTGTGGGCTCCAAAATAATTGATGCTCGATTCTTTGAAATCCGGTTCCGCTTCTGTGGGGTAGCCTTCGATCTCGAGTTATTCCCTGCTGCGACCATACCATCTCTTTCGTTTCCTTAAACACATCTATCTCAACATTCTCCTTTCCTTCTCGTAACATTTCTTCAGCCAATACCCCTCTAATTAATTTAATTCTGGACCCTAATCTCATATAGGCGTCCTTCGCTGTGACGGTGGAATACGAGGAACTTTTGCTTCTTTTAATCTCCCATTTTCTAAAATCAAACAATTAAATTAATAATCAGCTTGCACCCCGACAACTAGAATTACCCTTGAACTCACCGAGACTGATAGGTTAGGGGTTAGGCGGGCGGAACGTAAGCATCGACAGCTGGGTTCGGGTACCGAGGCGAATCCGTAGTTAGTATCCTGAAGGGAGTGGACTGGGATGATATGCCAGAAGAAGGTGGGTGTCAGCTGACTTTGGTGTGTAGAAGCTTGTAATTTCTAAGGTCGTCCCGAGCTATGCTACTGTAACCTCCTTATAACATGAATATCAAGTTTAGGGTGATACAGTGATATAAAATACAAATGAAGATGAAGTTCAAATATAAGTATTGGATAGTATTGGAAGTATTGGATGGAGTATTATGTTAGTAGTCTATTATGTTAGATAGATTAGGATCTGACCATTAAGGTCACGCACCGGAAGTCTATGACTAAGCCGGCCATGCAAGTTCAAACTAAGCTATACGATGCTGCCATGTGGTATGCTAGTCTGGTTGGTGGTATGCTATACTACAGAGGCGACGTGGGGCTTTGCGCCAAGCCATGGAATAAGGTTCTGACGCCGGTAGCGTTGACAAGACCGGGTGTTGCAGCCAAGAGGTTAGACGGGGCCTAGCCGTAAAGGGAAATTGCTGGCACTTGTCGTGCAACAACGGCTACGGTTACAATATCCAGCGACATCTGCTCCAACGCCATCTATTATTCCATCCACAGCAATCACGCTCCGCAGTCCCTACACAATGGAAGACGACGACGACGAATCCCTCTACGGGCCCTCCATCACTGACACGCCCACTACTGCCCCTTCCAACACCACAGCTCTCACTTGTCCGGCGCCAGCAGTCGCTTCCCCTCCCGCAGCCCCCAATGCGCCATCAGCACACACCTCAACGACAGTGCCGGGACTGGGTGCGTCAGAGCCCGGTGACGGCTCTGTTTCACTGCCAGACTCATCCGGGGATGTCAAAATGGTCGACGGCGAGCCGGAGGAGCTTGAGGAGGGCGAGGAGGAGGAGGAGGAGGAGGAGGTAGAGGAGGAAGAGGAAGAGGAGGATGACTCTGTGAGTAGACAATTCGCAGCTCAGAGACCGGATTGCTGACAATTCTACTCTAGGACATCGAGTTCGTGATAGAACGAACAGACGGAAGTCGACCTGAGCCTCCACCGTACGCACTTCCCCCTCCACCCATCCAAAAAAAACCCCATTAACCCTTTTTCCCCTCAGGCAACCCTCTCGATACAACCAAGTCCGCATGGCACCCCCCCGGGGCCCCGTCACCGACTCTAAAACCACCCCCAACCGAACCGACACCCCCAACCCCCCACAGGACCCTCCTCCACCCAACCCCAACCCCCCGCACAAGCCCCCACCGGTCCCTCCTCGCAAACCCCTAACCAACTCCACCCCCCTACCTCCACCTCCAAACTCGACCTAACCTCTACTCCCCTTTACGCCGGAAAGCCCCTCACCTCCCTAGACCTCGAATCCGATCTACACCCAGGGAATCCCGAAAAACCCTGGCGAAAACCCGGCGCCGACGTAACAGACTACTTCAACTATGGCTTCGATGAGTTCACCTGGACAGCTTACTGCCAGAAACAATCCTCCCTCCGGGACGAATTCAACCCAGCGAAGCTCATGGAGCAGATGATGATGATTGGGCAATCCTTCATGCCTGGTATGGTCCCCCCGGGATGCCGGGGGGCCCTGGGGTTGGTGTCGGCTTGGGCGCAGGTGTTGGAGTGCCTATGATGGATGCTGCTGCAGCCGCCGCTATGATGAATATGACTCCCGAGATGGCAGCTATGATGGCCACGCAGGGCGGGGGATTCCCAGGCGGCCCAGGCGGAGACATGAACGCCGCTATGGCGATGGGGATGGATCCGAGCGCTATGTATGGGATGCAAGGCGGTGGGCCGGGGGGCTTTGTAGACGGCAGCGGGGGGGGTGCTGGTGCAGGGGGGTATGGAATGGGTGGGCCAGGCCAGCAGGGGAGAATGCCTCCTACGGGACCGAATAACCCCCAGGGAATGGGGTATCCGGGATATGGACCCGATGCGGCGCAGCAGGCGATGATGCAACAGCAGGCGCAGGCACAGAGTCAACAGATGCAAGCACAGCAGCAGCAGCAACAACAACAGCAGGTACAGGGGCAGACGGGGCAGCAAGCCCAGCAAGGAGGGCAGCAGGGCAGAGGGATGGGGGGGCCGGGAGGGGTGGGTGCTGGATGGGGTGGTAGAGGGAGGGGTGGACGGGGGAGGTGGTAGTAGTTTTTTTTTTATTTCCTTCCTATCCGGAGAAACCCGGCAACCCTTTTTTTTTTCTTTCTTTTTTTTCATGTTGTTATCTTTGTTTAGGCCGCGCACCCTCAAATATGACTCTTCTGACGGATTTTTGATTCGCTTTTTTCCGCAAATTGGGGACAATTTCTCAAAAGAATACGGATACTTGACAGCTAAACAAAATATATATCTATACGTACATATATATATCCACAGTACGGAGTACTTCTTAATCATCATTGAGGATTTGTTTAATTGCATTTTTTTTAGGGGTGCTGCGTACAATGGCATTCAGTTATCCTGAAGTCGGGAATAAAAATCATTCAACTTTTAAGCCTTTCGGATTGAAGTCCTAGGTAGTTTAAATAGAATTAAATACCCCGCCCCCCACCCCTTCCCCCCAACCCCCCCCCAAAAAAAAAAAAAAAAGGTAGTAATGTTATATTACGTAGAAATGCTTTTACCCTGAACTAGAAGCTAATTTGCGGAACGAAAAGAGGACATACATGGTGCTAGGGAAGAGTTAACACGCGGACTAGGCTAACTAATGTGCAGTTATAATCCTTCGATTGATTCGCACCCTGGTGAAAAACACTCAGGAGTATCACTGATATTTCTTCTCAACCGCACCACAAATGTGACTATCATCATGATGCACATGCTTCTAATGGTTGCTAATGGGATGACCAGAGAGGCTCTCAGAGGAGTGCTATACACGTGCTCCCTTCAAGGGTACATAAGTACTAATATCCCCCCTGGCCAACTTGACTTATCTTCAATTATATAGGATAGAGCATAGTCTTGGTAACAGGGAATTGTTGGCAGCGTACACTATGCGCCTGGAAGGTACTGTCGTCCATGTACAATCCCTTGACCTGCTGCGATTTGGTGACGTCAAGTACATGTGGTGGTTCTTGCTGGTTTAAGATGTATTTACTGATACTGCTCTCTTGTCCGTCACAGGGCAGGATGCATGCTGGCATCTATGGCAGGTCTAGAGAGGCAGAATAAATACTTATGGGGCGTGCACTTGGCCGTGCAGCTGGTAGTCATGAAATACACACGCGGGATCTAGTATAAGAAGGGGGGGCCGGGCCGGTTGACCAGCTGTGCCCAATACATATTGACTTGACAGTGTACGGTGAAGTAGAGCCCTAAGTACCGTTTAAAACGCACAGAGGTTCTATTAACGATAAGACTCCTGTTATGTGTTGAAGACACCTGCAGAAACCAACAATGCAGAAGAGGGTGGGGGAATCTATGTTCAAATCCCATCCAGCTGAGCCCATTATTTTATTTTATTTTATTTTATATTTTTTTACGATATACTACCTTACCCCTTGTAGAGACTGTGACGCAGCTGTGGCTGGCTTTTAAGCTTCTTCTTCCCCCACATAGTTACATATCTACAAACCCTCTCATCTACGCCCATGAGCAACAAGACATTATTCCATGTCAACCAATTTCTGTTAATCCACAACAAACTAGTATTTTACCCTCCTGAGAAGCTCAGTGTTAGCAAAGCATCTATGTTTGTTTACGAAAATTTTACAAATCTACATTTATACACTCTGGAGATCTAAGAAAAAAAGGAGTTACCTAGGGTGGGTTTAAATAGATACTCTGAATGGGTGGTTTATGGGTGGGAAGAAACTAAGAGGAGAAATGATGATGGTACTTCAAATTATGTGAATTTTCTATTCTCCATATGGGATCAAATTCTGTGGAGCAAATTATACCGCACCCTGAACCATCCCAATTGATTATACAATGTAGTATATTAATCAAATTAAAGAGAGATAATGAATGATCATATTCAGAGATATAACATTTATTTCTATCGTGAATGAGTTATCGTGAGAAGGATGTACGCCGGTGAAATACCGAAACTACGAAGGAACGAATTAACATAAAGCGTGAGGAGAAGGTGAAAAGTGCCAAAGTAAGCATGCAGCAGAAAATATACAAAACAATTCAGCTTCAGGTTAACCCCTACTTCCGCTTCTTAGCCGCAAACTTCTCATGCCACTTCCCCCGTCCCCTGCCAGCTGCAGCCCCAGTGGAGGCAGCAGCAGGAGCTGGTGCATCTCCAAACACACTAACCTTGGCGACTTCCGCCCGTGGGGATGCTCCTGGTGCTAGCCACGCTATAGTTAGTGTTGTAGGTTGGTGATACCAGCCCTTCAACATATCTAGTGAAATATTACATTCTATATTCTTGTCTACTAAGAAATCTTTCCAATCTTTCAAAAATCCAGGAAGTGAGGGATGTTCAGTAGCATTAATAGAGCTTCTTGGTAAAAGCTTCCTCTTATCATGTTCTGCCTCAAGAAGCAGTCTCCCTATGCAAGCTGCTAAGCGAGGTTGAGTGATTACCCATCCTGCGTCACCGCCCCAAGTCCCCTCCATAGGATCACAGACTCGGCGAAGGAACGCCTCCAGGAAGGGGATGGGCAGAGAATCCTCCTCAATAGCGTTCCAGATGTTGGAGGTAGCGAAAGGTTTTGATGGTTCGAATAAATGTATTCGTGAGAGGAGAGACGCATCAGAGAGTTTGTTGAATAGTTGGAGAGAAATTGCTGCCGAGGGCCGGTGTGGTATCCGTGCAAGCTCAAATACGCCAGTTTCAGTCCATGCACGGAGGAATTCCCCGTCACTAACTGATGCATGCTCAAGGAGTCCTGAGTAGCCTTTCTGGTCTAACAACTCGGTCTGCATTGCAAAGTCACCATCTTCGTCATCCTCCCCAGTGTCCCATCCATGGTATACAGGCAGCGATTGGTAGAGCTCGGGTATGGGATCTGGTGTACTGGGTAGAAGCTCCAAATATGATGTGGCTGTGGATACAATTGACAATCCAGGCTGGGGGATCTCTGGAAATGCATCCGAGTCCGAGCATGGAGTAGGAGCATGTGGTTGAAGCAGGTAGAGGGAATTTGAGGTTTGGACTTGACGGATGGAGAAGGTTTGAGAGGGTGTACAGAGGACGGCGTGGCTAGAGGATGTTTTTGGAGCTGGGGAGGATTTTAGCTTGAGGCTGCGGAATGAGTTAGCAAGGCTGTTGAAGTGTAGGGAGGATGCAGATGAGAGGACATACGCACATGGGTGGCGAGTCTGATTCTATGAGCGAGAGGAGGGCGGGTGGGAGTTCGAGAAGACGGACAGGCGCTTGGGGAGTGGAGTAGGACAAGGGAATATGGCTATGGTCTTGGGTTGACATGCTGGGCCACTCAGGACGTGACAGCTACTTGGAGGCCCTGCGAAGGCCCTTGACTATAGGCCCAGTTACGCCGTGAATATGTTTGAGTAATTAATCAATGAAACAAGGCTGTTGCTTGCTTGCAGCAAGAAATGGGTCTGCCTGCGCTCGGGGAAACAAATGAGTGGTATCCGCGTGTATTCGGAATGGTTCGCGCAATCGACCCCTAACGTCAACGTCAACGTCAACGTCAACGTCAATGTCAACGCCACAGCACGCTTACCTTGACGTGGCTGCGGCTCAATCCTCTCGGTTCCACGTGACCTCACAGCCAGCTCTCCCCTCATCTCCGCCGCGACTTCACCGCCAAGTGCCCTCTATCATGGACCCTGCCGTGAGACCGACCCTGGTGCGAAGCCCTCCAAGATGCGTTGTTCCCACCCTCATGCGACTTCCAATATACTGCACTGTGCTGCTGCTGAAAAAATCCTGCCGTAAGACCGCATTGCTTATCACTCCATCGCCTAATCATAGCATCACTACTCGGCCCCACCAGCCTATTGACGTGAGTGCGTTTCGCTCATGTCCTCACCAAAGAGATCGTAAGCCGCACCATACAACACCTCCCGATACCTCCGCTTAGTTAAAGGATAACATCCGCCTTGCTCACGGACGTACGGCGCCTCCCTACATGTTCTAAAATCTCCTACTGGGCCCTGGATCTCGGGATCCCTTCGATCGGGCGTTTCTGATCTGAGCACCGGCGCAGGGGTGCATCTTGCGTGTCCTGGTCTGGGTAGGGATCGGTTTCAAAACGTTTCGACTCGGCAGGCAGACAAACAGAACAGTAACAGATCTGCTGCTGCAGCATTAAGCCGATACCGACAATAGTCCGCTGCTCTGCTTCACTTTCACATCAATCATACCGTCTCCCGTGCAATTACCGTTCATTAGTCCTGTTGCCATATCCTCCTGCGCTGCGCTGTGCTGTCTGCTAGTGAGTTGATTGCTGCCACACCTGCGTTCCTTTTGAGACACACAAGTCTTAACCATACCATAATATGCCAGTTGCTCCAGCTGCTGCTGCTATACACGGGCATGCTTGACCTGCTGCCACGGACACCTTTGACTGATCTGCTGCCGTCGACGACGCACCAACGGACCTCTGCTAATGATCTGACGCCATTTCTGCTGCCTCACCCTGCGAAAACGCATCTAGCTCCCGTGCCCCGTACCGAGAGTGCATCTAGTGCGGGCTTCGTAACGACCCGGCCAGCGCCTTGCCGTACCGTTGTGCTTGCTTGATTGCTAGGGGCCCCGAATATCATGTATGCCTGCATTCTCCATATGATTTCTCCATATAATTCTCCATATATTCATGTCTCTGTATATGCTTGCTTCCTGCGGACCCTTGTTTGTTGATCGAGTGCTTACCACTGGGAAGAAAAGTAAATAGAGCACCATCTTCTTTTTTTGTGGAATTGCATCTCGAATCGTGCGCAACTTCCCAAGTTGCCCTCCTGGGTGTGAGTAGAATCTCGGTGGCCGCAATTTACCGTACCTGTGAGATTGTTAGCGGTTTGCTTTTACTTGTCTCTCCTGCCTGCTCCTGCGGCGGGATCGTTCCTGTTCCTCGTCTATCAGGATTCGCAATTTCTCCCGGGTTCTGAAAACTCCCAACAGCGCGCTGAAAGATTGATTTTCAGCCTCTCACCTTGGAGCCGTAGTCTCGATCCTTGGTACTGCCTACCATAACAAACACTTGTTGTTGTTGTTGTTGTTGTTGTTATTGTTGTACTTAGTCTGGGCACCCCCACCAAACCCGCCAAATACAATCTTCCAGAGCCGCCTACATCCAAACTCCATCCTCTGTTCACACTCCTCCGTCTTTCTCACCTCACTACTCACGTCGATTGCCCCACCATAGCTCAGCATTCAACTGCACTCCTCACAATATCCCTTTCTCCCTTGGCACTCCTCATCTTGTTATTATATTATTATTCGCAGTTTCAATACTCGACCTGCATAGGGATCGCACAAACTCAAGTCCCTGTGGCGTGCGATTTGGGCAGCTGGAGTAGTAAGTTTGACTTCCTACAAGAGGGTTATATTCAATTTGTGTTTATGGGTGTTTATACAAATACTGATGCTTGTGTGCGTCTCGGGTAGGCATAACAAACGTTGAGATAAACAAGTTGGGTTGAATTATATCAAACTATCGAATTGCAACTTTATTCGAACAGTAGGTTCAGTCTAGTTGCAAAGTAAGTTGACTCCATTCCAGAGGCTTCATTCGCGGTTCTGAGTATCAGCATTTAGATTGTATATCTCTCGAGGAGCTGCCGCATTGTTTTCTTTTTTTCACCTAGCAACCCGAAGGAACAAACAATTAAATTTATTTTGGTCGAATAGCATAATCTCTCAATTGTGCAGTTCGCCATGGCAACTGTAGCGAATGGAGCACATTATTCCCTTCGGGATTCGCAGGTGTTCACTGGAAATGACTTCCTCCTAGGCCCGGTACTCATGGCAATCTCAATACAACCAACAGGAGGCGTGGTTTCTCACATTTTCACAATTATCGGATACAAACATTACCGAAATTTTGTGGCCAATTATACAAACCCGGAATACAAGTCCGCAGTGGCTCAGCTGCCCCAAGCGAGGCAAGGAAGTGAACTCTTTCGGGGACTGGCAATTACGCTGGTGAAATATTTTAGTGATCTTCCTACAAAGGTTCGGCAATCAATTCATGAGTATCATCTTCAGAACGAAAAAACAAATGCACACAAATACGATAACTGGAGAGTACTTCCAGCCGCATTCGAAAGTGAACATGCGGCAGCTCTAGTTGCTCAGTTGTATCCTGTTGAAGAACCGAAAAAACTTATTGAGGATTTCGAATGTGCGCTCACTTCCAGAATTTTAAATTGGCTCGATGTAGATATTGTTCTGCGAGGTGGGGCATATGATAGTGAAGAACAGCTGCCACAAACCATCACCCGCTTGATCAATTTATTTGGCGAGCGAACATGCCTGCCCTCGGCAAGACTTCAGCGAGCACCCAGCTCCTTTACACACTCGAAGCATAAATCGCTGGTTCAGAATCAGGACCCAGCGGCACTCGAGCGGGAAGTACAGGAGCTTGTTGCCACAGAAAGGAATTATGTCGGCCGTATGAATCGGTTAATGGACGAAATTGTTATTCCAATGAGGAAGTCTGCAAGGGATCTATCCTACGGCGGGAATTTCCCTTCTGAAAATGAGCTTGCGCAGCTGTTCCCGGCCTGTCTGGATGAGATTGTGCGTGCAAACTCAGTCTTCGCGGAGGATGTTTACGACGCCCTCGGACGTGATGGAATTGAGGGTGTAGCAAGAGTTTGCCTTGAGCATGTAAGTTACTTTTCCCTCAGTGCTCCCTTGAAAATGGTTATTGACTCTCGCAGTTCCCAAAATTCAAGCGATGTTATCAGGAATATTTGAGGACAAGTCCCAAATTTACACAGCTATTTAGTCAATTCTCGAAGAGGAAGGCCGATCTTTTCTACAAATCGGTGGAGGTAAATTACTTGGTTTCCTGTATATTGAGAAAAAAGATTATTACTGATATCTTGCCTGGCAGGTTGTTGGAGAACAACAGTTAAAATCCTGGTTAATTGATCCCGTCCAGAGATTACCGCGGTACTCCCTTTATATTGACAGTGTGTTCATCCTCTCCGTTGAATTGCTCGTAGAGCTTTGCTAATACTGGTGAAGATATGCTGAACCACGTCGATGTGGGTAGTGATGTTTTTATGAACCTCAGTCGAGCTCGGGACATTATCTCGGAAATTTGCTCATTACAGCAATCTGACTCTGCCGAAAGAAGTCAAACGATTAAGAGACTCCAGGGGATAATTCCCACGTGGCCGATTCATTTGAAGCCTAAGGGCCGATTGATAACGGCAGTTGATTTTTATGAGATACTGCCACCTTATAACAATGAGACAGCTGAGTGTATAGCCAGTATACTCTTGCTTTTCCCAGACTGCGTTGTCATATTAAGGCGACCTAATTCTACGAGTCTCTTCGCCCGTGGGATCATCGCAGAGGTTGACCGACCTGCTAGTATGAAGATTAGTAGTGCTAGTAAAAAGGACGGTATTGACTTGGCATTTGCAGGCTGGTGCGATCTACAGGATACCAGATTCGCGGAATCAGATGACAATCGCACCATCTGGATGGAACATATTGTGGATCTCAGCGACAATTGGACCAAGGGTGGGGAAGCGGGGTACAGGAAACTCGCTTTGTATAATGTTTATGAGGGGAAGGCAGTGAAGTTCACTGAAGAAGTTGCCCAAGCACGCCTGGAGCGAAGATGCGCAAATGATCCAAAAGGTCTAATTGGCATCCGGCGCATGGATGCTGACGGGACTTATACTAGCACCTGGGGTGCTCTATGGGGTAATGAATTTGATGGTTATAGACAAGCATCGTGGAAGGGAAAGTATGTCATCTTCATAGGGGAACAACCTGGGAGTTTAGAAGGGTCCTTAAAGGCAGAGCTCGAAGACGGATATGAAGTTGTCATCGGCGTTGAACCCTCAAATGCACAAGAAGTGCGGTAAGTATGCAAACTACTGCTATGCCCATAATTCCCATTGCTAATGCATTTAGACTCGAGATTCATGCACTTGGTGTGCTGAGGACAATTATTGTTTCTGATAAAGAGTTCTGGCCATCTCTCAGCACTATAATTAGGGAAAGTTTTGTTGAAATGAGCACCATGGAATGCGACGCAGGGTTCCGAGCACCCTGCATCATGAGCACAAACGAGCGTTTACTCCGGTCATTCAAAGTTTCCTATGATGGATACAACGCATCGAGATTAACTAGGAGGCTGAGGCCAGGCTCTCCAGCCAAGATTTTCAGCTCCGTATTTGGAACTGGATCAACGCAAGTCGGAGCTGGGAATAGTTCTCCCACCAAATCCTCAAAGCCCGTTCTTCTTGTCGATCAGCGTACCAGACTTCCACCGCCTGGAGGAAAACGGACAGCTTCCGGTGAAGCTTCTCAGCAAAAGATAACCCTTGTGAAAGACGAACGAGAAGCTCTTGAGCCATCTGGTCTGAACATGTTTATGAGGTTAGAAAAAACTGTGGAACTTTATCTTAATGGGCTAAGGAGTGTAATGATGGGCTATGGTTTCAATCTTATGGTTGTTCCGGACAAAAAGCAACCTCTTCCTGACGTTCCGTTTGAGAAACAATGCGAAGCCCACAAGTTATATGTGGGGTTTGTTGATTTTATACGGGCTGAATGGACCGAGAAAATAGGTTCCTTAGTTGGGCGCAAAGTGCTTGATTACCTTTTTGATATGTGGGGTGAGCAGTGCCCGGCTAATTGAAAGGCTTAGATGGTTTTCTGACTAAAATATTAGCTCACTACGGCAGGCAAGATTCATCATCGGAATTCCAAGATCAATTTTCTGAGATTCTTTCCGATATGACACCTCAAAATCGGAGAGCCTTTAAAAATTTGATGGTGTTGTGCCATGAGTTAGTTTGTTCTCCTCGTGTGTACATTATGCCTGCTAACCTTTGGATTCACAGCTTAACCGATGACCTAGCCGATAATCCTAAGGCAATGCTCGTACCGTCTTTTGTTAACCTCTTACATCTTGATGAAGAGATTGACCCGGAGTCCGATAGCAATATCAATTTCGATATTGAATATGTGCGCATGATTTTCTATATTGCGCATCATTCGGATACATTTTTCGACGGTAAGTTGTGTGCTTTTTACACAATATAGCTTCTAATTTTTCACTAGAAACTCCGAGGTCTCACGAAGCCAGTGCTGAGAGTTCACCCTTAAAAAGCGGTGGGGTTAGAAGAGCACAGACCGTGGCTGCGGCTGGTCAAGCTCTTAAGAAGAAGTTCACTTATTTAGGGGGGTCAATTAGAGGAGATAGTCATAAACTGAAGACAGACTATGGTGAGGGTACTGTGAACCGAATGGCGTCGGTCTTGAAGAATTTTAGTAAAAGAGACAAGACTCGGCTGCAGGCTTCGAGGTCAGTTGACGAGGTAATAGGAGGTACGGAAACTATCCGGCCCCTCCGACCGGCATCAAGTGACAGGCCGCTTCTGCAAACTGCCTTCCAGTCTTCTTCAAAGGAGTCTATCACAACCCCATTGGAGACAATTGTCGCCTCCCCCGTTGACGACACAAGAGTTCCTGCAGGTCTTCCTTCGGTACGTCCCCGCAGAAAACGAAGGAGTTCTTTGAGTGATCTGCAGCCAGTGAAAGATGCGGAAACTGTCGATCTATTAGACGGGAACAATCCGATTTGTGACCGGATTCCTATGAGGCCGTCGGCGCCGCCACCTCCAGATACTTCAAGAGGGCCGGGTCCCCTAAGGAAGGGATCAAAGACAGGTGGTATTCGCATTGGTACACCCCCGGTTCCTGCTGAATCCCCCACACCAGCTCAGGGATCAAGACGTGACCAACGAGAGCGCGCAATGATGCTCGATAGGAAAGAAAATATATCCAGGAATGCAGCGTCGCGGAGCCCAGCTAAACCATCATCGAATCAAGCCTTAAGGCCTGCTGGATCATCACAAGTATGCTCTTCCCCAGTCCTTAGACAAACTACTATACTAATTGAACGTCTCCCAACGCAGTTGCGGGAAAGAATATCCGTCGAGAGAAATTTTCCAACGGAGAACGACCTTGCTTTTCAACGAGAAATCCGAGAAATGAACAAGATCAGTGAAGAGCTGAGAGGAGCATCCCAGTCCAGAGGCGCAGTCTCTACCGCGCCATCCTCAGTAGCCTCCTCGACATCCTCTGCCTATGCAACCAGCCATCCAACATCGGCTGCCTCTAGCAGTTATGACGAATACAGAAGGTTGCATACCCGTGGCAGTTCGAGTGAGATTTCGCATGATTTAAAGGTAGCCTTTGAATATCGTGCAGAACTCCATAATAGAGAAGAAAAGATAAAGGATATGGAGGCTGAAATGGCCCACAAAGATATGGAGGTCCAGACGCTACGTGCTGAGGTCCGCAGGAAAGATGCAGAAATTGCGCAAAGAGAGCAGGCGCAGAAGGAGCAGGCGCAGAAGGAGCGGGCGCAGAAGGAGCAGGCGAAGAAGGAGCAGGCGCAGAAAGAGCAGGCGCAGAAAGAGCAGGCGCAAAAGGAGCAGGCGCAAAAGGAGCAGACGCAGAAGGAGAAACTCCAACGAAGAGACGCCGACATTGCAAGGATAGAAGCCGAATACGGGAAGAGGGAAGAGGCCTACAAGGCTGAGATACGCAAGAGAGATGAGGAAATCTTCAAGAAGCAGGCAGAATTTACACGAAAGGCGGATGAGCATAGGGCAGAGTTGCGGAAACGTGATAAAGCCATGAGAAACCTTAACCGATTGTACGAGGAAATAAATGCTGAGCAGGATGAGCTGTACAAGAGATGCAATGACGAAATTGAGGCCATTGCTCGAGCATCAGCGGCCATTGGTTCCGGTGCCTTGGGCGGGAACGGACAGAGTGATCTTTACAGGACTCTGCAGGATTCGTACACCAAAGAAGGGGTAATGCGACAAGAAATTATGTAAGTTCTCTTTTTATAACCACTCTTTTGCATATGAATACTAAATTTGTGATTAAAATAGAGCCTTGAAACGTCAGCTGGCCAAAGCCACTGCAAAGAACGAACAGTCGTAACTGATTATGCTGTGGATAATCTCTCGGGATTAGTTTTTTTCACGGCCTGATATTTTTGACTAGTTCTATGTCACCACATACTAATTCTCATGCATCGTTACCATTGTGTTGTTGATATATTGCTCATCCTTTGCCTTTTTTTTTGCGAAAAATAACCATAATTCTTCGTGTCAATAATACTCTTGGTTATAGCGTTTTGGGCGGGTAGGCGCATTGAACTGAGCGAATTACTCATTGCCACAAATGACTTTTTCAATTGATTCTTTCCTTTTTTCCTTATTTTTGCTTCGATTTCTAGTTTGCTCTTCCCATTTTACCTCTTTTACCACCATGGCGGAATACTTGGATACGGCGCGGATTTCTTTAATGTTTTTATGAGTCATGACTCTTTATCAGGTATATCCATGTTTTTTTTTTTTTTTTAGGGCTTAGCCCTGTTTTGACACGATGTGTGCCTACGTACGGGGGTCCGGTGGAGCTGGGAGTTGGTTGGCTGCCATGGACACACACTGGATGTGGTTGCACCACTCCCCCTTTTTCTCGTGAGATATCAGAGATAATTGCTACAATACTACTACATTTTCATGGCTCCAACTTCAATATTGTGGAGTTCAGGGTAAGGTAACACCATCTCGTGGTTCATATATGCATCTGTTCAATACTCTGGGACAACTAACAACGCTTAAGCAAACCCCCCTTGCCACACACATTGTGATATCTCCGGGGGGCGCCCCACAAACCTCAATGATCTCCCTACCCTCTCCCTAAGTATATCTCAGCCACATTAAACCAGTCAACCGAATGACCCCCAGTTGTGAGCTCATAGAAACTTATCACATTCATTTCAATCAAGAATCATCTAAGGAATTTGAGGAGGAGGGGGGGGGGGGGTTAAATGGTTTGCAAGTTTCCGAATGTTACAGCATCAGTGAGGTAAGAACATTTATGGAATAAAATATTATGATCGTCTCAACCCTCCAAAAGTATCGATGTTATCGAGGTACTCTTGACTGGTCCAGTTTCTTTTTTTGAGTATGAACGTTGGTTGGTTCGTTGGAGGATGGTGTTTGAGATCATTTTCTCTTGCTATACTGGAATGCTGCCTTTTAACTGTAAAACTTGCTATATTACGGATGGACATTGATGATTTTGATATTACAGCGCAAACTTTTTTATTGGTTACTAAACCGGACAAATGTATGAACCGGACGTATGAATCCCAGAATTAAAATTTAAAAAAAAAAAAAAAAAAAAAAATACATATCATACATACATACATACATAGAAAACTAATTACCTTAACCGGACAGAGGGGGGTAATCAGAGGTAGAAATGCTAGCTGCACACGAGGCCCAGAAATGCTTAGAAACCTTATACGTCTTTTGATAATCTTTGAGCCTCTCTTGCACTTTGCTAATAGTATGAGTATGAACCGAGTCTAGTCTAGAATAGAAAGCGAACTAGAAGAAGAGTAAGGGTGGATAAGAGTTGGAGACAGACATGCTTAGAGAAAAGCAGGTAAGATCATATAAACTGGCTAATAGCTTGAGTAGGAGTAAGAATATATGGTGTAATACTTTGACTCGGTACTGTCAGAGGTACTTGAATTGGTAGTGTGGACTATACAGTTCGGACAGTGAAATTATGAACTACAAGGTCTTCATCAAATCCCAGCAACATATTAATATCACCTATTATGTACTATCACTTAATCCCGTGGCTCCTCTGCATCCAAAAGTAGACATTACTCATAACAGATTTTACAATTGTATCCTCAAGATATTGCTTATGATTTTTTTTTTTTCCAACAAGCTCAAGGGCTATAGAGTTAAGAATTCCTACCTTTTACCAACAATAGAAGAAATTGTTCTCTGGAGGTATAGTATAGAGTCCCCATGCTCTAGCTTATCCAGAAAATTGCGTGACGTGACATCTAACTTATAGGAGCTAAGTCCTCATGGAGTAAGAGGTTGATTGGATAAATTGATTGTATTATCAGTCAACAAAATAATATAATATAATAATGACCCTAAATCTACATCTGCAAAACTAATACTATAAACCAAAAAGCCGTCCATCAATTTTTTTTTTTATTGTATTGATAATGTACAGGTAAATTGTATATATTTATTTTGGTTGCTCTAAATATGCTACTAGATAATCAGTGATTTTCTTTTTTACTTTCATCGGCATAAGATTGTTATGTGTTGCTTTTTCATCCTGTAGGCGCTGTCCTCATACTCACTATTGTTCAGATATATCTAGATATAGTTAATTAGTTTTACTTATTTTATCGATTTCAATAAGAATAAAAATTATCTCGAGCAACTGCAATATCTGCTTCCAAACATACTGCCACCTTCACCTATCTCTTGGCAACAAATTCTATGACATAGCTCAAATGAAACAACCATTTTGCCAACAAGGCATCAAATATTGGATGGACCGGAGCTTTCTGCTTGTTCTTATGCGTCCCCTAAACTGGTGGGTTCTTCAAGTTCTCATTATAGCCAGTATAATTGGTAGGTGTTGGCTTGGAAATTCCCTTGCCACTTCAATCTGGAAATAAAGACCCTATTGCCTGTACTTGCTCTAAGCAGACCTCGCTTAAGCCCACGCATCCTACAAACATAATTAGCAAACTCCTAAATCATCCAGAATCTTATAGACCTTACTTGACTACAGATTTTTTTTTATGCATTTCAGTATAGTTCTTTTCTTTGTGGTGTTGAGTTAGAGGGGGTCTTTTGCCCCGCACACGCAAAATTCTGTTAAACTGGACGCTAGTGACAACGCCCCTGGGTCTGGTAAGCAAGTTACAAGTGCATCGTTGTAGGATCTAGGGTGCTTGCAAGGGTGCTCTTCGAGACCTTAACTGTGAACAGAGAAAAGTCGAACTTCTCGCTGTTACCGTTATTTCTTGCATAATATTGGAATATAACCTGTAGTGAGTAGACAGGTGCAACGGTAGAATAGGCTGATAAGCCCGTGGCCCTCAGTGATGATCGAGTACAGTTGGGCATTGCTATATAGACAGCCTAATGGAAGCGTCAGTCAATGTGCGAAGTTGTGTACAATTAAATGGCTAACTAGCCAGTCGCACGATACACCAAGATTCGAGCACATACCTAGTAATGCGGGGGAGACATATGCCATCATTGATATAACCCCAACAAACCTTGGAGTTCCAATACTTGCTGATTCTGAGCATCGTGTGACCGGGCTCATCGCAGGGGACTATACTGTCCACCAATAGAGTTTGTACCACAACGCATTCAAGGCTTTGATCAGGAACATCTGCAACAACATAAGGGAACAAGAAAACCTCTCAAGGATAATCTCACAGGGTCTCACGGTCCTGATACTACGGTAAATTGCTTCCTACTTGCTTACTTATGGAATAACTACATGCACTTCCTACCTGGGTAGTCACTACTCTGGTAGGTTTAGTGGATTTCCGTTGCGTAGTCATGGTTTCCATCGCGCTAGCGTTGACGGTGATACAAGTCAACTGTTCTAGCCATTTCGCTGGCTAACAACTGTTATACTGTTAAAAAAAGTACCTATTTTTAGCATGTGAATTACAAGAGTACATGGAAGTGGAAAACCATACAAGGAGGGCAGACACAGGGTAGAACCACAGGAAAGAGCTAACACGAAAAGGCTAAGGGGATTAAATTCAAACAACTATAGTACCTATGGTTGGCGCATAAGACGGATTTTTGGATATTAGTTCTCCTTGCCGTACTCCCTCAGTAACTGAATTTCTTAATCCCTATGCTCCTGAAACTTAGATGTCAGCTGGCAGGGGGGAGGTTGATCTTCTCTTAAAAGTACCACAAGTCGGATATTACCAAACAAGTGTTGTGATAATTCAAAAATACAAGAATACGACTGAATTTGAACAAAGTACTGTGAGAGCATGCAGCATGGCCTAATAGTGCCCTGCAACGAACTGATATTGACCTAGATATGAGGCTAATTTGAGGGTCTCGCAAGGTGGATATCGTGAGGGTAATATAAAGCAGATACGGCTGGCGATATATAGTTTAAGAGATAGGGAGGGAGGTGGGAGAAAAGGTGAAATGCACAGGAAGGATAGCAGACTATAGGTAACCCAAATTCCGGCAGTAAACCGATACATATTAATCTCAAAGTCTTCACCACAACTCTCAATTGCAGAGCCTAACTGTGTTTACTAAATCTCGATTTGATTGATTTACTTTGCGTTATTTCATCCCACACCCTACCTGACTTGTGAATCTTTTGAATGCTGGCGACTTGTAATTGTCCACCACTCCTGCTTTTCAAAAGTTATCAGTTCCTACATATGGGCTAGAACTCAATCAATGCTGCAACTCGCTTTATCCGGCAAAGAAGATATACCTTCCCCTCACATACAAGGACCACCATGCTTCTGGCTCCTGTTAGACAAAATTTGTCCATAGAAGCGCCTGAATGATCTTCAGTATTTCCCACCTTGTATACAATCTGTGATCCATTCAAACTTCTCCCCCGGTCCCCTAAATGGCAGAGGGGACCTAGTGCATCTGTGGCTGGCCATTCCAAATGCCCATATAACCCCAGCAGTAACTCCCCCCACTGCAGTATTGAGATTGCTAGTAGGTTTGAGATGTCTATGGGCGAGTAGCGAATTCTTAATGATTGTTCAAACTTTTTAGCTCCCTGTATTGGTAGAGAAGCCCAAGTTGCTAAATCTCTGACGGGGAAAAAAAAAAAAAAAAAAAAAAAAAAAAAAACCAACTCGTGCGAATCGGACTATCTAATCATCGCTGAAGAATCCTTCTCTCCATCCTATCTCGCTTCCCCTTGGCCCTGCCTCCAAATAAGGTGACCTAATCTACCAAGGAGGTAGCTGAGCAGCCTGTCGATCGGGGAAGACACCCTCCCAAATTCATCTACATTGACAACCCTATCGAGATACATTCACTACGCATGGGAGGGAAGTCCCTCCGCACCACCGTTCAGTGGGACAGAGGGGTCTCGACACTGAAATGCTTGCTTTTTTTTTTGCTTTCTTCCCGAGCGAATTGATGTTTGATTTTGTTTCCCGCCCGAGCATTGGTAACTTTGTAGCATATTATACTGTAGTTCCAACACATTGCACATGCAACCGGTTGGTAGGTCACTTCTTATTGTGCGTAGAAAAGTGGTCTTGTATTTCGTAACAGACAAGGAAAATATGTGCGTGTGTGTCTTTTACTATATCCACTCTACTACTTCTAAGTGCTGGAAGCTCCATCCTATATACATATAAAGACATACCGCGATGGCAAGAGCTAATTCCAAAGCAGCGCCGTATACGTAGACAAGACGTATGTGGAGACCACCACTAGTGAGTGTCTCCGAAACTTCCTGACTTGGCATATTATTATACCTTGACTGCCGATATCGTGACTTTGCTTATCGAACCTTTCTGAGGATTGTGTTCATGGTGTATCATTGCGGATGGTGTTCATGGTGTATCATTGCGGATGGTATTCTCCACCGGTACATCAGAAGAAGAATACCACTTCAACCCATGGCATGAGGTTTTATATTGAGGATACCCACGACACTTGTAATCATTGCTCCATATAGTCCAATACGTCTAACACTCTAAATTACGCATTGCACCCTAACCCTGATTGTCTACGCTGACGCTCCACTTTCAGTTGTTGTCCTGTTCTTTATTCACTCCACCACTACGTTTCGAATCAGCAATCGAGTACGAATCAGCCCAGTCATTGCTGATTCGTAACGTAGTGACTAGAACGAAGCGTAAGAAAGAGAAGAACAACAAATGAATGGACGTTTATATACTACCGTATGAGTCTTGCACATGACTCTGTTGACAAGGGGTAGCCCCCAGGGGGGGAAGGGGCTTCCGAGCTAAATCCCATAAGGTAATCATAGCGACAACCTAATGGGCACGAGACTATGTTATTCTCAGACCTAGAAATATACAAACCAATCCAATGCAACTGAACGTTGCCGAATGCTAGTCGTAAGGCATCGTTCCGAACATATTAGTCGAGAACCAACAGATATACTGACGAAGGGGAGTGAAGCGACAGCGAAACGTACCTGAAGGAATTCAATCCCGAATGGAAAACTTGTACGTAACGGCAACAACTGAATGGTGAAGGGTTAGTCGTAAACCGTAATGCAGTGACTGCAGCGAAGCGTAAGTTATGAGTCTCCTCCGAGCAGTATGAATCCGACCGTCATTGATTGCTGTGGCAGTCAAAATGCCTTCGCAAGCATAGAGTTCCTTTTAAGATGTGAAACCTCGCTGGGTGTTTGCAATTAGGACGTGTGTTACCCTCAACCACCACTGCGTGTGGCTTGGCACCCCCCGCCAAGATTTGCATTCCCCTGCCAGCGCACCCGCCACCAAATCAGGCCCTATCCTGACTTCGCTTGTCCTTTCAGTATTCTACTTGAGGCTAGCTACCTAGTGCAGGATCCGACATTTCGGGCTGTGGAGCCTCTGACCAAACCGGATTGATCCTATTCCCCTCACCCAACCCAAAGTGAACTTCTTGAGAGAATTGTCGGCGTTGAAGGTTGAAGATACAAAGATAGATTGATAGAGAGGGTTATATCACACTATACACGCCCACAACACAAAAGAGACACTATTGTTACCCACAATATGTTTTCCTGGGCCCAGAAAGCCGTGCAGTCGACGTTGGTGTTTTCCGGTTCCCCCCTCGTGCAGGGGAGAGTTGAGTGTTTGGTGTTGACTCTTATAGGCTCTCAACTGTTGCCGGTACTGCTGAACCCATCTATGGACCTGAGGCACTTCATCCTGTGAGTAAGACGATTGCAGATCCTACTAAGGACCACAAGACAGATTTGACCAGGGAGGATTTGAGATGGATGGCGCTGGAGTATACGAGTGTGGAGACGCAGACGTGGTATTTCAATATGGACAATGGGGCGTTGGGGCTGGCGCAGGTGATCTATAGCAGTGTGGCGTATGTGCTCGGCAAGGGTAGAGGGGCAGGAAAATGGGTTTGCTAACTGTAATTGATTGGTATAGGGGACTTCACATTACGACTCAGTTTTCGCTCAAGCTATTCCACCCACCAAAGGCCGATGGAACCGTTGATACGAGCGCACCAATCTGGTCTTCCAGAGCAGTCACAAATCATATGTTCGACGAGGATCAGTACTCGTTCTATGCCGATGACTTGGCTGTTGTATTGAGTGAAGATGGGAACTCGTTCTCGATTAAGTCCATGGTTGACCCGGATATTGCGGTGGATTTGACTGTCACTAGGGTAGCCCCAGGGTTCAAGATTGGAAAGGATGGTAGGACTGGGTTCGGCACGGATGAGAAGAATCCTTGGGGGTTTATTAGGCATGTCTTTTGGCCGAGGTGTAGTGTTGAGGGGAGTGTACTTGTGAAGGGGGAAAGGTGGTGGCCGGAGGGGACAAAAGGCATGGGGTTGATGTCCATGGCGATGCAGGCGATGAAGCCTCATCATGCTGGTAAGTTGCATGCCCTTTTTTCAAAGGGGACGCAGAGCGGGGCTGATACGTTGTACCCAGCCTCAAAGTGGAATTTCGTCAATTTCCAGGGTCCAAATATCTCTGCCGTAATGATGGAGTTTACTACCCCCCCATCATACGGCTCGGGGGTGGTGAATGTCTCTGGTATTTCGAACGACACGACAATTATTGTCGCAAGTGCGAGTGGGGAGAGTAGTTTCCCTACGATGAAGAAGGACGAGGAGGTTGATTGGGATGAGCCGACGACTTTAAAGTATGTCTGGAAAGGAAAGAATACGGAAGGCAAGGAAGTGACGGCGACGTTGGAGGCGCCGAGTGGACCGAGGCTAGATAGGGTCGATGTGCTGAAGGAGGTGCCGGCATTTGTGAAGAAGATTGTTAGTGGCGCGGCAGGGACAAGGCCGTATATTTATCAAGTGAGTTTGGCCCTGCCTTTGTGGAGAAATTAAGAACTGGACTAATATGGGTGGATGCGAAGTTTTCGGGGAAGCACAAGTTGAAGATTAAGGTCGGGGATGCACCAGAGAAGGAGGAAGAGGGAGTAATGTACAGCGAGGCGTCGTTCATCTCCTCCTAAACGGGGGCATATATCGTTGTAGCTGTGATTGTCAAGGGGGGCTTTTTTGTGTTGCTTTTGTTTGTTTACTTCTGTATTACGGATAATGTCTACGTCTATACATTATTAATCGAGTCTGAGAATAATGCTTGAAAGTCGCATGAAATGCATATTGGCCACGTGCAATCTCTGAGTTGTGTGACACGGGAACACGCGTTTCGAGGCCTTGTTGTGATTAGCTTGCTGTATTGCTTTATGATGTGATATTGTAATTTTTCTGTTGTGTTTGTACCGGGTGTGCTGGTACCGTACATTCCCAAGGCGTGCCGCATTAACGCAAGATGTATCAGGTAGGCGGCTTGCAGGCCAGGCACATCCTCATCCGCATCCGACCATCAGTCGCGCAACCAGACTCCATCAAGACATCCTACCCCAACACCTGCTTCAACAGCACTCCCATAGCTTTCGCAGCGCAGCGATAACGCTGACTTATTTCTCCACCACACACGCCATTGCGAATTGCTGTGGAATTCGAAGGAGAAGAGGTTACTGGACTGGTGTCGTTGGGGGAACAAGCAACAAAGTGGAGGTACGTTTGTTTGTTTTGTTTCTTTGATGGGGAGGATGCTTCTGGAGAGAGATTGGAGTGGGAGCGGTGGAGGGTGGCGAATACTCGGGAGTAAGAGCGAATACTCGGGAGCAAGAGCGAATACTCGGGGGCAAGAGCGAATACTCGGGGGCAAGAGCGAATACTGGAGGTGGATGGATATTTATGGGTGGAATATTGTGGAGATTGATTGATTTATGATTGTGGTTTGGGAGGAGATTTGAAGGATACGGGAGTGGGGTGAGGGGTGTCCAGGTGTTTCTACGTCCTTGGAGGAGGCGGGAGAGGAGGCCATGGGACTGTTTGAGGACTGTATCTTGGGCCTGATCTTTGCTAACTAAGTACCCTACCACTATAGATTGGACGGCAGCAACAACCTAATACCACACCGGCTCTGGAAAGCAGTACTTTGAACTTATACATCACGGGATAACGGGCGAAATATCCACAGTCAGGCGTGGGTCGAGTATCACGGACTGGGAAGGGAATTTTTCAGGGTGAGAGTATTAGAGAGGCAAGGAATCTGGTTCTGTTGACACACGAAAGGAAGGAAGAACGAATCGTGAGTCACCTTCCCTCACAACCATCTCGAGGTGTGGCTATGTAGAGCTATGGAGACCCTGGGATGCGGAGGACATAAATACGTGGTATTTGAGTCGAAGGTATGCCTAGCTGACATTCTAGGGTATTGATTCAGATATTACACACCACCCAGCTCCCAGATATTAGCTACTTGGACACCTCCATCCATATCCCACAACACTTGTACGCAGCTAAATAAATCAAGCAAGCATCCATCCATCCATCCATCCAACCAACCAACCATGCCCCCCCAACCACGCACCCAGGGCCGCCCCCGCCCAGGGCTAGGCAAAACTGTGCCTACCCCCGGCACGGGTAGGAAGGGAATAGCAAGGGTGATGAAGAGGGGTAGGAGGAAGTTAGACAGGGATACAATTAGGGGGATTAGTACGTCCACCCACTCCTTGTTTTTCTTCTATGGAGTCTAGTGGGCTGATATTGAGTGTAGCAAAGGGAGATATCCGCCGACTTGCCCGTCGAGGAGGAGTCAAGAGGATTAGTGGCGCGATCTATGATGATGTTAGGGCGTGTTTGGTGACACATTTGAGGAGCGTATGTATATGCACTCTATATTCCACCAACCTGGGTGTTGGAGGGGAATTCGGGTGAGGCTAATCGTGGGGGGAGGTTAGATCTTGAAAGACTGCGCAACCTACGTGGAACATGCACAGAGGAGGACGATTACAGTTGTAGATGTAATCTTTGCCCTGAAGAGGCAGGGGAGGCCGATCTATGGTATGCATTTTCCCTCCGTAGTATGAGATGATGATGTTAATCAGGTAGGCTTCGATCCGGAGACACATGATCCCAAGAAAGGCCAGAGGATTTCGAGGAAGAGATAGATGGGTGGATATTGGTTGTTGTTGGGGGGGGGGGGTTTGGAAATGGGGGATTTGATAGGTGGTGGTGGTCGTAGTCACAGTTCGCAAAGAGTGTGGTTATTGTGGGTATGCAGCTTTGTGACAGGAAAGATGGGAAGTAGGAGGGAGGCAGTGGGTTTGCGGTTTTTGTGTTTGCGTGTGTATTTGCAGTGAGTGAGGAGAGTTATGTCATGTGTTTAGTTGGTAGGGGTGGAGGAGGCGAGTTATATCGCAATAAGGAAGCTGTTACGAATGGCTTCTTCCAGATTTTGTTTTGTTTTGTTTACCCTCAAGGTGCTAGTACCTGGCGATTTCCTGTATTGTATGTTGTAATGTATTCCTGCAGCTGGATTTTGTTTACCGTTACGTTATATGCTATACCGTTGACTGTAAATTTTGTATCATCCATCCAATATTTTTATTTTTTTCGTTGATTTGGAGGAGGGGGGGGGGGTGCGCGTTGCAGAAGTTGTGCGGATTGTTTTTGGTTGTTTGGTTGTGTTTGGTTTTGTTGGTTTGGTTTGACCTTGAGGCTAATAATGCAAATGAAGTTGAAACGCGTTTTTTTTTTTTTTTTTTTTAAAAATCTTTTTTTTTACCACAACCATGACCCCCCGTCCTTCCTCCCTTTCCTTTCATAATGGCAATGTATACAGTAAGTATGTTAATAGGCGAATATAACTCTTATCTACAAGTACCCCTTCCCCTTCCTCCTCCCCTGAAACCCCCCTCCCCCCCCCCCCCTAAAAAAAAAATAAAAAAAAATAAAAAAATGGTACATAAGGTAAATCTAATATGCTAAGTAGTATGATTGTATATACAAAAAAAAAAAAAAGCCACATACCCACCCCACAGATATCGCCCCACTTGCTACGTCTCGAAATCATTTTGGTTGTAGGCAGCGTGCCTCCCACTCACCCACTTTACGTCCCACCCCAAGCCAAGCCCCGCGGAGGGTCTGTCCTCGCCGGTATACTCCCCGCAGCCGCGCATGACGCATTCGACGACGCCTGTGACGGGGTAGGAGGGGGGTTGTGTTCTTGTTGTTGGTGGTGTGGTGAGAGTGGGAGTGGAGGGGAGTTGTGATGTTGTTGTTGTTGTTATTGTTATTCTTGGTGGTGTGGTGGTAGTAGCAGTAGGAGAAGAAGTCTCTGCAAACACTCCTCTTTTCCAAAGACCTAATGTCGGGAAGCCGACGATGTCCCCGGTGGTGAAGTAATCAGCTGGTGCTGCTGATGAGGATGGTGCCTCTGCAACAGCAACGGGAATTGTGAATCGCGCGTACCCAGGAACTTTTTTGAGGGCATTGCTAAGGAGCAAATTTGCTTCCTTGGGAGTGAGGTGGGTGAGTGTGGAATTAATGTTTCTTTTTGAGTGGGATTGGAGAAGTGCGGAGAGGGAGTATTGAGGTTGGGACGTTGTTTCTATTGTTGTTTCTCTTGTTGTTGTTGTTGTTTCTGTTGTTGTTTCTGTTGCTGCTGCTGTTGTCGTTGTTGTTGTTACGGTGGTGATGGTGGTGGATGTGGGGTCTACTTGAGAAAACGACTTTCTCGTAGCAGCCATCTCTTCTGGATTCAGAAAGCGGATTTTCAGTGGAGGGATATTGATATCCCTGTGCTCTTCTTGTGGTGATGGTAGTGATAGCGGTGTTTTTATATTTGTACCTGTACCTGTATCCGTATGTGTCTGTGTCTGTGTCTGTATACCTTTCTCATCCCACCGTCTCCTAAAATAAAACCTCCCATCAAAAAGCCTCCACTGCTGCTCCTCGCCAGGGACATTCGACAAGTGCATCTCTCCCCCCCCGGCCGCCGGGTCCGGCACAGTTCTATACCGGGGCTGCCTACTCAGGACCCACTTGACTCTGTCTGTATCATTGCACAGCCCCTCCGGCGTCCACAGGATCCCCCCGGCCGTGAATGCCCGGGGGGCGCTCGGCAGCGCCGAGGGGAAAAAGACCGCCGGCACGGCCTGGTTGCGTAGCGACCCTGCGTCAGGGCGATTAGCGGGCGTGAGGAGGTCAGCGAGTTTCTGCAGCGCCCGAGAGAGCGCAGGGATGTCGCGCGCCATGTCTTCGGGGGGCAAGCGAGGGAGCGTGAGCCGCGCGGTGCCAGAGAAGGAGCAAATGGAGACGTTGGCGCCGCCGAGGGACTCTAATTTCATGGAGACGTTCGTGTCCTCGAGGAACACCCGGGAGTTGATTTTCCAGGCGAAGTTGACGAGGGAGAACCGGGAGAGTGCTTTGGGGAGGAGATGGGGGCGGCGGGGAGGTGCGGGGCCGGGGGCGGGGGCGGCTCCTCCGCCGAGGAGATGTCGGATTGCATTCCGCCGGGTGAGGGAGGTGTCTTTGTTTGTTGGGTCCTCCCACCAGGGGATTCCTTCAGCTCGACATGTAGCAATCAACCTCTCTTTTCCAATCCCAATCCTCCCCTCCCCATCCCTACCCCCATTGGCTGGAGGGCCACCGCGGACCAGAAACGGCCGCAGGATGCTCAACCGCCCCACGGCGCCCCTCACCCCCTTCGACTCTGGCGGCTTCGCAATCGCCCTCATCCCCGCTATGCCGGCATACCCCGTGCCATTGATAATCCTCATGACCACCGTCTCCGCCTGGTCATCGATATGGTGCGCGAGCAGCAAATGCGAGATGTGGAGCTCCAGGCAGTGGCGGCTCAGCAACTGCCAGCGGTACTGCCTCGCTACAGTCTCGAAGGAGTTTTTGGGGCAGAGATGTAGCGGCGGTAGGCTTGGATGCGGGGGCTTGAGAGGGAGGACATGCGCGGTGAAATTGTATCTGCTGGAGAGGAAGGCCGCGGCAGAGTGCGCGTCGCTGGTGGAGGCTGGCCGCGTGAGATGGTCGACGATGAAGGCGTGGACGGTGGGCGCAGGGTCGGGGGCAGTGAGCAGCTGGGACGTCAGGTGCGCCAGGGCCATGGAGTCCACGCCGCCGGAGATGGCGAGCCCCAGCCGCGACGGGAGGCGCTGGTCGGGGCAGATTTTGCAGAGAAGATGTGTGAATTCCTCGGGGGTCACGGGGGGTGCGGGGGGGGCGGGAGGTGTGGGAAGGGCGAGGGGCGCGGGAGTGGTGCCCGCAGAGACATGCACATGGGTGGTGAGGGGCGCGTGGGGGGGATGTGGGGCCGCTGTGCGGCTGCGCAGGGTCAATTGTGGTCGTCGAGCTATCCGGAGCATCTCGTGGGGCTGGTGTTTATGTCGAGGTGTTTAAAGCAAGATGTTTATGTATAATAAATGTGTGTGCCGTATAAAACATAAATAAATACATAAGTAAATAAATAATAAATAACCCTTCCCCCCCACTACCCCACTACCCCACCTACGCCCCCTCCATCCCACCTTCTTCCCCCTCCTCCCCCTCCCCACCTCTCCGCCCCCACAAATAATGCCCTCCCCCACCGAGCACACTCACACCCCCAGCCTCCCCCCCACCACGCTCTCCCTCCTCTCCGGCGCCTTCGCCGGCACGACTGTCGACACGACCCTCTTCCCTCTCGACACGCTCAAGACACGGCTCCAATCCCGCAGCGGCTTCCTCTCGAGCGGCGGCTTCCGGCACATCTATAGTGGCCTCGGTCCCGTCGTACTCTTCTCCGCGCCCTCCGCCGCGCTCTTCTTCGTCACCTACGACACGACCAAACGCCTGCGTCCCCTTCCCTCCTCCCCTGCCGGGACGCATATGGTAGCTGCGAGTCTCGGCGAGCTCGCAGCGTGCCTAGTCCGAGTGCCCACAGAGGTGCTGAAGCAGCGCGCGCAGGCAAAGCAGTTCGGCAACGCACGAGAAGCATTTAGGGAGATTTGGGGTCTGCGCAGTAGTGGGTGGGGGAGGTTCCTGAGGGAAATGTACCGCGGAGGAGGCGTTACCGTCATGAGAGAGATTCCGTTCACGGTTATTCAGTTCCCGCTGTGGGAGGCGTTGAAGTCGGGTTGGGCAAAGAGGCAAATGAAATTATCTACTACGAATACGAATGCTCACGTCACCACCACCCCAATCGAATCTGCGCTCTTTGGATCACTCTCGGGTGCACTCGCGGCGCTGATAACAACGCCCCTTGACGTCCTGAAAACGCGAATCATGCTCTCCCGTAGGCATCTTCAGAACCCCGAAACAATTACTGCCTCCTCAACCTCCTCCACTCCGAAAGCGCATTCAGCAGGATCAATACTCCGCGAAATACTCCGCGAGGAAGGGCCCCGCGCGCTAATGAAAGGCTGGGCCCCCCGGGTCATGTGGATTAGTATTGGGGGAGCGGTATTTCTGGGGGCGTATGATGCTGCGAGGGTGGCCCTTGAGAGGCTGTAGTAGTGGGGGAGTGGGCGTAATATAAATCTATTTCTTTCTTTTCTTTTATATTTAGACTTGTGAGATTTGAAACTATCCAACTGGGTGGATAGAAATAATAAATACGCTTACATTACGGGACTTCATGATCATGCCATACTTTGAGTTATTGTTACTGTTTTTATTATTTAATAATAATAATAAAAATATATATATCATCTTAATAATTCCTCTTATCTTTTAATATATTTATCTTCCCAGTCAGGTTAGAAAAAAAACAAAAGTAAAAAGTAACAGTGCAATTCAGGGTAACCAGCCATTCCCCAAACTTACTCTCTAAGTGAACAAAAAAAAAAAAAACTTATAATATATACGGTATACGTTCTGGTCCCGTTGCGGAATCCAGTCCATTCCGGTATACACAGTATATCCCGAATTTGGTAACCGAAGACTGTATAGCGGAATAGAGAGATAACGTTTGTATATACAGCTCAAGTCCCTCCCCCTCAACCCCCCCCCCCCCCCCCCTTTCCTACCAGAATCTAGCCATGAACTGTAAATTCATTGAAACAGGATGCCAGATTCTTAATTGCAAAAAAGCGCCATTCTCCAGTGCCTTCGAGAAAAATAAGAATAATAAATCTACATAACTTTGTGATTTGTAGAGCAAATTGCTACAGTCTAGACATTTTTTCCGTCATTTTATGGAAATAGGGCTGTGAAAGTGCTACTGTACGAAAAGTTTTTGTCCTAGTACTAAACAAACACTACTTCATACTTACTACCAACTGCCTCTAATAAAGCAAAAAAGAAAAGAAAAAAGCATTAGAATCAGAGAAAAGCCACCATAATACACGCATTATTTACGAAAGGAAGGGAGGAAGGGTATATTCGACCCCTTTCACGACAGGACCCCCTGCCACGCTGAATTACCAATAAATACTATTACTACTACTACTGCTGCTGCTGCTGCTACTACTACCACTACTACTCCTATCCTCTCCCCAGCATAATTACATCAACATACATCAGGGTAACCATAAAAAGCCACAACATTCAACAACTCTAGTGCCAAAACAACTTTGGCAAAACCCTCCTCTGACTGCCTCTCTTCGTCTTCTTCTCCCTATCCTTCCCCTTGCCCCTTTCACCGGTCCCCCACCCAACCAGACTCTCACCCCGTGCGTCGAAACCATCCCCTATGACGATTCCGATGTCTCCACGACCGTCGACTCCCCCGAAACCCTCGCCCCTTCTACACCACCCCTCTCCTCCTCCTTCTCCTTCGCCTGCACCTCCTGCATCCTTTTCCAATCCTTTCTGCGATAATACAGCGCTACATCCCCCCCACTCTTCCAAATATGGCTTCGTAGCGTCGTCAATGTCTGATTCGGATGGACCACCTGTCCCTGACAAACCAACTCCAACCAGTCCTCAGGCCTGAGTGGTCCCACTGGCACTGGCAGTGGCACTGTTGCTGCTGCTGTCGCTGTTTCTGCTTCTGTTGTCACCACTCCACCCTCTGCGGCGGGAGGAGCCCCATCCGTTTTCGGCTCCAATGGCAAGGTAAGGGCGTATTCGGGAGGAAGCCTTTCCGCTACATAACCAATAACCTTCCTACACCGCAACATTCTGTTTGCATTTAACCTACTGACTCCCGTCTCCGTCGCTGCTGCTGTACCCCCACTTGTTCCCCCCGTGCCACTGCCTACAATCCCAATTTGCGGTAACAACGCCTCCCATGGGACTAGCACAAAGCTAATCTTGAATGGCTCCTTCACAGGTAACTTGTTCAACAACAACACCTCGCCCAGCCACGCCGGAGCATGCTCTTCTAGCAGCTCTATATCCGCCGCCTCCGCCACCGAGCCTGCCGTTCCGCGATATAGGTCCGAGACGCCGCCTGAATCCGGATGGTCTGATTGGATTATGATTGCCGTGTTTGGGGGGAGAGTGAGTAATGGTGCTTCAGTTGCGGGGCAGGGAGTGAGTTTTGAGACATGTTGTTGCTGTTTGTCCCTCTCCTCGGGAGCACAGCATGATGCGCGCAGTTTCTTTATCAAACCACCTAGCGTTTCTTCGTAAATAGGTTCTGCAGTGGCGGCGTGGGTGATGCTGCTGGCGTTGGAGTTGTTGGGTTCGGATTCAGATGACGGTTTCCTGTCATCACCGACACCATTGAAGGTGGGTTTACTGCTGGGGTCGTTTTTGGATTTTTTCGAGCCGAGGCGGAATTTCCCTAAGCCGCCCAGGAAACTGCCCTGGCCTTGGGTACCTCCTTCAAAGGGCACTTCGGTGGAAGGAGAGGCGGGAGTAGGGATGGATTCGCCTTGGGTAGGTTGAGCCCCGGAACTGGCGGCGGAAAAGTAGTCTACTGTAGGGGACCTGGGCGTTTGCATAGATGTGCGAATGGGAGTTGTGGTTTCATTATCATCTGTTATAGGCTCTGCGGGTGGCAAGACTCCTGGGGAAGCTAGAGCAATAGAAAACCCGGGGGTTTGTGGGAACGTTGCAGCGTGTGGTGTAGCCACCCCTTCGGAAATTGGCGAGTCAATAGTTCCATGATCGATTGCAACATTTGGGATGGATAATTGCCGAAGTTTTGCGGGTCGCTTTCCACTATTTTCTTTATCAAGTGATTCCCTATACTCTACATCTTTGCGGAGTTCTTCTGTGATTAGCTTGTCAAAAAGACACCTCAGTACCCATCTACCCAGATTGATTCTCTGGTCTTCCTTGAATTCAGCTTCAGTCTCAAAATCAATTTCATCCGCGTACATTTCAGCGTCGAAGCAATAATTCTCTTCAAGTACGCAGGTAAGTTGTCCTGTTCTGGTATCGACTTGACACCAGTTGGCTACAGCTTCAACGGTATTGACTTCTGCCGCTACATCTTCCAGGTCTCGTTTTCCATAAGAGTTGATTGGTTTACAACGTATTAGATCCCACATTACGACATTACCTGCAGTGTCGAGGGTTAGAACTCGCCGGCGGTCGTTGAGAAGGAAATGCTTGATTAGCCCGTCTTGTCCTTTGATTGTTTCCAGTGGATTCTCATCGATGGGTATCGTGTCTTTGGGGTCTGTGTCCAACATAGCCTCAGACATAGATGATTGTCTCGCACTAGCAACAGAGTAGACAGTTACAGCGTCAGGATCGCGGACGAGTGGTGAAGTTGTGGATAGTCGCAAGATAGAAGAGATCGGAATTGTAGAGATAGGTTTTGCCGTCAGAGATGGAGATGCAATAGAGTTGTGGGATCCATGAGCGACATGCCCATCAGGTCGAGATCGAGCGCTTGTAATCGAAGAAGCATGCGGACGGCCAATGACAGGGCTCTTTGCAACCTCTACATCCGTATCCACATCTAGCCAGCGCTTGATACTCGATGATGAAGTTGTTGTCCAAAGGTAGTCGCCGCTGGAGACAACTTTCCGAACACCTTCCCTCTCTTGTGCTACAGCTACACATAGTCCCTCGTCAATCTCCTTAACATTCCTGATATCCGTTTTGGCGACTAACCCAGTCCGATCACTAGAGTAGAATATATCCAGGCGGGGGTGTGAGGAAAATAGTGACCAGACACTGTCATTGTGCATGCTGAGGGTATGAAGACACCGTCCTCCAGTCAAACTCCACATCTTGATTGTCGTATCTGAAGATGCACTGAGAACATAATCACCCTGCTCGCTGACCAACAGCGCACGGATATTGTCTGTATGTCCAACGAACTTCGTCACTTGCTTCCCAGACCGTGGATCCCAAAGTCGGACTATGCTCTCTGGACCTCCGCTCGCTAATACCCCACTACCATGGGCAAGTGCATACACACTGCCCTTGGGATTCGTTTCCGCCTTCCCTTCATCTTTGATATCAATCTCCATCGTTTGGCCTCTGCCTGCTAAATCCCATATCCTGATTTTCCGGTCCAAACCCCCAGATGCTACCCATCCACCAGAGCCATCTCGGGGAGATACTAGACATTTGACATAATCTGTATGGTTTCCTATGGTCTCTGGGCCTTCTGCTGTCGAGCTCTGAGGTCGCCATAGCTTGACTGTGAGATCCGAGGAGCAGGATACCACGGCCTCGTCGTTAAGAGTAAGAATAATGTCGTTTACCCAGTGAGTATGCGCCTGGACTTGGGTTTTGAGCGTGGTCGCGGGGTTCTCGTTGCTGGAAGGATCCGCTGATTTGCGCTGGAGGCTCACGCCAAGGTCCCAGGCGCAAATGACACCATCGCGGCCGGCAGAGTAGCTGTGGATTGAATCAGTGAATTGCTCATATACTGTGAGGGGGGGAATGTGCACAGTGTTCCCTCAGCGGCCACAGCCAAGCTGTTTACGCCGAGCCGGTGGCCATCAGAATTGGCAAACGGTAAAACTGTAGCCATGGAAATATGGAGAATATAGTCGTTAGTCCTGGATGCAGTTCACCATTGGGCTTTTTCGATCAATGGTATGGATGTTGTAAATAGACGTGGGTGGTCTGCAACGGGATTTAGTTACATACCGTAGCTTATGCGCTGCCTGGCCTTTCGTGCCATTGCAGCACGGGAATTGACGCACGCAGTGCTGAGAGTGGGTTGCGGCAGGAGACCCTCAGGAGATGGTGATCCTGCAGATATGGAGGGTGGAGGGATGAATCATAGAAGGAAAGGAGAGCAGCTCACGGCGCGCGGGTGGGACGAGACTCTCAGGCCTACTATTAGCATGAGTGTTGATAGGTAGATGTTAGATGTGGGGGAATGCAGCAGTTCAGGTGATGTAGGCTTGAAAGGTTCCATATGCAGCGGGCATGTGCACACGTGACGCCAAGCCAACACCCCCCCCCCCGGGGGCCTTGGCGTTTGTTGTTTGGACCCGGCCATTGCTATGCGTCGAGTTGTTTGCATTGAAATCGTCAAACGGGCAAAAAGAGCAGCTGCAATCACAGTTGCAAGCCGTTTCAGGTTCCTGTGGATGAGCTGCCTGCTGGGGCCCTGGCTTCGGTATCCACCAGAATCTAAACTACATACAGTACATATGTAACTATGTATGTTCATGCTGCATAAGTTAGATGGAAGTAGGATAGGTACAGTAGGTTATATGGTATGTCTGTATTTAATTTATGGCAGGTACAGGTACTGGTCTGGTACCGGTACCTGGAAGATGACCCCCTCCCAGCTGGTTACAGCGATTGACCGTTCGATGGGATGGATGGCTCGATGGGATGCGAGCGACTAGAGTATATTAGGATTAAGCGTGCTAAATACTGTACAGGTCTTTCAGGTGCAGGCCGGGTATCCTTTATGGGCCGAGCGTTTGACAGAAGTTCATTATCCCAAGCAAGTTCTACTATTGAGACAGATAACGAGGGGTACCTAGTGCAACCAGACTACGTAGAACTGGCTAAACCTACGAGGGTCTGATCGAGACTAGCTAAACCAACACTTATACCGGTATCCCATCTGGTAGATTTTCAATTTGCTGCCATCCATGCCGCTCTAATAATGCTTGGCTGGTCACATCTTCCGCCAACCCCCAAAGACCTAGTCTGCACTACCTAATGTAGTGGGCACGAGAACTAACCTAGTTAGGCGCCAACAGTTGTATGTACAAGCCAACCAGACTAGTACAAGCCCAAGACGCCCGGTTTGCCACTAGCGCTAAAATAAAACCTTTGTACATACCAGACCCTCTTTCAGAGGTCCAGACTACCAAAAACCCACCAACCACAAATTAGGTACAGCTGCTACAAAGGTATCGGCTGCAGGTAGTATGTAGGTACATAGATGTGCACTGAGCAGCTCTACCCCATCACTCTTGCCCCCTTTCTTTCTCACCATCTCACCCCCAACCTTCCATGTTAGTTTTTCAACATAGTTGAAAGCACCCAAAACACCCATAAACACCCATAAACACCCGTTCCGAGGTTCAACGACTCAATATGGATCCTGCGGTGCCCACGCCAGGAGGGTCTGGGCCGTCCGCCGCATCCCTTATTCCTCCATACAATCCACAGATTCTGCTCGAATACCTGGTGGAGGTGTTGAAGGTAACGCTGGGTGCTTGTGATGGAGAAATCCAGTCGAATGGGAGTTTACTTTCAGCCTCGAGAAAGGGGGAGACGTTGGAGAAATGTCGACGATTTGCGTCGAGCTCAGAAACCTCACAATGTGCCATTTATGTCCTAAAGGAGGTCCTTGAGACGGAAGAAGCTACCCCAGATAACACTTGTATGTACTCTGTAGATTTAGATTACGTTGAACATTGAACCGGCGAACTGACACGGTACAGCTCCCCTAACCACTGTCGTATCGCAAACCCATGTTTACACTCTCACTACCGACCTGACATCTTCCACAAATACCGTAGCTTCCATAGCATTCATCAAGCGCCCTCAGCCGCTTGATGCCAACGTTCTTCTTCAGTCCCAAGTTCAGATAATAAACCTTCCCGGAGCTGTGACCCTGGGTACTGGAGGCCAGAGCGCTGTTTCACCGTTTGAAATTCTGCATTCAGTAGTGCATTTAGCTTTAGGGCCATATTTCGATGCATATACAAAAGGCCAGGAAGCACAGAACAGTGGACGGAGTAATAAATTTGTGGACGCAGAAGCAAAGACAGGTAAGCCCTCACGAAACGGATTATCCGGAGTGCAATTGGATTTTGGAATAGGATGCTGATACTTGCTATAGGTATTCCGGTCACAAAAAAGAAGCTTGCGGAGTTAGAGCTCTCACTTTTGCACTTACAACAAAATATCGAGATACCCGAACTTTCCTTAACCCTTCACCCCATCATTCAGAAGGCCATAGACCAGGTACGTTCGCCCTGGCCTTTTTCATGATGCTGTCAATGTTGATAAACAATAGGCTAGAGAGACAAATACCCGTGCTACAATAGACCTGATACCGTCCGGCATTCTTAATGATACTGCTTTTCTTAATGCACTTCAGGCCACTGTGGGTTCGTGGGTCAAGTCCATTCGTTCCGTCGCAGAGATGTCACGGGATATGGAGAATGGCACGGCGACTCAGGAGATCAACTTCTGGCTGTCCATGGAAACTGCGCTGCGGGGGATTGAGGACCAGCTACGGAGTGATGGTGTGGCCCTCACTTTGGAAGTGTTGAAGCACGCAAAGCGATTCTTAGCCACAGTCAGTTTCATTGCCGACACTGGTTTGAAAGAGGCCAATGATTTGGGTATGTTTGATCCCGCCACAGTGAAAATTGGGGGAACGTCTGGCTGACATCTCAAAGTCCAGAAATACAATCAACTCATGCGCGAATTCCCTCTGGACGAACTACTATCTGCTACCACGCTCTCCAAGGTTCAGCATGCTGTCGTTCAGATTTTCAGCCACTTGAACAAGAAGCTGAAAATTTGCCCATACCCAATTAAACGTGCCCTGCCGCTGGTGGGTGCGATATCAGCTGATCTTGATGCTCAGCTTCATGCCCTTCTCAGTGGGCGTCGGTTGATGCATCTCGAATACAAGGATTTTGAGTCCTTGATGAATGTGGCAGAAGGGATTTTCAGGACTTGGAATGAGAATCTGAAGGACTTCCAAAATGTCACGAGAGACGTGATGAAGAAGCGAGGCGAGCGATTCATTCCCGTCAAAGTCACCCCAAGACATCAAAAGACGCAAGAGAGGCTTGCATATATCAAAGGCTTCAGGCATTCTCACGAGCAGTTGGCTCGGACCATTAGCAATGTGCTTGGGCCAGATACATTTGGCGGTGTTGGTGTAATTACAACTGGGCGGGAAGGAGCTGTTGCTGCTTTAGAGGATATTGGCGACGTCGATGCGGTGGAGGAAGTCGCTCAGGCATATGCCATTTTGAGAGACGTGGACGTTTTAGACGTTTCTCCAGAGGGGACCGAGATATGGATCGCGGCTGAGAATGCCTACAATGAACGCACCTCGAGAGTTGAGAACTCCATCATTGCCCGTCTGAGAGATCGACTAGCAACGGCAAAGAACGCCAATGAGATGTTTCGAGTGTTCTCTAAATTCAACGCTCTTTTCATCAGGCCCAAGATTAGAGGTGCTATCCAGGAATATCAAGCTCAGTTGATAGAGAATGTCAAATTAGATATCGCAGCGTTGCATGAGCGGTTCAAGCAGCAATATGGCCACTCTGAGGCGCATGCCATGGCTCAGCTTCATGATCTCCCTCCAATATCAGGAGCTATTATTTGGGCTCGACAGATTGAGCGCCAGCTGAACGCCTATATGAAGAGGGTGGAGGACATTCTCGGAAACCAGTGGGGAATGTATCATGAAGGCCAGAAGCTTCAAGGCGAGAGCAACAGCTTCAAGAAAAAATTGGATACTAAGCCAGTATGTACTGAGAGAACTTGAATTTGCAAATGGCCCTTGGCTAATGATATTAGATTTTCGATTCATGGCAAAATGAGGTGATGAAAAGGAATATCTCCATCTCTGGTCGCCTCTTTAGTATTACTCGCAACAGAGCTGCCGGAAATACCCTAGAGCTTGTAGTTAATTTTGACCATCAAGTGATTGCCCTGTTCAAAGAAGTCAGGAATCTTATCTGGTTAAATTTCGCCGTACCTCATTCAATCACAAACGTCTCGAAGGAAGCAAAAAGGGTGTACCCATACGCAGTCAGTTTGATGGAAACGGTCCGGACTTTTGCACAGGTTAACCGTGTCATTGTTGAGATGTCCGATGTATCGATCCTCCTGAGTGGGTACCAGAATGATGTGCAGAACCTGATTATCAAGGGTATCCCCCTCAAGTGGGAAACCTTTGTCAATCAATATGATATTCACTTGCGCAATATCCATTATCTACCGAACGGATCAGTGGACCCGTCGGCCACAATGGCAACGCGAGAAAGTAGGCATGTCCAGTTTGTGAGAGATTTTGCTGGTGCAGTGTCAATTCTTCAACAAAAGACGCAGACCCTTGCAGATATCCACGAAAACTGTCAGAAAGCACTAGGTGAGCTACGAGCATGTCCTTTCGATTCAGAAACCTTTAAGCAGAAATTGGATACAATCCAGACTGCTGTTGATCAACTCAATCTCGAAAACTATGTCAATCTTTCTCACTGGGTTGGTGAGCTCAATACCAAAATTGAATTGATCCTCCTCTCTAGGCTACAAGATGCGATAATACTTTGGATCGAGGTGTTTGAAGGTCAAAAGGCCGAGGGAGTAGATAGTGATATTCAGAGGAAGCGCTTTAGTAGGATTAGTGGCGATGGGCAAGATTCAGGAACTACAGCACAGGATACAAAGTTCAACCCGAATATGAAGAGATTAATTCACGAAATTTCGATCAAGAACCAAGTCATTTTCTTGGATCCCCCGTTGGAGTATGCAAGAGCAAGCTGGTTTTCTCAGCTACATAACTGGATTGGTATTGCTTGTTATTTGCCAAAGCTGAAAGCTTCGAGGTATGAGATGAGCATACATGTGACTACGGTTGACCTAGATCAGAGATTTTCAGACTTGCCATCTGCGTGTGCTCCCACTCTCTCAGAGGCGTACGCTGCAATCGAGAAGAAGTTGAGCACCGTGCGGGCCTATGTGGATGAATGGCTCCGCTTCCAGTCTCTTTGGGACTTGCAGTCAGAACAGGTCTACGGCGTCTTGGGAGATGATCTTTCGAAATGGCTCCAACTTCTGCAGGAGATCAGGAAAACCCGCTCCACCTTCGACACCTCGGAAGTCAGTCGGTCCTTTGGAAATCTCACAGTTGATTACGAGCAAGTTCAAACTAAAGTCAATGCCAAATACGATCAATGGCAACATGATATCCTTCTCAAATTTGCAAACAAGCTCGGGAACCGTATGCGAGATACTCATGCTGAGATTGGGAAGGCCCGGCGTGATCTCGAGGTTCAATCCTTGGAGGCCTCTTCTACCGCTCAAGCCGTCTCTTTCATTACTATTGTTCAACAATGCAAGCGCAAAGTTAAATCGTGGGCACCCGAGGTTGAACTCTTCAAGCAGGGAGAAGCTACCTTGACTAGGCAAAGATATCAATTTCCGCAAGACTGGTTGTTCGTTGACCAAGTTGATGGCGAGTGGGCTGCGTTGAATGAAATCCTGGCGAGGAAGAGCAAGATCGTCCAAGATCAGACTGACGCCCTGCGGGCCAAGATTCTTGCGGAGGATAGGGTTGTTACGGATAAAATTCACACTGTGATTGGAGAATGGAACGATCAGAAACCTGTCTCTGGCACTATTGCCCCAGAGGATGCATCGGCTACGCTCAGTACCTTTGAGACGAGATTGACTGCCCTGAAGGGTGAATCTGAGATGGTATCCAAAGCCAAGGAAGCTCTCGATCTCCCCGCCGGCCCCGAAGATAAGCTGGCAGGCATTCTTGAAGAGGTTCAGGACTTCAAATCAGTGTGGTCATCTCTTTCTACAATTTGGAAGAGCTTAAATGATCTAAAAGACACTCCATGGTCAAGTGTGGTTACTAGGAAAATTCGTCAACGTCTTGAAGACCTTATCAATATGACCAAGGATATGCCCAGCAGAATGAGACAATATGCGGCTTTCGAGCATATCCAAAATGTTCTTCGGACTTATGTCAAAGTCAACCCTTTGCTGGGAGACATGAAATCAGAAGCCGTTCGAGAACGACATTGGGGAAAGATCTTCAAGGCCTTGAAGCCAGGAAAGAGGGTGTTTGTGAGTTCCCTGACGCTAGGTACTGTATGGGACTTGAATTTAGCTGCTAGCGAGGCTGTCATCCGGGACATCATCGCACAAGCAACAGGAGAGATGGCACTGGAAGAATTCTTGAAGCAAGTCCGCGAAACCTGGACAAGCTATGTCTTGGACCTCATCGGGTATCAGAACAAATGCCGTTTGATTCGAGGTTGGGACGACCTATTCGCCAAGTGTAGTGAAAATCTGAACTCTCTCCAAGCTATGAGGCATTCACCCTACTACAAGGAATTTGAGGAAGAAGCAGCTTCTTGGGAGGATAAACTCAACCGTGTGCACGTTCTGTTTGATATCTGGATTGATGTTCAACGACAGTGGGTTTACCTTGAGGGCGTCTTCACTGGAAATGCAGATATTAAGCATCTTCTGCCCGTCGAATCGTCAAGATTCCAGAATATCAATTCAGAGTTCTTCACCGTGATGAAAAAGGTGTACAAGTCTCCTTTGGTTTTGGATGTCCTCAACATTTCGGGTGTACAAAAGGCTCTTGAGCGTCTCGCTGAATTGCTCAACAAGATCCAGAAGGCTCTCGGTGAGTATCTTGAGCGTGAGCGAGTCTCATTCCCTAGGTTCTACTTTGTAGGAGACGAAGATTTGCTCGAAATTATCGGCAACAGCAATGACACGCACCGTGTTGCAAAGCACTTCAAGAAAATGTTTGCTGGGCTTAATGGGCTCGTCTTGGGAGACGACTCCACGATTCTTGGGTTTACATCTAAAGAGGGCGAACAAGTCAATTTGAAGAAGGAAATCTCACTCATCAAGACGCCCAAGATTAATGAATGGCTGACCGCCCTGGAGACAAACATGAAACTCACACTTGCAGAGTTACTCGCAGAATCGGTCCAGGAATTCCAGCAGATTTTCGAATGTGAAGAGTTGAATAAAGACTCATTCAGAGAATACATTGACAAATACCCTGCCCAGATTGTGGTCCTTGGTACACAGTGCGTATGGACCAACGCAGTGGAAAATTCTCTCCAAGCCGGTGGTGGCACATTGGCGGCCCTCTACGAGAAGGAGGTGAAGGTGCTTCAAATGTTGGCCATGACTGTCTTAGGTGATCTCGACCCTATCCAACGAAAGAAATGCGAGCACTTGATCACGGAATTCGTCCACCAGAGGGATGTGATATTTAGACTCAACGCAGCTCAGGCATCATCCACGGAGGAATACACATGGCTACTCCAAATGCGCTACACTTACAAGGACGAAGGTGAATATCTGCAACGCATTAAGATCCGGATGGCTAATGCCGAATTGGAGTACGGCTTTGAATACATTGGTGTTTGTGAACGATTAGTCCGAACGCCATTGACGGATAGGTGTTTCCTGACATTGACCCAAGCACTTTGCCAAAAACTCGGTGGTTCGCCCTATGGTCCAGCCGGTACTGGTAAAACTGAATCCGTCAAGGCTCTCGGTGTGCAGCTGGGACGATTTACATTGGTCTTTTGTTGCGACGACACATTCGACTTCCAGGCTATGGGAAGAATTTTCTTAGGTATTTGTCAAGTTGGTGCGTGGGGCTGTTTTGATGAATTCAATCGTCTCGAGGAACGTATTCTCAGTGCCGTGTCTCAACAAATCCAAAATATCCAACTGGGATTGAAGAGGGGAGTAGAGGATCCTGAGGCACAGATTGAGCTAGTTGGAAGGCAATTGAAGGTCCATTGTAACACAGGTGTCTTTATCACCATGAATCCCGGTTATGCTGGTCGCTCAAACTTGCCGGATAATTTGAAGAAGCTGTTTCGCAGTGTTGCTATGTCCAAGCCAGACAAGGAGCTCATTACCGAAGTTATGCTTTTCTCGCAGGGCTTCAATCAAGCGAAGCAGCTATCAAAACAGGTCGTCCCATTTTTCGACTCTTGTGCAAAGGAATTGTCAAAGCAGGCGCATTACGACTTCGGTTTACGTGCGTTGAAGAGTGTGCTTGTCAGCTCGGGAGGCCTGAAGCGAGCCCGACTCCAGAATGAGAATGTTACTGTAGATGAGGTCTCTACTGACTGGGAAGCTCAAATCATCCTCCAGAGTTTACGTGAGACGATTGCACCCAAGCTGATAAAGGACGATGTTGATATCATGGAAAAGTAAGTTCATCCCACCCTGGAACAACGTCATCTAAGCTATCACAGGATCGAGACCGAGTCATTCCCTGGTGTAAAATATGTTCCTGGAAACCTGAGCAAGCTCGAAGACGCCATAAAGAAGATTGCAAATGAACAGAACCTTGTTGTTAATCCGACCTGGTTGACCAAGATCCTTCAGCTTTACCAGATCCAAAATATCCACCACGGTGTGATGATGGTCGGAAACTCGGGTTCAGGAAAGTCAAGGGCTTGGAGCTTGCTATTACAGGCATTGCAGCAAGTAGAAGGACAAGAAGGGGTACATCACATCATCGACTCCAAGGTCATGTCTAAGGAAGCACTCTACGGGAGCTTGGATTCTACAACCAGAGAGTGGACAGATGGACTTTTTACCAGTATTCTCAGAAAAATCGTCGATAATCTCCGTGGAGAAGATTCGAAAAGGCATTGGATCGTATTTGATGGTGATGTTGACCCTGAGTGGGTAGAGAACTTAAACAGGTTAGTACTTACCCATTGCTACTTTATCTTCTTGACTGACAATGATTTAGTGTGTTGGATGATAACAAGCTTCTGACTCTCCCTAACGGAGAGCGTCTTTCCTTACCTCCTAACGTCAGAATCATGTTCGAAGTTGAGACACTAAAGTATGCAACCCTTGCTACTGTCAGTAGATGCGGTATGGTCTGGTTCAGTGAGGACACTGTCACATCAATGATGATGGTCACAAATTACCTCAGGCGTCTTCGGACCATTGTATTTGAAGATCTAGACGAAGATAATCCAATTACCTCCGGCCAAGTCGCGTCCAAAGCTATGGCAACTCAGGAACATATGGCTACTGCCCTGGAAGTATTAATGGAACGAGACGGCTTCATTGTTGATGTTTTGAGTAAAGCACGGAAATATAATCACATCATGGATTTCACCGAGGCGAGAGTACTCAATACGCTATTCTCTCTGCTCAACAAGATCTGCCGTAATATGGTTGAGTACAATATCCAACATGTCGACTTCCCCCTCGACGACACTCAGATGGAATCATATCTCGCAAAGAAGCTTCTGTTGGCTTTGGTATGGAGCTTCACTGGAGATTGCCCACTTCTTGACCGGCAAGCATTTGGTATGTATGTTGCTAGGTTAAGTACTACTGATACTCCCCCACTACATGAAGCTGCCTCATCTCTCATTGACTACGACGTTTCGCTTCCCAAGGGCGAGTGGGTCAGGTGGCAGGATCAGGTTCCAAATATCGAGGTTAACACACACTCGGTCGTCCAGACCGACGTTGTCATTCCCACTCTTGACACAGTCAGGCATGAAGATGTTTTATATTCATGGCTCGCTGAACACAAGCCCTTATTGTTGTGTGGTCCTCCAGGCTCCGGTAAGACTATGACGCTGTTCAGTGCGCTACGAAAGCTCCCAAACATGGAAGTCGTGGGTCTCAACTTTTCCAGTGCCACGACGCCGGACCTTCTTGTCAAGACATTTGAGCAGTATTGTGAATACAAGAAGACACTTAACGGTGTCATTCTTTCCCCAACTCAGATTGGAAGATGGCTAGTTGTCTTTTGTGACGAGATCAATTTGCCAGCACCAGATAAGTACGGAACGCAACGAGCAATTTCCTTCCTTAGACAGCTTGTTGAGCAAAACGGATTCTGGAGAACTTCTGACAAAACTTGGGTTACCCTCGACCGTATCCAATTCGTGGGCGCTTGTAATCCTCCTACAGATGCTGGCAGAACTCCAATGGGCGATCGCTTCCTCAGGCATGCGCCTCTCATCATGGTTGACTACCCCGGAGAATTGTCTCTACAACAAATCTATGGAACGTTCAACTCTGCAGTACTCAAGATCATTCCTTCCCTCCGAGGCTATGCTGAGCCACTCACGAAAGCGATGGTACAATTCTACCTAGAATCACAGCAGAGATTCACGCCCAAGATACAGCCTCATTATGTTTACTCCCCTCGTGAGCTTACCAGATGGGTACGTGGTCTGTATGAAGCTCTTAAGCCCCTAGAGAATTTGAGTGTGGAAGGACTAGTACGCATCTGGGCTCACGAAGCCCTACGTCTATTTGAGGATCGACTCGTGGGTGAAGATGAAAGGAAATGGACACAAGCAGCTGTCAATCGCATTGCACTCGAGCATTTTCCTGGCATCGACGAGCAGAAGGCTCTTGGAGGCCCCATTTTGTTCTCCAACTGGCTATCCAAGAACTACGTACCTGTTGAGAGAGATCAACTTCGTGATTTTGCTAAGGCTCGTCTTAAGACCTTCTGCGAGGAAGAGGTGGATGTACCACTGATTTTATTCAATGATGTGCTTGAGCATGTTCTTCGGATTGATAGGGTTTTCAGACAACCCCAAGGTCACTTGATTCTTATTGGAGTTTCTGGTAGTGGAAAGGTGAGCACCCTAGCCAGATGTCGGAGACGTGTACTAATCCCATGTCACCAGACCACATTATCCCGCTTTGTTGCCTGGATGAACGGGTTGAAAGTATTCCAGATTAAGGTTCATGGTAAATATTCTGCAGAAGACTTCGATGACGATTTGCGTGACGTGCTCCGCCGTTGCGGATGCAAGGGAGAGAAAATTTGCTTCATCATGGACGAGGCTAATGTCCTTGATTCTGGTTTCCTTGAACGTATGAACACTCTTCTTGCCAACGCAGAAGTCCCAGGTTTGTTTGAGGGCGATGAATATGCATCTCTCATGACTGCGTGCAAAGAAGCTGCTCAAAGACAAGGATTGCTCCTCGATTCCCAGGAGGAGCTCTACAAGTGGTTCACACAACAGATTGTCAAGAATTTGCACGTTGTCTTCACAATGAATCCGCCAGAAGGTGGCCTTGGGTCTAAAGCAGCTACTTCCCCGGCCTTGTTCAATCGTTGTGTCCTCAACTGGTTTGGAGATTGGTCAGATCAGGCTTTCTACCAAGTTGGTACGGAGCTTACACAATCTATGGATCTCGACCGTGCCACATGGCAGGCAGCAGACAGCATTCCCGTTGCGTACAGGGACCTACCCCTTCCGCCCTCTCATAGAGAGGCTGTCATTAACGCCATGGTGTACATCCATCATTCACTCCATAAGCATAACCAGAAACTCAGGAAGCAGCAAAATAAGCAAACATTTCTCACCCCCCGTCATTTCCTAGACTTCGTAGCGCAATATGTCAAATTATATAATGAGAAGAGGGAGGACTTGGAAGAACAGCAGAGGCACTTGAACGTCGGGTTAGATAAATTGAAGGATACGGTGGACAAGGTTCGGGATTTGAGATCGACTCTGGCTGTCAAGCAAAAACAATTGGAGAGGAAGAGTCAGGAAGCCAATGAGAAGCTGCAGATCATGCTTCAAGATCAGAAAGAGACCGAGGAGAAGAGAGCTGCATCTCTTGAGATTCAAGCTGCATTGGCACAGCAAGAATTGGAGGTGGCGAGGCGTAAAGAAGTCGTGCTTGGAGATCTTGCTCGAGCTGAGCCTGCTGTCGCTGAGGCACAGCGCAGTGTCCAAAACATCAAGAGGAGTCACCTTCAGGAAGTCAGAGCCATGAACAACCCACCAGCCGGTGTCAAGCTTGCTATGGAGTCTGTCTGTGTCTTGCTTGGACACAAGTTGCAAAACTGGTCTACTGTTCAAGGTATCATTCGTCAGGATTCCTTCATCCCGAGCATTCTTAACTTCGACAACGAAAAGCAGATGACAAAACTCCTAAGAAAAAAGATGCTTGAGGAGTTCCTGTCCAAACCAGATTATAGCTTCGAGAAGGTGAATAGGGCTTCCAAAGCGTGTGGTCCTCTCGTCCAATGGGTGGAGGCTCAAGTCAACTACGCAGAGATTTTGGATAGGGTTGGACCGTTGAGGGAGGAAGTCCGTGAGTTGGAGAACAAAGCAGCAGAAACCAAGATCGGTGCACAGCAAATTATCGATACTGTCAAGGCCCTTGAGGCGAGTATCGAGAGATATAAAGTGGAGTATGCGGAGTTGATCAGTCAAACCCAAGCGCTGAAGGCGGAGATGTCCCAAGTGCAATTCAAGGTTGATCGCAGTGTCAGGCTTCTCGATAGTCTATCGTCGGAGAGGATTCGTTGGGAGGAAGGGAGCAAGTCCTTCGAGACGCAGATTGCTACATTGGTGGGGGATGTCCTACTTTCTGCCGCATTTTTGGCATACGCTGGTCTCTACGATCAAATGTATAGAAAGGCGATGCTAGATGACTGGACAAGACATCTCAAGATGTCCGGACTCCAATACAAAGAGCATAACCCCATCACAGAATATCTGTCGACTGCAGATGAAAGACTTGTCTGGCAAGAGAATACGCTACCAGTGGACGACCTCTGCACTGAGAACGCCATCATTCTCAAGCGCTTCAACAGATATCCCCTCATCATCGATCCTTCTGGCAGAGTCACTGATTTCTTGGCCAATGAGAGCAAAGAGCGGCGGCTTACCATCACCAGTTTCTTGGACGACTCCTTCACCAAACAGCTCGAGTCATCTCTTCGTTTCGGTAACCCCATTCTTATCCAAGACGCAGAACATCTTGACCCTATCCTCAATCATGTGTTGAATAAGGAGTACCAAAGAACCGGTGGACGTGTTCTCATTCAGCTAGGCAAGCAAGAGATCGATTTCTCTCCATCGTTCAAGCTGTACCTCTCGACCAGAGACCCCTCCGCCAACTTTCCGCCAGATGTTTGCTCTAGGACAACCTTCGTCAATTTCACTGTTACTCAAAGTAGCTTGCAGACGCAATCTCTCAACCAAGTACTCAAGTTTGAGAGAGCTGATGTTGATCAGCGCAGGTCCAACTTGATGAAATTACAGGGCGAATTCAAGCTTCATCTCAGACAGCTCGAGAGGAGACTTCTCCAAGCTCTCAACGAGTCGCGAGGTAATATTCTTGATGATGACCGGGTCATTGATACCTTGGAAACCCTCAAGACTGAAGCTGCAGAAGTATCGAGGAAAATGGCGGAGACAGAAGGTGTCATGAGCGAAGTCGAACAGGTAACCTTGCAGTACCAAAGTATTGCAAAAGCTTGTAGTGCAGTCTTTGCCATCTTGGAGCAACTTCACCACCTCAATCACTTCTACCAATTCTCTCTACAGTACTTCTTGGATATCTTCAATTCAGTATTACATGAGAATAAGAGGCTAGCGGCTGAGAAGGACTATGATAGGAGAATCCAGATAATATTACAGGATTTGTTTATTACCACGTGGGTACCCCAGTAAACCAATCCCGGCCTTGAATCTGTCATGTTAACTGATCATTTCTAGATATCAACGAACTGCCCTCGGTCTCCTACAAAAGGACAGAGTGACTTTCGCATTACTTCTCGCCGAGGCTTCATCTCATAAGATGGATAAGTCTCTGCTCGAGAGGATTCTCGACGAGGGCCTGGAAGGAGTTGATGTTTCTACTGAGACACATAGAAGGGAGGAGGTTATGAGCAGGATGAACACATTACCGATTTTCAAGACTGGAGTAGAGTCGGTACCAGAAGCGGATTGGGAGAAGTTCTTCACGGAGGAAAATGGAGAGAACTTTGTACCAACCCTGTGGGACGAAAGCCTACCGGGCCTCGACAAGAGGCTCCACAAACTCCTTCTTGTGAAGCTATTCAGATTAGATCGCTTTGTCCCCGCTGCTGAGTCTTTTGTCGGCGTAGTGTTTGGGAAGGAGTTGCTAGACTCCACTGGAGATCTGAAGCAAGTCGTCGACCAGGTATCTGCAATGACACCAATTGCGCTGGCATCATCACCTGGTTTCGACGCCTCTTACAAGGTCGACAGCTTAGTCGAACAAATGAGCAAGCGCTGCACAAATATTGCCATGGGTTCCAACGAAGGGCTAGGACAGGCGGATAAGGCAGTTAGTAACGCTGCATCAGTCGGCTCATGGGTACTTGTCAAGAATGTTCATCTTACTCCGGCATGGCTACAATCTCTGGAGAAGAGACTTGGTGCTCTCAAGCCACACCCTAACTTTAGGCTTTTCTTGTCCATGGAGTCGAGCCCCAAAATCCCAGTCAACTTGCTTCGGGCATCTAGAGTCTTGATGTATGAACAGCCGGCAGGTATCAGGGCGAATATGAAGGATTCCTTGTCCTCACTGTCTACTAGACCTGCCAAAGGGCCAGCAGAGAAGCACAGAATCTACTTGCTATTGTCATTCTTACATGCCGTCCTTCAAGAGAGGTTACGATATGCGCCCAACCTAGGTTGGAAGGGTTGGTGGGAGTTTAATGATAGTGATGTAAGCATGCTACGTCCCTTGTGCGCTGAAAGTCCTGGCTAACAGTTTTATTAAAGTACGAATGTTGCGCTTTTATCATCGACAAATGGATTGAGGTCGTCTCTGGTGATCGTACAAATATGGCCCCATCTAAACTCCCTTGGCCCATGATGCAAACTCTCATCACTGAAACCTATGGAGGCAAGATTGACGACGAAGAAGACTTCTCTCAGCTCAAAGGCATTGTCGAGAGAATTTTTACCCCAGCTGCATTTGAGAATGATTATAAGCTTGTAGAGAGCAGTGAGGAGCCATTGTATGTGCCGCAAGGAACGCAAATGAAGCATTTCATGGATTGGGTCAATCAATTGCCAGAGAGAGAACCACCGACGTATCTTGGGTTGCCAGCGAATGCCGAGAAGTTGTTGCTTGTGGGACACGGGAAGGGTATGATCAAGAACTTGGGAACGGTTATTGGAATGTTGGAGGATGGGGAGAAGGTTATGGCTGAGGCAGCTTAGGGTTTAATAGGAATCGAATGGGGGTAACTAGTGGTATTTGAGATTTAGGATTCATGCGGGATGTCATTGATAGTTGTTATTCTAGGTGAATTTTGTGAATCTAATAAATTGAAGGTTGTTTGAAATGAATTTGAGTAACTTTGGCTGCTCGTATTCAATTACTGCATCTACATAACGCTCTGGAATTAATAGATATTAAATACATACAACAGGCTATTAGTTGTCCTCCATCCTCCAGATCAATTGGGCTATTATCCAGTAGTCCAATTTGTGTCCGCCCAGCTAGAGCTGATTGGTTACCTCAGTCCATGATCTGCTAACACTTTGGTATGACAACAGATTGAGCGCTTAACTCATTTCTGAGGGCATCGGCAGCGACGACTGGTACAGGAAACACTTTGCGAGTTGTTATGCCTTGCCGAGAAGCATTAGCTAAGGTGATTGTGGATTGTCGAGGAGCTGGAGTATCCACAATTTCACCTCAGTATTCTCTTGCACTAACCATATCACCTACTGCGCAAAAATATAGACCGTTATGATATTTTTCTGCCATTCAATCTCGAACCACTTGCCCACGATAGTGTAAAGCAGTATCCACCTCGTGTTTTCTAAGCTTAGAACCAAGCTTCAATTTGGTCTAAAACCAAGGGATTAAAAGTTGCAAAATTCTCAGCGTCCATTGATCATCTAAAAACTTCATCACTGGAGGTATTTCTCTGGGGGAGAATTTCCCCTCCTGTTCAAGTTCTGTAGTTTTCCATACTTCAAATGGAGGGTGTACTTTGCTTAGTGTGGATAGGGTTGACCAATGACAAATCTCATGGGGAGTTTTGAGTACTATTGAAAATTTTTATTTTGTTCACTCTGAAGTGCTGTATCCCAGTGGGCATGCTGGATTGGCCCAGTGAAGTTTCTATATAGTGAGACGAGATTGTACAATTCCACTGGCTTACTCAGACTTGAGTTTGCGCGAGGTTTTTCCGTGTTTTAATTTTTAATATAATAAATGCTCAACTTTTCTCCCTTTAAATTCCCCACCATTATCAGACTGTAAAATTCCAGGTGGGACATAAAGCTGAACCCACAATGCCATTTGCAGATACCACATACTATGATAGCCTTTCAAATGACAGATCCATTTATATTGTCCATCGGGCTCATGAATTAGATCAATTTGAACTCGTTCAATATCTCTATATTCAATTGCGTTATAGACCAAATGCAGTGATTAAATATATTGCCCACGAGAGAGCATAGTAGGTATGCCGCCCGCGGGCGGCTGTGCTGCCCGCGAGCGGCCCAGAGCACATACATACATACATAATCCCGACTTGTAACTGAGAATAGGTATTTACCTCCAATTATTAGTTCACACACGCAAATATTGCCGCTGGCATTTATTTCGATCCCGCTTGCCAAACATAAAAATTCAGGGTAACGCATTTCGCAATTTGCAGAGTGGCTGAGAAGCATTTGAAAGCCCATTTCCACCTGGACATGTGGGGGGGTGTCATATATGGCGCAAATCTGAAACAACCACATTGCACGTGTTGAAGGGGACTCGGGTAGAGTGGGTTCCCCACGCTAGTGCCCAAACGCTGGGTATGCTCGCGATTCACAGCTGGCTATCTAACCTATGTACCCAGCTTCATGTCAAAGAACCAAAAGAAGAAAAAATGTTCATACATTATCCAGGTGCGGTCAGGTACTACTGTCGTAGATTCACAACGCTTGGCATTATATGACTTGGGGGGGGGAAGAGAAAATGTAAAGATGCTATATCTGTAGGGGGTTATAAGCAAGGTTGATTTAAATTAAATTATATTAATCATAAAATTGAACAGAGATCCAGGACGGGGAGACGGGACGGACAAGGGGGATTAGTATCGACAACCTGCAGGATCATGGGGATAAGAGACATGATAAACCACTAACTTTGTGATTGATCGTATTGCGGCGAGATCAGAGATTTCCTGTCCTCATCGTACAGCAGGCATTACAATGCTGTTTTTGCTGGCATTCAGACATAACGTATACCGGAGATAAACAAACGATAGGAGGGCTAATTTGATCAGCTACAGGTATGCGAATGACGGTGAAGAAAACTCGAAGTAAAAGTGATATGGGATTGGTGACAAAGTCTGAATATACATACGTATCATGCATGCCGCATCGGGCAACTTTAACCCAATGTGATAGCTTGGCGGTCGGGTTCGAGACTAATAGCTTGGTGATGTTTAACTTTTGATGTTTTTTTGAAAATAAGTTCAATTGGACTACTAAGGTACCTACCAAAGTCCCGAGAGTAAGGAAATTATGTCATAAACCAACGTTTAGTATAATATTAGCTTCAGCAAAGCGAAACTTATCGTTCCCCACTCTGCTCGCCCCAAAAAGGCTCTGAAACACCTCTCCACATCAACATCAACATCGGGTCGTTATTTCCTTTTCCGGACACGGAAAAAAAAAAAAAAAGAAAAAGAGAGAGAACACACCGGTTACGTTACATGTCTCAAATTCTCTCCCGTTCCGCGGCTGCGCGGCTGGGTTGGGGTTTTTGTGACGATCTGGCGTCAGGGTTTTTATCTAACGTTACACAACACACACATAACGAACATTTGTTTGTATTTGAACGCTCTATAATTACCCCAAAATGACATGTACATGCTACTCAATGTTATTTTAATATCATGAAATCAAAAGCTTCGGGCATTTAATTGACACTATTACTTAGCACAGCCCTATGAAAGTTCTAGTCATAAACCTGACGTTGGCCCTGGTGGGCATACATAAGTACGTACAGTATATGCTGTGTAACAACTGGGGTCCCACATTCAGCGCCAGCCCCTCGTAGGTACCTTGGGAGGCAAATCACGTACGGTACCTACCTAGGGTGCCTAGAGGACATGTTGTGGCAATGAGACATCTCCGCGAATATTTAAGACATACCGCTTCCGTCAGTCAGTCAGTCCGTGAGCAAACTATCACAGCCAGCCCTAGGAAAGATAGTTAGCCCAATTAGTACGTGAGGAACACTAGGACAACAACAAATGCGAACTGATATCAGATAACTTTCTACTGATGAGATGACATTTTGGTTTGATAACAGTACCAACCATCTAAAAATCAACATTCAATTCAGATACGCATTGTTGTAGCATCATTAGCAGAAAACTCGGCATGCCGATTCCAACAACAAATCATTTTCGCCGCCTCGCAACCCCCCCCCCCACACACACACACCTTCATGAGTTTATTATCAACCCTGGTATGCCCCACTATTGCAATTTCCTGGTAATTCCTTGTAATATATAGATTGAGGTAAGATTGACTCATAGCCTCTTGGGAGAAGTCTAAAATATCTGAAGCCTGCCCTGGTCTAGAAGGTAGTCACATGAAGGCTGCTGCCCCATAAGCACCAAGTTACTCAGGTAGGCGTGATCATGACAGCTGAAAGGATATGTCCGGATAGCAATTAACCTTAATACTGGCTGAACATTAAAAAAGAAAACACGCGGTGGTATCTCTCAACTCGCTGCACAGTATTTGGTACTTATTTATTGTGTTGCTTTTATGTTTGTTTGGGGGGAGGGCGGGGGGCTTGTTGGAGTGTGGATAGCAAGCCCCATATTTTTTTATTCTTACAAAAAAACCAAAGAGCAAAGTACCTATTTATATTACAACGGAACGGAACGATTTCAAACACAACGATTTCAAACACTGCTGAAGTAAATAATTCCCAGTATAACCCTTTTTTTTTTATTTTATTTTTTTTATCTGGCAGCCGTGTCAAACTTTGACACGCGTCAGTAGGTTGCCTTTTTCATGGTGGGGTAAGTACCATTAGTTCGACGGGACAATGTGCAAGAAAAATCCCGACTCGGGTGGATTTGGGACTCGGAAATCTACAGATATGTAAAGTACTTGTACTTACACACACAGGTTTCCGGAGCTGTAAGTGTGAGGAGTACATAGTCGCCGAACGCCGAGATTGTCCCGAGGCCGATGACAGGCTAATGACAGGGGTGGCCGCAACATTGTATTCTGGTGAACATGGTTGGGCCGTGTAGTCATATTTTGAGTAATAAGTAGGATTTATGCGCATGGATAGAATGAGCTTATAGAGTTCTCCAGCAGCCACTTTCATCAGGAGCACCGAGTCGATATTCTTCACGTGAAGTTGCTCCTCAACTGTAGGCCTTGCTTTGGCTCGTTCTTGCAAAAGGGCTGAGTTTCTCTGGCAGGGCAATCACAGAAACTAGTGATGTGGATCATGTTGACGGAGCCAGCACCTGATAGGATTGTAGGAAGGAAGTACCTATGTACCCTTACCGATACAGTTACTAGGTTCAAATTATAGGTAGCGTAAATTTTATAACCTCTAACCTTCCCCACAGAAAAGCAATATTCGGGATGATGTAGGTAGGGGTGGTCCTTGAAACTGCCGCTAACTCCGAGATGACATGATGCCCTGAGATAAAGATGTTGTATTCACACCGTATCAATTGCAGGTGCAATATGGTGGGTTACGTAGTTGCCTCAATGGCAGAAGTAGGGCACTGGTTGCGGGTTGTTAGATATGCTGTACGCATGCTGGATTTGTGTTGGGAACGAGATCTGATCGGTCGGGGGAGGTCACTTATGTGTGTTGATTAGTCTGGCTTCATCGCTTATATTTTTAAAATCATTCTGCAAGTATTGAAGCCATAATCAGAGCACATGCCCTCCGCAGTAATGTACGCTGCATCGATTGGCTATTGTCCCCTTATGCAAATTGTGTATGCTAAACTGACGAAATCTATGTGATAACATTGGGGACTTATCTTCTCGCTCAGAGGCGCCCGTGACCCGGCTCTGGAAAGCATGGTAGAACATCGGGTTAAAAAATGGGCTTCCGGTACCTATTGGATTTCATTCCTGGTTAATCGTAGTCAGTATGGTGTCGGCGTCATATTTGCAGCGGAACTTTGTATGGAGTGGCATCTAGATGACTACAACTTGCGAAAAGCTTTATTCGTGTTATTCCTGGCCAGGTATTCTAGATTCAAACATTATTCTTTCCTGTGAGGTAATAAGCCGGGTCGTCTAAAGCCATGCTTTGGCGAGCACAGGTTCAATGATGCCTACAATTAACGTTAAGTCTGTGTCAGAGAGTGGTCATAGTCCACTCTCTGGGCTACCTGGGTACGGAGGGGTCAGTCAAGAAGCCAATAGCTGTCAGCGCTAGCGAGCATTGGGTGGAGCACTGGGTATATCATTGTAGAGTGGTGAGGGTTGGGTAGACTTGCAGTCTCGGATCCAGCGCCTGCCGATGGAGACTCGTGTACTCTGTGGGCGTTTGCCATTTTTACATCGCCCTCGTGTCCGTCTGGCTTCGCGCTGTGAGCCTTGGCATGCCCCGTGAGGCAAATCACGGAATTTGGTGTGTATCCGCCCCATGAGACACAGCTGGCTCCGCTGTGTCAAAGCCAACTGTGCTTTGCAATAATTATTATTGTGTTTTGGACGTTGCCAGCGAGCCTCGGAGTAGGTACCGGTACCGGTGCCTGGGCAGGTATAGTAGGGCCTAAGTAGGGCCCCGTACAGTCCCACAAAACAGTTTGTGGACCCATCACCTATCTCACTTGCTCTGGTCCTCTTCTCAGCCCAGATTCCCCCCCATTGTCCCTTTCTTGGGGATGCTCGACCCGCACGACGGATTCATCGACGGAAGGAATACCGTTAAAGGGTCTCTGGCCCATCTAAGAGGTAGTGCTCCCGTAATCCACACAGTCTGCTCCATAACTTCCTTACGCCTTTCTCTGCCAGCAGGAATTTTTGGACATTTCATTAATCACATCCTCTCCCCCAGACTGCTCCTTCAGTTCCCCCGCCCCCCACTCTTTCATAGGCAACTGTCCTGTGCTTCCTGGATCAACCGATCAACAACCCCGGCCAGTAGAACACCTTACGCAGCCTGCACCATACACTTGGGAGGCTCCCTGCCTACTCGACCTCCCATACCCACACATATATTACCTATTATTACTCCCCTGCTTATACTAGAGTCAGGAGGACGGCGGTGTGTCTTGCGGTCTCGATCGCTTTGAGTTTTGTACACTAGCTCCTGCAAGGACTGGACCGGATCACATCCGAAGTGCAACGTTTCGACCAATCTTTCAGGCACAGGGGAGAAATAAACACTAAGTTACATACATCAAGCAGGAGAATACGAACCGAGTCCTCTGCTTATAAACAATGACACAAAACACTCCAATTCATAAGCCTCAGGTGGGATCGGGGGAAAAGCAAGAGACCGGGCCTTTTCCTTCCTTCAAGCTTGACGGCCTAGAGAGTACTGGTCCAGACGGTACCAGGACAACTTTCGCTCAGTCAAAACCATCGTCCTTCAAACCCAGCCATATCGAGCAGGAAACCCCCAGCAGCCTTCGAGGTGCATCCGCTGTTGTGGTTACGGGTGCGCCGCATCGACGGGGAATGAGTTTGTTTGAACCATTCTCACTTCCACCATCTAGGGTAGGTTAATCACCTCTTATCGTTGCCCAAATCAAATCTATTATTCATTTTCGTTTCTGTTTTGGTTGCTGCAACAACCCCGCCGTTTGGTTTCTTTTTATTTGTATCCGCATCGGCGAATCCCATCTGCGTCGGTGTTTCGGGTGGACAGGAACCCTGCATAGGATGATCAAATGAGAAAAGAAAACCACCCTTGGTTAAAAGCCCACCGTTGACCCATTTTATTTTCTGCAGGCTCCTTCTCACTCTCCTGGACTTCAACCACCTGTAGGCTCACAGACGGTATCACCAATGCATTCTCCCCCGCTCACCCCTGCAGCAACTCATGACCGCCTCCAGCTCCAAGCTCGACCGATACGATCGATGGAGATACGGGACAAGCTCTCTGCAGCCAGGTCTCATACTGCAGACCCAAGAGCGATGACCCCTCAGCAATCTCCACCGCGTTCGGCAACTGCCATCTCGTTAAAGGACGAAGGGCTGTACCACTTCACTGCTGCTGGCCAGTCTTCGCGCCCTACTTCACGCCCTACTTCATCCCACAACAAAGCTGCCACGCTAGCGCCGCAACCTCACCGGCCTAAGCCCTCTTTCCAGATTGGACCCGTGGAATCTATCCCATCTCGCGAAGGAAGTCCTCTAGGTACACCAGTGAACAGATCTCCCACAAATTCAGGAAGCACAACCCCGTGGTATCCACCTTCACGCCCGTTTACACCAGCCGGGGAAGTCGATGACCCTTATGCCCGAAGCAAGCGTCCCCCACAAAACAAAAATCCCCAGGAAATTGAAGCCCGATTCATATTTGGTAGGAATAAGGATGGTACACTCGCTTCCAGCAACGGAGACCAGAAGCCGGAAAAACGTCACTCTCACCTTTCTTTACACTCTCTAGTAAAGCACAAAGATAGTTTCAGCTCCCTGGCTAGTGTACCGAAGCAGTCATCAATGGCAGAGTTAAAGCGTTTCTTCAGATCTCAGAAACGGTCAGCATCACCCTCAGGCAGTCTTCGCTCCTCTCGCTCAGGCACCTTTCCTCTGAGTGCACCATTCGGTGACGACCATGGGCTTCAAAAACGGTACGGAAAGTTTGGCAGAGTTCTTGGATCAGGAGCCGGTGGTTCTGTACGGCTTATGAAGCGTTCATCGGACGGAGTGACCTTTGCGGTAAAAGAATTCAGAGCGAAACACAACTATGAATCAGATAAAGAGTATGCAAAGAAGGTCACAGCCGAATTCTGCATCGGGTCGACATTACATCACGGAAACATTGTTGAGACACTCGATATTGTGCAAGAGAAAGGGAAATGGTATGAGGTCATGGAGTACTGCCCTTATGATTTATTTGCCACTGTTATGACGGGAAAAATGTCACGGGAGGAGGTAGGATGTTGTTTCCTCCAGATTCTCAATGGAGTGACATACCTGCATGCGATGGGACTTGCACATCGAGACCTCAAGTTGGATAATGTGGTCATTAATGAGCACGGAATACTCAAAATTATCGATTTTGGAAGTGCGAGTGTTTTTCGATACCCTTTTGAGAGTGGTATCGTAGAAGCCTGTGGTACGTTTTTTTCGCAGACAATATATTGAAATTGTGGGCTAATTTTCCAGGTATCGTGGGCTCCGATCCATATCTGGCTCCTGAGGTTTGTAACGAAATTAAGTACGACCCTCAGCCAGCCGATATTTGGTCACTTGCAATCATATTCTGCTGCATGTCTCTTCGACGATTCCCTTGGAAGGCGCCCCGTTTATCAGATAAATCTTTCAAACTCTTTTGTGCGCGTCCGGATGAGCCCCAACAGATGCAATCACAATTTTCAGCTCTTCCTACCTCTAAGGCTCACCAGCAGAGACCGGGCAGTTCGTCTAAATCTCATGAAATAATGACGCCGGCACAGGGCGGTCATGGACACTTAGATGAACATGAAAATAATGCACAGAACTTACATCCATCGGTCTCGAGTAGAGATGGTGAGTTGAAGGGTCCAATTCGCTTACTCCGACTATTGCCTCGTGAATCTAGAGCCATCATCGGCAGGATGTTGGAGCTTGAACCGAAGAAACGAGCGACAATCGAAGAGATATGGCAAGATCCATGGGTCAGCTCCAGTCACATCTGCAGACAGGATGAAGATGGCACAGTCCACAAATCCGCCAACCACATGCATACCCTTGAGGGCCAAGTGGGCGGTAGTGCGCACTCTAGCAGAAAAAGCACGAAGTGAGATGGGTTGAATGAGACTACAGTTGATTTAATTCTAAACTTATTATAAAGTTTCTTTACGTTTCTGCGGTAATGGTCTCCCAAAATGTTATCTATTTGTGAATTTCAATTCCATTTATTTATTTATTTATTTTTTTTGTGTTAAGGCAATAGAGTCTTTTAATACAGTGTGGGCTTTTCATAGACGCAGAAGGACGAGGTATGGCAGGCTGAATGGTGGCCACTCAGTCGTACTGGCATACGGGTTTTCTTACTCTCTGTTTCTCTCCTTTTTCATTGTTGCTTTTTTGCTCAATCGCATTCATCAAGGTGCTTTACGGAAGAAGGGAAGATGGAGTTTTGTATTGTTTTTGCCTGGTATTTCGATTGTCTCTTTCAGTGTCTTTCTTTAACTAATTTCTTGCTTTCAGAAGTTCTGCGATTACGCATTCAACTGGTGACCGCCATCCTGCTTTGCATAACAGGGGTTTAACTAACTGCTTGAGAGGCACTGGTGGGGGAACCGAGTGGCCGTTGCTCGTACAGGAGTGGGCTATTATAAATGGACTGGGTATGACTGCAATTCTTGTGGTTCTTGATTTTTGATTACTCCTTTTGTATAGTTTCTTGGATATGATGACGGGGAATAGAGTCTGAAATCAAAGGATGAACCATACTATGTAGATTGAGGCAGGCTTGCGTATGTGTAAAGTGTTAAGAAGCACTCTCGCGATATCTTTGATCGTATGGTGGAGGGGTTCATTTTACTTGAGATCGATGTCACGTAATCACCCCATGTTTGCCTTGCCTGCACGCGAGGTGCCCTATTGAGGCTCGAGTTCAGGGTAACATGCAACGGTCATTGGTTCGACCCTCCACACTAAATATTCTTATCTCAGCTCATATGTTTTGGCTGTGTGTGCAGCTATATTCCGCTTTTTTGCAAGTTTGCATAGGGTAACCTTCTGCAAAAAAATCTGATCTTGTCATACTTGTTGATATTTTCCTACGTATCACTCTAGCTGAAATTCTGCAAAGCTTATATATAGTCCATTATTACTACTACTTGGGTCTAGAAACCCCATTACCTAACTGGGCATCATCTCCCGGCACACACACACATGGTGTTATGCCGAGATATTTGGGGAATGTAAGAGCGAAGGTTATTACTACGACAGTAGGGAGGAGAAGCTGTTAAATAGTACCATATGTATGACAGTATAAATCAACCCCCCCAACCCTTTCCTCGAAGACCTATGGAATTGTGATGCAAAGGGCGACATCATGGGCCTCCTTCCTGGCAGCAGAAGGATATATAGTCCGCGCTAATAATTAGCTGATATATTAGGTTGGGGGTAGGGGGGGAATAAACTAGAGGTGTTTTATCCTTATACTTTATGTAAGTAAGCCCTGAAACCTTGAAACAGCGAAATCTGGGGGCGAAATCTGGGGATGGGAGGGGGTGTTTTGTTTGGGGGGGTGGTGATCGTGGTTTTCTCGCCATATTTATTTCTCCTACCGGGGACGTCCCCACCCCCACACCACCACCCCCTTCTTTCAGCCATGTTCGCAAATTATTTGTGCCTTTGTATCTCTCTGGGGATAATAGGTCTCTTTTTTCTATTTCTAACCATTTACGTGAGGCATCTACTTGCTATTCCGGATATTAGCTATTCCGGAGTCCGGTATTGCAAGGTTTGAGTGTATACATGATGCATATGCAACCGCCCCGGTAGGTACGGAGTACTTATTTTCTTTATTAGAGGGCATTGTAACTGACCATATCCTTATTAACCTCAAGAACGCAATATATCAATATAATTGATATGCCCATGTATCTTTGGGCTACTCTGTGTTTCATTCATATTGGAACATATCAGGGCCTAACTACAACGATCTTGCAATATCAACAAGTTGATCTGAAGGCTTATATTCTTTTGGGCTACACATATATGTGTTCATAGACCACTTGAATAGAAGGATCGTATGAATATATCTGTTATAGGGGTAGCTGGTATTCATTCAAATGAGTGGCAATTTATGTGCAAACTCATCCTCCAGGGGAGGGGTACTGTGTCAGATTGACTCTTCATTTATTTTCCTTTACTGTTGTTTGATATGATGTAGACTTCTATGTGGGGTATGAGCAGTCGGAATCGTAAGGGAACCAAACCATAAGTGTTCAGTTTTGGCAATGCCACGTGCTAAGATACCAACCTTTACGGAGTTGTGTCTCCTTGAGAGAGAAGCCGGAGTTCGAGTCCCTTACTGCTCACCATACACAGGCGTAAAGAACGAAAAAAGAACTCCGTACTCCGTATACTTACTGCTTTCTGCATGGGGTTGCATTGGTGAGCCTCTCTGGTTCTTGAAACTGGCAACCAAAGCTATTATTGAAACTGGGAACTCGCAATGAATTGGAAATCGGGTTGGGTACCGTCGGTTTACAGTATCGTCTGCATGAGGGTTATGCTAGGGGGCTACACAAGGCTTTAGTTATGTACTTTACATATTATTGTTCGTACATATCCGTACTTTCCACCTAGGCGTTGTGGCTTTTTCGTTGGTTGCGACCCCACACCCGCGTGTTCACGTTCGCGAGTCCTCGCTACACGTCCTCCCAGGTTGAAATTCTGCGGGACCTGGCAACGCATCCCAACGTGCAAAGAACCCACCCCTACACTGGTATTACGGACAAGGACATAGGTCAATCTAATCATGCCAGCTTCAACTTCACGGCCGTCCCGGCGGGCTGCGACCCTGAAAAAAAAACTAGTAGACTTCTCAGATAGCGCCTCTGAGGTGGAGGAGGAGGAAGCTGAGTTGGAACCACCGGTTGCGCCTACACCAAAGCGGGGAGGGAGAAGGGGCGCGAAGGCTGCAGAGGTGGTTAAACTGACACCGACATCGGCTAGGGGGAAGGCCAATCAGAAAGGAAGGAGGACGGGTAAGGCAGCGTCAATGGAGCCGAAACTGAACGAAGAGGACGAGGAGACACCCGTGAAGGCGCCTTCGAGGCGGGGGAGGAGGACTCCAGTAAAAAAGGCAAAATCACCGACACCGGAAGAGATTGAGGACGAGGAAAAGGAACAAGAAGTGCAAGATGAGGAGGAGGAGGAATACAAGGTAGAGGATGACAATATGGAGGAGCAGGAGGAAGAAGAAGCAGAAGAGGAGGAGGAAGAAGTCAAGAAGCCAATCTCACGAAAACGAAAGGCAACCGAGCAAGAAGTAGTTGCACCTTTACAACCCCAACTAGAAACGCCGGCACGTTCCACACCGCCGATTCGTCAATCCAGACAAACGACACCCATTGCGCAAGTATCAAGAACAGTGCTTCCCCAGGGAACACCAAAGCCCAAATCGAATATGCGAGCGGCCACAGAGGGTTCTATACCGACATCTGAGAATAAGCGTTCGTTGGAGGCCGCGTTCCCAGAGGGGACAGGAAACACGCCTGACCGTGGCCGACCAGCGTCTATGGCATTTCCGGAGGGAAGTGGGTATACGCCAAATCATAGGAGGCCTTCGCAGGCTGTGGCTCCACAGTTGGCGAATTTTGCGCTGGTATCACCGTCTAGGTCAATGTCTATCGGTTCACCGTCGAGGTTGAAGAGGTCGGCTACGCCTCAGGTGTTACAATCAGTTGCTGAACCTCAGAGTCCGAGTTTATCTCAGCAAATTCCACCGTCAGCTCAGGTTTTAGCAAAGATGCCACAGATGCCACCTTCAAGTCAGCACGTCCCGTACACTCAGGTTGCTACTCAACTGCAGCCACCGGCAAGTCAGCCGTCACAGCCGGAACCTGATATACCGAGGCAGAGGACGGTTATCACGCACTTGGTGATGACCAATTTCAAGTCATATGCAGGGAGACAGGAAGTTGGACCGTTTCATCCATCATTTTCTTCCGTTGTCGGCCCCAACGGTTCAGGAAAGTCTAATGTCATTGATTCATTACTCTTTGTTTTTGGTTTCAGAGCAAGTAAGATGAGACAGGGAAAGATATCTGCATTGATACATAATTCAGCGAATCATATGGATTTGCAGTTTTGTGAGGTTGAGGTTCACTTTCAGGAGGTGATTGACTTGGTATGTACTCCTTTGATATATGCATAACCTGAGACCGATTTCTTACCTGAACAAACGAACAGCCTGGTGGAGCGCATGAAGTCGTTCCTGACTCAATTCTCATCATCGCCCGTCGTGCTTTCAAGAATAACTCTAGCAAGTATACCATCAATGGCCGAGAATCCAATTTCACTCAAGTCACCACCCTCCTTCGTGAACGTGGTGTGGATCTTGACCATAAGCGTTTCCTCATTCTCCAAGGTGAAGTCGAGTCGATCGCTCAAATGAAGCCGAAAGGCAAGGACGAGAACGACGACGGGCTTCTAGAATACCTTGAGGATATCATCGGTACATCGAGATATAAGCAGCCAATTGAGGATAGTGCAACGCAGGTGGAAACTCTCAATGAGGTGTGCCTTGAAAAAAGCACAAGGGTACAGCATGTTGAGAAGGAAAAGAATTCTTTGGAGGATAAGAAGAATTTAGCATTGGACTTCATCAAGAATGAGAATGAGCTGGCGTGTAAACTGGCGACGTTGTATCAAGTGCATATGTTTGAGTGTGCAGATCATATTAATATTACTTCGGAGTTGGTCACGCAGGTGCAGGCGGAGTTGGATGAGGAGCTGGAGAAGCACAAGGGGAATGAAGAGGGCGTCAAAAAGCTCGAGAAAAGGTATAAGGATATGACTAAGGAAATTGAGGTAGGTGGCTCCCACTGAAGTTGTGGTTTATGTAGGCTGACATGAAACCCGAGTTTACAGGCGATAGACAGGGACACTACTATTATTGTGAAAGAACAGGCCAAGTATGACAAGGAGAATGTTAAGCTTCAAGAAAAGAAAAAATTCCTCGTTAGCAAAGAGAAGAAGTTGCAAAAGGCCATTACGACAAACAGACTAGGTACTTCTGAGGCTGTTGGCTTGATAGATAAATACCAGAGCGACCTTGAGCGTCTGTCCGCGGAAGTTGCTGCTATGGAAACGAGGCTCCAAGCTGATGAGGAGGAACTTGAGAGAGTCCGTAATGATTTGAAGGGCAAGACTCAAGTTTTTTCTGATCAGATCACCCAGAAACAGAAGCAGCTGGAACCGTGGAATGAGAAGATCAATCAGAAGCAATCCACGATTGCGGTTACTCAAAGTGAACTCGATATTCTTCACCAGAAGCAGAACGCGGCTCAAAAATCTATGGAGGAGTTTCAGGCTAAGATTGAGTTGATCCGGGAGTCTCGTAAGGCGAAGGAATTGGAGCACAAGGAGTGCAGAGCTGAGAAGATTAGGTTAGAGAAGGAGGTGCAGAAGACTGAAGCGCAACTTGATAAGATCAGCCAGCAAGAAGCCAACCTTAGAAATATCTTATCTGGAGCCAGGCAGAAGGCAGATGAAGCGAGGGCGTCTCTGGTGGCGTCACAGAACCAAGGGAATGTGTTGGCGGGGTTGATGAGGTTGAAAGAGTCTGGGCGGGTTGACGGGTTCCATAGCAGGTTGGGTAACCTTGGCACCATTGATTCAAAGTACGACGTTGCAATCTCCACTGCGTGCCCAGCTTTGGACAATCTTGTTGTTGAGAGCGTGGAAGTTGGGCAACAGTGCATTGAGTACTTGAGGAAGAATAATCTGGGCCGAGCAAACTTTATCTGTCTTGACAGGCTACAGCGACGAGATATGAGTCCTATCCAGACCCCCGAAGATGTTCCAAGATTGTTCGACCTCATCAAACCCCGGGACATGAAATTTGCACCAGCATTCTACAATAATCTCTATGATACCCTCGTTGCAAAGGATTTGACTCAGGCAAACAGAATTGCATACGGGGCGAGGAGATGGCGTGTTGTCACGCTAGATGGTCAGTTGATTGACACTTCTGGTACGATGAGTGGTGGCGGTACAAGGGTTATTAGAGGCAAGATGTCTAGCAAGCAGGTTGCCGAGACGACCAGGGAAGTGGTTACCAAGCTTGAAGCTGATAGGGACGCCCAGGAGAAGAACTTCCAAGCTTGTTTAGATGAAAAGAGAGCGTTGCAGGAGAAGTTGAGGGAATTGAAGGAGAGGATTCCGGAGTTGGATGTTACAATGTCGAAAATTGAGTTGGAGGTGCAGAGTGGTGAGAAGCAGATTGCGGACGCGGAGAAGAGGATACAGGAGTTGAGGTACGTATATTTGGAAACTATCACTTACCCTGAACTACGAATACTGATATCGGAGCTAGTGATGAACACAAGGTCTCTGCCGCGGATAAGAATCGCGTTACAGCCCTTGAGAATCAAATCGAGACCCTTAATGCTGAGCTCGCAAAACTTAGGTCTGAAACTTCCGGCATCGAAGAAGACATAAAGGCCCTCCAGGACAAAATCATGGAAGTCGGTGGTGTACGTCTCCGCTCTCAAAAAGCTAAAGTAGATGGGCTGCGAGAGCAAATAGAGACCCTCAATGAGCAGCATATGCAAGCCGATATCGCCAAGACAAAGTCTGAGAAGACGAAGGTGAAGGTTGAAAAGGCATTTACGAATAGTACCGAAGAGCTTGAGAACGTTACACGGGGTATAGAGGGATTGGAGGCGGAGATTAAGGAGCAGGCGAAGGCAGCGGAGGAGGTTAAGACCAGGGTTGAAGAGGCGCAACACTTTTTGGATGTGAAGAAGGATGAGTTGGTGGTTGTCAAGGAAGAGTTGGATGAGAAGAGGAAGCAGATCAATGAGACTAGGGCTGTGGAGATTGAGACGAAGAATAAGCTGGAACAGCATCAAAAGAGTTTGGTGGAGAATCAGAGGAAGATGGCGTCCTGGGAAGAGAAGATGGAAAAATTGACGATGCATCAGCTTAAGGATTATGGGGTTGCGGTTGGGGAGGGTGAGGAGGAGTTGAGGTTGCCGCAGTTTAGTAGGGATGAGTTGAGGGATATGGACAAGGAGGTGTTGAAGAAGGAGGTTGCCAATGTGGAGGTGAGGTTGCGGGATGTTAATGTGGATTTGGTGGTGCTGGAGGAATATAGAAGGAGATTGGAGGAACATACAGCACGAACTATGGATCTGAATAGGGCGGTGGTGGAGAGGGATAATGCGAAGAAGATGTGTGATGACTTGAGGAAGAGGAGGCTGGAGGAGTTTATGGAGGGGTTTAGTACCATCTCGCTAAGGCTGAAGGAGATGTATCAGATGATTACTATGGGAGGGAATGCAGAGCTGGAGCTGGTGGATAGTTTGGACCCGTTTTCGGAGGGAATTTTGTTTAGTGTGATGCCCCCGAAGAAGAGTTGGAAGAATATTAGTAACTTGAGTGGTGGTGAGAAGGTACGTTTCCCCCCCCAATTTGGAGCTAATGTTTCTGTTTGGTTTACTAATGTGTATAGACCTTGAGTTCCCTCGCGTTGGTGTTTGCGCTTCATCATTATAAACCGACTCCTCTGTATGTTATGGACGAGATTGATGCAGCCTTGGACTTCCGAAATGTATCGATTGTCGCGTCGTATATTAAGGAGAGGACAAAGAATGCTCAGTTTATTGTTATTTCTTTGAGGAATAATATGTTTGAGCTAGCCTCGAGGTTAGTCGGGGTGTATAAAGTTAACCATATGGTGTGTCCTATATTCTTGGCTTACCATGAAGCCGTGAGATGGATGGGGTTGCTAATGGGCATTGGGGTGTACAGACGAAGAGTATTACGATCGAGAATAAGGATTACCTTAATGAAGGCGCGGGGGATAGGGAGGGGGTGAATAGGCATGCGCCAACGTCGACTGCGGCCAGATAAACTCTTATGTTTGAACAAATGTAATGATGATCTGATTCTTGGATTAATGTAATGTTTGATTTAGTTGTTGGTTTCCTTTGGTTGGTTATTTTGATATCTTGGTGTATCAGTAGGCTTTATGGGATTTTGTTGTTTTGTGTGTGTATGTGGCTTTGGTTTATGAGTAATCGATCTTGCTTGTTAGAAGGAAGAAAAATTTAGATTTACTGAACTCGAAATTGTTTGTTGTGGGTGATTAATGGTAGGTAGTACTACAGCTCCTCATGATTACTATTCAGTCGTCACGATGTGAGGCTGGGCCTGGGTTAGCTTAGAACATTTGTATTTTTGCTGTGAAAGATTCTAGTTTATCAAAACCCTCAAACAAGCGTCAGGACTCTGATATCAAAACCAAAAAAAAAAAAGGTCTTTCGATACGACTGCTTCTAGGATTTTGCCCGCTCTTATTTTTATTTATCCCAAAACTGGTTTCTGTCTAAATCGCCCTAGGTGGTGGTAGTGGCCAACCTAGAGCTCTCTGCTTGGGCAATCATTCCCCGCCCCCCCCCAACTCTCCTTTCCCTCCGAGCGTTTATCTGTTGGGGGGATTAGGGAGGGGGAACTAGTAGAAACCAAGATGGATATTTTACATGTCTAGTTTCATTCCGTGGGGGAACAGGCGTTTGCATAATGCGGTAAGTAAATTGGGCGATTGTAGTTACCCTGATCTTTTGGACGGGTTGGAATTTATAGGAGATTTTGGATTAGGGCTTGCTTTTTTTTTGAACTAGATACCGAGAACTAACACCCCCACACACACCACCCCCCCCCCCCCCAGCGCCCGAAAAGGGGGGCATGCCAAGCTTTGTGATCTATTGAAGAATCTGATAAGCATAGTTAGTCTAGTTCAACTTTATAAAGAGCCTGATTTACTTTGAATACTACAGTTTTTGACCTAGTAATGATCCATGACGGTGTAATGATCCATGTCAACTACCCCGGTCGCAATGAACATTTCGGAGTGGTACATTTAATAGACTACCTCTATACACCCGATAAATTAGTTTCCAGTATTATCGAATATGCTCTACAATATGTGCATAATAGCTAAGGAAATAACTTAGATAAAATCATGATATCTACCAATCTACCCCCAAAATTAAAAAAATACCCCCCCTCTACTATATAACGCCCTTGAGCAGGAATATCAAGAATAAAAAAACTTATCTAGTGCCAGAACCTCAATTTACTATCTATATTTATATTAGTATAAATAATATAGGCATAGGTTGATATTTGGGATTGATATATACAAGTACTTATATTAGAGAATTCAGTAATTTCTAGCTCTCGTACTATATCTGCTAATTCTTCAGCATCCTGATTGTCTATATCCTCGATATCCTGTGTAGTCTCTATATTTGCATTGCCAGCTTGCTCTAGGCCCTCTACACTCTCTTCTGCACCCTCCGCACGTTCTAGGCTTCACATACTTACTGCCTTTGGCCTTGGTGGCTTTACAGGCTTTTTTGGAGGCTTCCGATGTTCTGCATGAGCCTAGTCCACTCAAGACATCATGAAGCCTCAGCCTCAGCATATTCCGTATTCCATTGAGCCTCTAAAACAACTTGTGCCTTACAAGTGGCCTTTTTCTGTTATATAGCTTGTTCTTTAATAATCTTCTTAGTTGCAGCCTCTTTCTTGTGTACTAGTTTGGCTTTTTCTGCTGCTTCAGCTTTAACTTTCTTCCGAGCAATTTCTTTAAGCCCTGCATTCACTGTCTTGCGATCCATAACTTTTGCTATGCCAAGGTGCTTTTTGCTAGTTCTCTTCCACACCTTCCATTCCTCAGTTTATTTAGTGTTATTGCACAAGGGTTAATATCTCGATATTCAGCAATAACTTGTATTGCTGTATTAACAAATGCATATAGTAAAAGCTTACTCGAGGTAGTAAGTTCAGGAATTGCTACCTCTATATTGTTTGCCATTGCCCGCAGTCGAATAGGAGTATCCAATGCATGAATATTTAAGGTAGTTGTCTTAGATTGTGCCATCATAATTGCACTAGTCTCACTTGGGGGTAGAGGTGGTGGGAGACTACCACGAGCTGCAAGAATATCAATAGGCCAACAGCCAGAGGCTCTGAATGCAGCTGTAATTATTGCTATTGTATATACCTAATAATTTAGTTAATTTATTATAGTATAGACTAGTACATCAGGAAAGAAAATAGTTTGTCTCCAGTGTCTCTAGAGACAGTA
>WHUX01000093.1:0-205878 GCA_015179025.1 Terfezia claveryi
CCTAGTCTGGTTGCGGAATACCCCTCCCGCAGCCAGACTACCCGATATGGTATCATACAGGGGACCCCCAGGGTAGTCTCGATCAGACCCTCGTACGAACCCCAGAGACTACCGGTACCAGGGTAGGGTCATGAATGGTCTACATATTTCATGACGCCAAGCAGGGGTTTCAATCAAGCGATGGACGCGTTTCTGCGATTTAATTGCTTATCGGCCGGCACAACATTCCCCACAAGGCCCGGAGTCGAGTCGCGTCCTCCGCGCCCCACCCTCCCCGCCCCCAACCTTCGTACTGGAACATAACAACGTTCGCTGACCTGGGACTCTGAGCAACAAACAGCTCAAGTTTCCAGCAGTTTGAATTGGTAATGCCGGCGTAGAGATCTTGCACTAATGAAGAACAACCTTGCTCCATATCTTTCCTGGTTACTCGAAGAACGTCCCTTCGCTGTGCCCTCCCGGGGAGATGATCCCATAACTACAACACTATTACCCCCGATCAAAAGTACCTCCACTGCAGCTTCTGACCCTGCTGCAGTACCCTCCTTTTTTAAAGCCAGCAATCCGTCAGGAGGAAAACGGGCTACATTCGCTGAACCTTTCCCTGTACAACAGGGTAGTTTCCAACCACCCTATAAACAGCGAAATCAATCGGCAGGCATCTGGGGTGAGGGGTCATCAGAAATTCATAAGGCCCGATTCGATCAAGACGAGGAGGACATGGCAAGGTTACGGATTGAACCCACTCCAAAGCGGCCGAAACTTAGTAGTGCTGTACAAACACCGAGAACAACCAATTCGTCAGCTACGTCCGAGGCACCAGCTGTTACACCAGCAGTCAGACCATCAAACAAAAGCAAAGATGTAAATCCTTATGGTAGTTATATATCCTGCGTACATCCTACAACATGCTATCACAATCTAGAGTCCTGATCGCAATATGCAGATACCCCAGCTCTCACCAACCGCACACCTGCAATCGCCAAATCTGTTAGGAGAACACCAGCAGTTATTCCCGAGAATGCTCTTACTATCGACCTCACCTCGGATGATCCAGACCCCTTCAATGATATGTTGGAGAGTCAAACCAGGAAACAGCAACCGAAAGGTGGGCTACCATGTCGTTCTACTTCACACAGTACCTTGGAGAGAGAGCAGACCCCATCGAGAAAAATTGCATCAAGACCTACAGGAAGCAAGTTAAAAAGAAAGAGCGAGGAGATGGATCTTCCATATGGGGATGACCCAGGACCCCGGGAATTAACCAGAGATCTGGCACCCAAGAGATTAAGACAAGGGACGCCGCAACTATCGCTGTCAGCGTTCAGGCAGTCTAGGGAATCGACACCAGTCCATGTTCTTTCCGCTCTGCAACGGTCTTTCACACTCTCACCTCGGCCTTCCCAGCGCTTACTCCCAGGAGGAAATGTAACAATGCGAGGTGGCTCACGCTCACCATCGAAGCTCTCCACAACTGCTACAGGAGGAGTGATAGGGTCTTACAGCCTCGATAGTACAACTTCACGCCGGCATGCTATCTCCGGAGGAATTACGGAGGAGGATAGTGATGAAGAACCTGTACCAAACCGGATCACAAGACATCTAGGTCTGGTAAAAAGTGCTAGTTTTGGCTTAGAAGCTATGATGTCCTCTTCTCGGCCGGCTGCTATCGGGCGTGAACCTTCCCCGAGCAAATCCAGAGCTGTCTCGGTTGCAATTGACTCGTCATCTACTGATAGTTCAGGGAAAGCCTTTCGGGTAACAAGCCCTAGCCCATCTCCGGCTAAGCGCAGTAAAAGGCGGCTCAGGAAGGTTGTTCCTTGTTCGGAGGATGAAGCTGAAGATGATGAAGGTGAGGAGGGTGAGGAGGGGCTTGGAAAAGAGAAAAGTAAAGGGAGTGGAGGATTTGGGGAGCTTGAGGAGGAGGAGGAGGAGGAGAAGAAGGAGGAGGAGGAGGAGGAGGAGAAGGAGGAGGAGGAGAAGGAGGAGGAGGAGAAGGACATTGAAGAAGATGAAGATAATGAGGAGCAGGAGGCTGCTGGGGGTGACTCCGGCAGTGACTATGGGGACGATATCACTCTGGATAATCTTCCGTTTGGTGTTAACACCGGGGGAAAGAAGCTAGAAAAGGTATCACCTAGGAAGGTAAGGGAGAAGGATTCCCCACCGAAGATCATACCATCCCGCCAGGAGCTCCCTCCAGTTTCCAAGATTCCGCCATTGAGTTTTCCAGATAGTACGAGGCGTGAGGCAGCCATTGCCTCGCGTATTAACTCTCCAAGTAAGGATCTTATGGACGATTCTGAAGACATATCCAAAATGCCGCTTCTTCAACTCAAGGATCTACTTTCGGAACTTCGAGGCGAGGCGCATGCATTGGCCAACAGGGTAATAGAGGCAATGATAGCGGGAAGGGAGTTTGCTGCCGTACTGACAGAGAAAAAGCAAGTTGAGGCTCAACTGACTATAGTCGAGCGTATGCTTGGAAAGCGGGGGACAGGAGCGGGATCTAAGAGTCACTGTAATAGTAGGTTCGGTGAAACCCCAAATAGAGCATATGTGGCAATTTCGGCAACCCAGCATCTGATTATGGATACCCCTACGCGACGGAAGAGAGGGTACGAGGGACTGGAGCCCAATGCTCTGGGTGACCAACCAACAAGATTTGGTGTACATTCTACTGCAATCATCCATGAGACACAGTTTGTTCCTGATAGCCCAAAGAAGAAAGAAGTGATGCCATCCGGGCCGCAGTCTCCAGTCAAAGCTTTACCTCCTGTGCCTGAAGGGACACTGTCTGACATCAATAACTTCTTTGGCTGCAATAGGGATGTGCCTGCAAGTAGGCAACAGAGTACTACCCGCGACTTTAAGACGAATAGTCAGGTGGCAATCTGGAAAACACCTTCCCCGCAGAAGAAGGGGAAATCAAAAGTCTGCACTAAGGGTCCCAAGCTTGATGATGAGGGGCCGTCCTTCGTTGGCGGGGCTTCAGTTAATCAGAATCGCGGACCATATGGACTGGATTCCCTTAAGCCGCCAGATGAACCACCACCACCGGTGTTATATGAGGATTCAATGGATGATGATGACGATAATCCATTTGCTGACCAGTCCAATCGGCAGAGCAATGTCGGAAGTAAACTGCCGATACCAGCTTTACAGGATGATGAACACTATGGGAGTGACTTCGACATTGCAGATATCGAAGAATATAGCCCGTCACCTCAACCACCCCCCTCACCTAAAGCTCCAATTACTTCAAAGAGGCCTGTTGTGCAGGTTGATGATGATGGTGACAGAGGATTTTCACAGCCGACACTTCCCAAGGCTACTAAAAGTGCCATCAGGCACCCTCTTATGGACACCAGTGGGAATCGATCACCTCCAGCTAAGAAGACAACCAAAGTAGCTGCCCCTCTACCAAGGGAACATCTGAAAAAGCATCAAAAATTTGCACAGGTAGCGGCAGAAGTTACATTAGGCAGCCCAGGGATGCAACATAGATGGTCAGCAGATGTCCTAAATGCATTGCATAAAACGTTCAATTTGAAGGGTTTCCGCAATAATCAACTGGAAGCCATCAATGCTTCTCTTAGTGGGAAGGATGTCTTTGTTTTGATGCCAACGGGAGGAGGGAAGTCGCTTATTTACCAGCTACCGTCAATTATTCACTCTGGCAAGACTAGAGGAGTCACGGTGGTGGTATCGCCATTGCTGAGTTTAATGCAGGATCAAGTCGACCACTTGGCGGATCTGGGAATCATGGCTATCAATTTAAATGGTGACTGTACCCCGACACAGAAGAGGATGGCATTCGAACAACTCAGATCAGACAGCGTGGAAGATGTCATACAACTCCTCTACATCACACCAGAGATGTTGGCCAAGAATGAGGCTATGGTCAACGCTTTGGGGAGATTAAATGACAGAGGGAAGCTTGCACGACTTGTTGTTGACGAGGCACATTGTGTTAGTCAATGGGGCCATGATTTCCGACCGGACTATAAGACCATTGGCACCCTTAGGGACAAGCTACCCCGATTACCACTTATGGCGTTAACGGCAACTGCTACCAAAGAAGTTAGAGAAGATGTTATACACAATTTGAAAATGCAGGGGTGTGAGACCTTTACCCAGAGTTTCAACCGTCCGAACTTAACGTATATTGTACGCCCAAAGGTCAAAGGCTTAGTAGATGAAATCACGAATATTATACAGAAGGATTATCCTGACAAAACTGGCATCATATACTGTCTCTCTAAGGCTTCTTGCGAGCAAGTTGCTGAGAAATTGAGAGAAGCTCGAATAAACGCGCAACATTATCATGCGGGAATGAACCCGCCAGAACGTATCAAGATTCAAAAGGACTGGCAAGCGAGGAAGGTCAAGGTCATAGTGGCTACGATTGCCTTTGGCATGGGTATTGACAAAGCTGATGTGCGGTTTGTCATACATCATACTCTACCAAAGAGTTTGGAGGGATACTATCAGGAAACAGGCCGTGCTGGCCGTGATGGCAAGATTTCAGGATGCTACCTCTTTTACTCCTACAAGGATACACAGTCTCTGTATCGCATGATCAATGATGGTGAAGGGGACTGGCAGCAGAAGCAGCGTCAAAGGGCAATGCTCCGCAATGTTGTGCAGTACTGCGAAAATAAACACGACTGTAGAAGGAAGCAGGTGCTTGCATACTTCAATGAGATATTTTCTGAGAAAGACTGCAACAGGACATGTGATAACTGCTCCTCGGGGATAGCCTATTTTACGATAGATGTGACTACAGAAGCAGTAAAGGCGCTGAATCTTGTGAATGACCTCCAGAGTTCGAAAGTCACGTTATTACACTGCGTGGATGTCTTTAGGGGAAGCACAATCAAGAAGATAATTGACATGGGCCATAATCATCTTGATGGGTATGGAGAGGGGAAGTATTTCCAGAGGGGTGATTGTGAGAGGCTCTTTCACTTGCTCGTATCAAGGGAGGGTATCAGAGAAGAAAATGAAATAAGGGGAGGATTTCCTTGTTCTTACGCCGTTGTAAGTGTTTACCAACTTTCCTTATATTGCTTGAAGCTGATCCGCAGCAGGTTGGCCCTAAGTTTAGGGATTTCATCGCTGGCAGAAGCCACCTTGAAATGACTTTCGAAGAGGACTCCCCCACTCTGAAAAAACTCCAGGCCACCTCCTCACGGACTGTCTCTTATCCAAAGAGAGCTGGAACGCCTCAAACTCTCACGAATTTCTCTCAGAATGTGGCATCCACGAATGTCTCATCCCCCATTCTTGCCACTACCAAATCTCGTACTAAACGAACAGTCACAAGTCGTACAGGAGTTTCCGGCTGTCACCGTGTACAGCGTGATTCTTGTGATGATGTTGACGAGGAGGATGAATTTGTACCTCTTGCAGAGGATGGTCCAAGTCCACAGTATGACTCGCTCGGGATGCCAAATGTTCGCCGACGTGGTGCGACACGCAAAACCCCAGCAAATAGTGTGGGGACCCCAATTACGGAAGATCCGGCGATGTCCGACCTAAATGAGTATGAGAAGGATATCGTATATAGGTTCTTGGAAGAAGCGAAGAAGTTACGGGGTGATATTGCAAATAAGAAGGGGCTGCGGAATGAGTCTATCTTCACAGACACAATATTGAGAAAGATTGGCATGGATTTACCTACAAGTAAGTTTATCTATTTACAGCAAGTAGGTTGAAAGGAGTAATGCTAATAAATATGATACAGGGATGATTGACCTTAAAAATATTCCTGGTGTTCCTCCTGAACATGCTGATAGGTATGGCCAGCAATTTATTAATCTCGCTCGGAAGTACAGCGACGAGAAAGACCGGAACATGTCTGGGGCTGATGGAGCATCCCCCCCTCCCCAACCTGCCAGTAAAGCACAGTCAAGCTATTTCAAGACGAAGGACTGGGACGTCGTCGAAATCGAGTCTAGTGACGAAGAAAGTCCAACGTTAAATGATGAAGATAGATTCATTGACGACGATGATGAGTATGATGAGGATTGGAACGAGGAAGCCTTTGAAGCTGTGGCTGCATCGAGTGGCTATTTTCGTGGTGCTGTTACTAAGTCTCAGGCTGGGCCTTCGCCGACAAGATCCCAGGCGGCGAAGAGACTCACTGGGAAACAGTTGGAGTGGAAAATGCAGTTTGAAAGTCAGGCAACGCAGGCTGCGGCGCCGAGGGAACCTTCGGCGGCGGGGGGGTCATCGAAGTCTGGTGCGAAGGCGGTTACTGGGGGAGGGCCGAGTGGCGGTGCGGCATTGGGGGGGGCGCGTTGGGGAAAGAAGGTTTTTGGGAAGAGGAGAAGTAGTGGCACGGTGGGCGCGAGTAGAATCAAGAGTGCAGCGAGCGCCGCGGGGGGGAGTAAAATCAAGGGCGCAACGGGGGAGGGAAGGAGTAAAGCCTCTGGGGGAGGCAATAGGAGTGGTGCTGGTGGTAGTGGCAGTGGAGCTGGTGCACGCAGTGGAGGGGGAGGGGCAAGGGGAGGAGGGAGTGGGGCAATCAGGCCTATGGGGGTGAATTTCTTTAGTCGATGATTGTACCATTTTACTTTACATCTTTGACAATTTGGCAGTCCAAGGGGCGGTGACCTGTTTGTAATACTGTTTATTCATGCTGTGGCATTTCTTTTTGGGTATCATTTTTCCTCCCAGCTGGTTTTTCTTTATGATTGTCCTTCATTGGGGTGTCTGGGTGCTGGCTGGTAAATACGCTCAATTTTTGCTTTTTGCTGGTATATGTTTGCATATTTGGTTGGCTGGGTGAATTTGGTTGAGATTTTGTACATATTTATATAAATACCCAATAATATGTTTGATAGAGTGAATGGAAGTTTGTTCAGTTGCTTCAGTTGCGGACTGTTGAGTGGCGGATTACCCTGAATCGACTTTCTAACTGAGAGAAATCTCTCACAGCTACTGCCCAACCATAGGAAAATGTTATAAAAGATCATATTTTACTAATTTTCAGATAATTGCGTTCACCCACAACCTTTCCTATCCTTACCATCAAAGATAAGTCATAGCAACCACGATATCACTACCTGAATGCAACTAATAGCAGATCCTCATAAACTGTCAAATTTCATTTCAAAGATGAGCCAGCTGGCTAACAAAGAGCAAGGCTCCAAATTCCTCAGACATCAACTCTCAGTGCCGTGATATAAAGCACCACGTTCTAGCCTATGCATCAACTTCCATAGCATCCCCCTCCACTGTCCCCTTCCCAGTCATATCCACAATAGTAATATACTTCCTCAACTCCGCCCTCGAGATCATCTGCTCCTTCAAGACGGCTGTAGTTCCGCGTGGGAACCTATAGCTCTGTTCCTTTGGTACACGCTCGTTGGGGGTGATGAGGTTGCGCTTTAGTGTTGTCTGTAGTAGGAGGGATCATGTTAGCTTTGTCTCACTAGAGAAAAACAAATAAAAATTCCGTGGGTGGTAGAGCGTTACCTTCTCCGCGGTAATAATACAAACATCTACATTACTCCCCGACCCCAAATCGTTGAAAATGCCCGCCAAAATCGCTTCCCCGCACAGCTTAACTGCATCATCCTGCGTCAAGTTTTTCTGCCACTGCGACTCAAATACAGACATAGCCGCTAGAGAACCAGAGCCCATAGTGACATATGGAAGCTTATCTGTAGACCCGTGGGCGTGCACAGTGAAAAGGTTGGTTCCGGTAGGGTCTACACCGGCTACGACAAGGTATGCCCCGAGGTGGCCTTGGTGTCGGAAGAGGTGTTGTTTAAGGAGGGTCATGCAGGTGACAACACGTGGTTTACGACCGGTGGAGAGGGAGTGAAGCTCGAGTTGAGAGGAGATGAGGGCGGTGACAAATTCGGTACTGGAAGGAGTGGGAGGGTTAATATTAGGTTGGTATATGTGGAAGGGGAGGAGATATCGAACTCAGCAGCTGTTCCGGCACCTATTGAGGACTTGTCAGCAAACTTGTCCCTTTGGCTCACCCGTCCAATAGATTCTCAGGATCAACATACCCGCACACCAGATGTTCGGTGTGATATAATGTAGCTTCTCACAATTCTTATCCGCTACTATCTCGCCACTTGTAGCTCTTGTATCTACGTATCCAAGCACCTCATCAGCACCACTGTCCCACTCCCAGGTCCACCAGTAACCTCAATCCCCTTCTCCCATTCAGAATCCCAACTAACCGGCCGCAATCACCACCCCTCCATCAAAAATACACCCCACAATCGTCGTTCCGGTACTCGTAGCCTGTGGTTGAGGGAACCCTTGTTTCTGCAACGCTGCATTACGAGCATAGTTTGAGAAGTCAAATCCGCCCATGTTTAGTATATTCCACAGCCTATTGATATAATTAACGAATGCTCCGGTTGGTGTAGTGATGGCTGGGAGCACGTGTTTGGTGAGATGTGGGATATGGTGGGGGGTCGTCAGCGAGACAGGTGGGGTGGTCCCTGGTTACTAAGCCAGGTGAGCTTCTGGGGGGTCACGTGGGAAGGCTTTACGAAGGTTCTAACTCAACTAGAACAATTTTGTGTAATCAGAGAGAGGAGGCTTAATTCTTCTCTAAGGAATGTCTCCTACCTCCCACTAGGGATTGGCTCCTCCAACCCCACCACGGACATCAACCTCCAACAATCTCTCTTCCTCCTCTAGAGACTCAAGAGACTCATTTGCAACTGATTACGACTAGAATCCCAAAGTTAAGGAAGAAACATAGCCACGGATTGCTCCGGGGCGCGGAAGAAGGTCAAATAGGCGGCTGCTATACTCGCTGGTGCTGGTGGCATCATTTGTCGTTAGTGGGTTTTTCCCAGGGTGATTCGGTTTATTATAGAGTTGCGAGTGGATTGGATGGTGACGATTCGATGTATAACTCCTACAAAGGAAAATACAGAACTTAGCAGAGTAGCTGATGGTGTGAGTGGTAGAGAAAGGGGGTTACCATCAATAGAGCTTTTGGGATTGAAAATTGGAGCCCGAATAGCGAGGAGCATTGTGGCATGAAGCGAAAGCAACCAGAAACGGTGGATCAAGTCAATAACCCCAAATCAACGAATTATTTATATACACAATCAAAATAACAATCCTCTCACTGAATTACGATATAAGGCGCCTCCCTTTCATCTAATCCACACGGCACCTAACTCACAGTGCTGCTCATCCCCCCCAGACTCCAACATCCTCAAATAAATCTGCTAAAAACATATCTTCACACGCAACCATGTCTGGCACTCCCATTGAGTACGTGCTCTCATACGCATACAAGCTTAGATTCCTGAAGAATGGCCGCAGTATCTGTTGCATGATCTGTCCATCAGTGACCGGGAGATTAGCCGTGCTTCCAGTAGACACTGAGGCTGCAGCCACCGCCGCTCTCTCAAGGTCCCGAACACTCTCGTGGAATAGCCATGGACGTTTCGTGGTCCCAGGTGTCACTGTTAACTCCGGAATACCCCTGTTTTGTAATTGTTGTGATGCCACCCTGCTAGTAGATAGCACAGACGTTGATGATGTGGTAGTGGTTCCTGTTGTAGTGCTGGTAGAGAAACTGGCGATGTGGTCTGTCAGAGCCGTAGGATACCAGTTTGGCGGATGATAGACTGCCTCGATGGTATCTGTAATGAACAACCACTCCGATAGCTGGAACTCATCGGGGGCAATGACAAGAAGTGTGTCCAGCAGTTTACATGCATGTAGTAAGGAAAACTCTGTGTAATCTGAATCCTCTTCTGGTAGCAAGGAGGAGAGTGCAGATTGAAGCTCGGTGTTGATGAGAGGCCAAAAAGAATTGAGATGAATCGGTGACATGCGGAGAATGAGTGCTCTTAGGACAAGGTAGACATCAGCACGAGTGACTGATGATGGCGAAGTCACAGATGTCGCATTTAGTAACTCCACAATAGTATCCTCAATCTCTTTCAGATTTATGACAAAATTATCTGTGTCGGCTGCAAATATCAAGCATGCTATTCTGCGGAGGTTCAGTTGGGTCTTGCGGTCCGCTTCTATTCTTGCCGAAGTAGCACCTACGCCAAACAAAACCCCCGCAGTAGTAGGAGGTGTGATTTTTTGAAGCAAATCCGTTAACCTGTCCCTGTCTCCGAGAATCCATTGTCGGAGTAAGGGTACCCAGTGCTTCTTGATTAAAGGTACAGAGAACGAAAAAAATCTTGGATCGTTGAATGCATCTGAGAGGTCTTTTTTCCAGACCTTTTGAGAGTTCGGTATTCGAGTAAGTTGATAGAATAAATCTAGAAGGCCGGAAAAAATATTTTGAGGGAATGCTTTGGATCGAAACATTGGCCCGATCAAGCTTGTTGAAATAGTTGAGGCAGCTGCAAGCACTCGTTCTTGCTCAAGAAGAACCTTTCTTAGCTGTGGCGCCACTAGGGCGAGGATATCTACGAGATTATCCCCTGGCTTTACACGAGCCAAATCACCCTTTCTATCCCCACCCATCTCTTTTTCAATAGGGGTAATTGGCTCTATCACGTTTGTGTTAACAGGACGAACAGTGAAGACGGCGGTGAGAAGTCGTAAGAATAAATCCTAGGGAAGTTAGACTTGTGTTATTAAAGCTCACAGGGTAGCTAGTGCATACTCCTAATTCCTTCCGCATCTTCTTTTGCTCACCAAAGTTGGTATTGTCCACTTTCTCCCCTAATATGGATATGAAGTGGAGTAAGCTTGGGAGAGACTGACGATGAGGGAAAGGGTTGGCGAGGACATCTCTCAAGAAAGCCATGCAATCCGTCCATATCTCATCCATTGCATCATCTTCCAAGGACAGAGCATATTGCACTAAAAATACTACTATATCAAGGTCGTTTATTTCCGCAGTTAGTGTGGACTTGCGGAATGGCTCAAGGCCAGAAGGGTTAGTCCGGCTATAGATAGCATTAAAGATTGCCGGAACAGTGAATTTCGGCCGAGAACCATCAAGCACGTTGACCAGTTTGAAGACCGAATCGGCACGCGAGGTATCCGTCTTACCTAAACCAACCCAGAGTTGGATGAGGGTTTCCAGACATTCCAAAGTCTCCGCTGCGAACATATGTTCCAGTATTCGCCTCGACCTCGCACGAAGCTTCATAGATGTGTACCCGAATGACCCAAGAGACGATGGATCAAGGGTTGAGCTATTTTCGTTGTCACCCCAAGACCATATACTATAACAAATCTGGACAGTGTCTTGAAAACAAAGCAGAACGGTTAGTCGATTGTTGGCGGCAGCATTCCTTGCCTGTGGTGTTTCCTGAGCAAAAACCCCAGAAACCATATTCCCAAAGAATCCTGTCCCCTCGTTAGGAGTTTTGGGATTGGGAATCTTAACCTCTTCAGTCATAAGCTTATCATGCGCAGTCGCAAGTATCTGCTCCAGCCCATTCAGTAATGACACAAGGGTATATTCAGATGAAGCAATAAGGCTCGTAACACTCTCAGTATAGAGAGACTTCAGAATGTCAAAGTTCTTTCGTATTTGTTCAACAACACACTCAACTAAGGGCATTAGGATCTGGAAAATGACTTGTGATAAGAGAGGGAGGCATTCTGCAAGGAAACCGACCCAGCTATCTAACACCAGTCGGCTGCTGGGTGAGGAAAATCCACCAATCAAGCATTTCACTAACTGTGCTGGTGGTATGGGCTGGGGGGCCGGGTTAGGTCTTTCTGCATCGCCCAATGACAGCGAAAGCCTTGTGCTCTTAGGACCAGGCTCTAGTGACGACCGTCTCGCGTTGTTTAAAGGCGACCCAGAGCGTAACAAACTTAATTTTAGGGCCGCAAAAAGGACGTCTAAAAGGGACACTTGAACGTAGGTATCGGGGCTGTTGAGCAGTGATATTAACCTCGCAATCAATATATTTTCAAGTTGCATACTGGCTAGAGACTCGGCAGCAGGGCTGAGCAGGATTTGATGAAGTACCGAAAGAGCCGTCCTGTGGAGCTTTGAGACTGTATGAAAGCTGCGGGGGTCTTGCCCCTCCCCGTCAATTGCCGCTATAAGTAATTTCACAAGAGCATCCTGCACAATTGGGTCTTCATCTAGTCCATCTTCAAGCTGTCAGTAATCCGAAGCAATAGAGTGGTGAAGCACACATACAGGTTTTGAGCCGTCTGACAGCCGACTCATCGGTGGAATTCACTTTGTCTTTCGCAATGGATGCAATTGCCGCCTCTGTTGAGTATCTCAAAACATTGGATAATGTCTGGAGGTAATAGGAACACACATCCAAGTCGTCCTCTAGAGTAAACTTATGACGATGATGAGGATTACTGTTGGCATCCCGCATACCAGGATCCCGTAGGAACTGAAAGCTTAAAAGCTTTTTAATGAATAAATTAAAGAGCCTATTATCAATATTAGCGAAACTGTCTTCGATAACGGGCAAAATGTCTCACATACTTTGCAGTTGCTTGGAGACTTTGGAGCCATCCTCGAGCGAATATGTGTAATTCAGTTCCCTCCTCAACGAGCGAGTCCAGAAAAAGGAATAATGGCCTAGTGAGCATTACTTCATAATTCGTATGTCCTATGCTATGGGTCCACAAAACTGAAAACTTTCTTCCTGTTTCTGCTGAACGAGCCTCATAAACTCCACGAATCTCCTTATTCGTCATAAATGTAGAAATTGCTGCCTCGACTCGTCTGTCATTAAGCACATCTTGAAGGCTCCAGAGAGACTTCACAGCTTCCACGTGATACTTTGGAGTATCTGGTGAGAGAAATGTCCATAGTTGCTTGACTATTGGGAAAACAAGATTATCTGTGGACCTTTGGCTGAGGTATCCATTGCCATACAGTGATGCTATGACTTGTGTGGAGCCTTGTAATGTGGGGAATGCGATGTTCCCGGCCGACAGGGTATCCACAATAGCCTTTATGAGAGGAGCATCATCCCAATCTGCAATTCGGGGAACCTTCTTAAAGACTTGCACCATCAACTTGTATCGAGTCCCCGAATCGTCATGTCGAGATGTAACTGCCTCACGAACAACATCCGAAATTTCACGGACCAAAAGTTTTCCGATAACATCTGCAGAGAATGGGATCGATACGCTCGATTTGATAGACTTGCGAGAGTAGAACTTATCTATTGTGGGTAAAATAGCCTCGCCCTTGACAATCGAGCTATCCCCCTCTTTTGAAACGTGGAACGCTCGCTGTGGGATAAGCTCCAAGAGATCCTCCACTAATCCGAAGCCTTTGGCTAATAGCTCTGATGCACCTTTGTGAACCAATTCACGTAGCATAACTAACAATGCTAGGACAATCAATGGAGCATGAACCACAACCATCTCTTCTTCACGGACATTGAATGTTCGCAAGATGAAGCCCACTAAATCCAGTTTTTCCATTGGGTCTTCACCAGTATCATTGGAGCCTGTCATTGCAGAAGCTATGCTTTCATGTATTACCCCCCAAATCAGATGAGATTCCACTCCATCAAAGAACATGGCTCCGGACCTCATCAACTCCTGGTAATTCTCAGGTGATGCTGAGGCTTTCTGATAGGCCTTAATTGAACGAATAATAGGAAGGAATAGGTCTGTAACCACCACTCCCCCTATTTCCCATCTGTCCATTAAGGAAAGACATATCCTAGCTGGTCGTGCTCTTTCTAATGGCTCCATCCTATTCGAATCGATCATTTGCCGTAAGCCCTCTACCAACCCATGAAGCCCATATTTACGGAAATAATCGGTTCTGAATTGAACATTCAGGGATTGCTGGTCTTGAAATTCTGGACCTAAGAACCAAACCCATAGTCGACGATTGAGTGACATATCCCTACGTAAAACAACACCTGCGGCGGAGGTAATCAGGAATTGTAAATCGGAAGGACTAGCAAGCCTAAAAACCAAGCAATGGTTAGATATATTATACTTATGATAAATGGTTTTACAGCAAAATGTAGCTTACTTCTGAAGAATCGGCGATGAAAGCGGTAGACTTTGTACCAGAAGATCCAAAAACCCTCTTTGCACCAACAGATTTTCATCCTGCAGACCTGCACTGAAGCTTCGTAACAACAGACCTGGCTCAGGACTAACTAACGAAGATGTAAGTGCTTCCTCGTTGTCTAGCTTAGGCAGCTTTCTCGTAAGAAACGCCAATCCCCCCTGCCTTCTAGCAGGAGAGGTAATGGTTGCTAATAGGAAACATTGCCAGAAATATGTGTCTTCTCCAACAGCTGCCCTTATAGACTCCAGTAGGTTTAATGTTTCGTCAAAATACTCACCTCCCTCCTCATCAATCCCGGGCAATAAAGCCAATATGAGTGATTTCAAAGCTGGTCTGAGCTTCCGCCCTAGAGGAAGATAGAAAGTCTCCAAGAGGTTCAGGAAATGAGGTTTGACAATTATTGAAGCATAGGACAGAACTGGCATCAATCCCGGTGTCCATATAGTCAAGTCATTGGCTAAGCCATCCCGCTATATCGCCCACAATAGCGAGGACAGCATAAATCAGCCCCTACATTCATAAGTCGTCCAAGAGGGTAATTCTCACCCCGATTAAGGAGAATATGTACGAGTAGACCTCAATTGTCTTCTGATGAACTCCGGACGGGAGCCTTGAGTTAAGGCATTGCGCCAAACGCTTTGACACCAAAACTCTCTGCGGAATTTGCGGGAACGTGGGATATGATTGTAACGCCTATCCATATATTCCACTGGTTAGCCTTCCCTTGGTCTATAGGAGGCTTGATCAGAGGTAATACCTTCAGTAACCTCCCCAAGAACGAAATATAGTCGGCCCATTCCTGCAGCGCATGTGTCTCAAAAAGCACCAACGCTTTCTCTATATTTGCCGCATATCTTTTATATTTCGGGTCCTTCCGGGCAATGTCTCCTGGCCCCCATTGAGCTTGTCAGCTCAAATCCAGTGACCAGTTCAATGAGGCCGTCAGCTTGCATACCATCATCATTTCTCCTTCTGGGCGCAGGTGAGGACCTCCCAGAGCTTAGTGGTGAAGAAGACGTCTCTCGTCGAATCCCTGGTTCAAGCGACATTGAGAAATAATGGATGCTTTCTTTGGGGGTTAAACATAAACGTAAGCCCCTCATGAGAGCTCAAGTTTCACTTGTGACTAAGCTAGACGCGGCTCTAATAACCTGCTCTCATTGGTCATCTTCCCGGGCACACGCGTGGTTACAGCACTCTCCACCATACCCCCACCATATACAACACCCCCTCCAGCAACACCACCATGGATACCCTCATAGCTCAATACACAGAACCAGTATACGACGATGAGATTTACGATGGTGAAGATGCTCAGTTGACTCGGATTTCCGGTCCGCCCACAGCGAATCTGAAGTTTGCCCTTCCTCCAATCGCACAGGTTAGTTACAGTTCTAACGACATAGAATAAAGACTCCTGCTTAACAAAATGTCCGAGGCGCTGACAATTAAAACTACCCCTCGAACGTAGCCCTCAGCTTTCCTCCGAGCAGTAACAGACGACCATGCGAACGCAGACTGTCCCATAAAGATTGCCCACGGTACCACCACATTAGCTTTCAGGTTCAAAGGAGGAATCATCGTAGCCACCGACTCCCGTGCCACTGCTGGAAACTGGATTGCAAGTCAAACAGTCAAGAAGATTATAGAGATCAAGTTAGAAACCCACTCCACCATTTTCAACATGCCAAACTGACATTCCTACCCCCTCGCCCAGCGACAAAATGCTAGGAACCATGGCCGGTGGTGCTGCTGACTGCCAATTCTGGCTCAACTACCTCGGCATGGAATGCCGCCTCCACGAACTTCGCCACAAGCGTCGAATCTCCGTTGCCGCAGCTTCTAAAATCCTTTCCAACATCGTCTACAGCTACAAAGGCATGGGTCTCTCTTTGGGAACCATGATTACCGGAGTCACCCCACAAGAAGGCCCCGCCCTCTACTACGTCGATTCTGATGGGACCCGGCTCCAGGGCGACCTGTTCTGTGTCGGTTCAGGTCAAACATTCGCATATGGTGTGTTGGATGCAGAGTACTCATATGATCTTAGCACTGAGGATGCATTGGCATTGGGAACGAGAAGTATTCTTGCAGCTACCCACAGGGATGCTTTTTCTGGTGGATATATCAACCTTTATCATGTCAAGGAGGATGGATGGGTTAAGCACGGGTTTACAGATACCCATGGCATTTTCTGGAAGAGGAAGCTTGAGACAGGAGAGTTTTCGAATGTTACGGTTGATTTTTAAAGAATTGCTGTGATGTTTACAAGGGTTACATCAGATAATTTTAACGAACTAGCAATGACTATCAATGCAACTTGGTACGGTCTGGTATTTAACTTTATAGAACTAGCATGAATGACTATCAATGCAACTTGGTATGGTACTGGTATATACTCTACATATGTAATGATAGCCTGGCTCAACATGAACTAGTCGACCTGCATTCTTTCAAATAGTTACATCAGTATACATATCAAGTGTCGAAGTATCTTTCCAGTATATTACAGGCATCCCCTTCACTAATAGAATAAGCATACAAACCTACCATTACATCCATGAATCGAGATCAGACTACATATAAGCCTGCAGTCTTAAACACAGTACGTTGGTTTTGCCTGTAGCATCCTCACCGTCCTATTCGCGATTACTGTCTTAAATACAGTTACTGTCTTGAACTACTTAGCGCTATGCAATAAGGTCCAGCTATTGGATTTAATGCTTTATCACCTAGTAAGCCCCTCGGTAGAGGTTTATCACCCTGCTGAACTTCCTCGCCCACTGCATCTTCGCTTTCTGAAACCTGAATGCCAATAGTATAGCCCTCCAATCCCTCTGATATTGATATCATAATCCTCGCTGCCATCAAGTGCAATTGTTATGCCACATATCCGAAATGACCGAACAATAGACTCCTTCTGTTCGTTTCCCAAGCCTCGCCAACTCATTGAGTAATAAGGATACGGCGTTCTGAGGCAGTATATTTTGCGTATTATTCTATGGCTCTGATACTCACCATTAGGTGTCTTATTGGCGGGTACCCCTACAAATGTCTTTTGTAGCCGGGTTGTACCACCTATTCGTGATTACTGTCTTAAATAAATATTACTATCTTATCGAACGATTTCTACGGTATATTTTAAGCAGTATATATTAAACAAGGTCATACCGTATTCTCCATAAGATTCATCTTATACAAGGGCAAAATATAATAATATCTCGTAGAACCTCCAACTCCTCGTCGCCATTCACAGCTTTCTCGCTCAGTCCCCAATATTCGAACGTATCAAATCGATGTGCTCTTCTGAAGCCTCATTCCCATATCCCCACCAGGAATTTCGTAATAATTTCCAACTTCAGCCACAATTCCCCATCTCACTCCCATTCAGCGCTAATGGTGAGCCAGCGGCGCTTGACTAGGTGGATCATACCTCGTATCCACACTCTGCCGGCTCGGCGGATCATACCTCGTGTCTACGCTGTGCCTCGGCGTACTCCCTACCACGGGCAACCCCTGCCCCGTGGGAGGGTCATATCTCGTCTCAATACTTTGTCTGGGGGTATACTGCGCCATCTGTGGCCCATCATAGAGCACACTACTCCTCCCTTTAGCAATAAAGTCTCCAACCCCATCATACCCAATCCTACTTCTTTTCTTCTCCACCATGACCTTCTTATGTGTATTCAACCTCCACCATCCAATCCCCAGTACGATAGCAACCACCACCACAATCACGGCCACCGCAATTCCAATTGCTGCCGCCTTGGGAAGGCCTGCGGAGGAGGAGGAAGGGCCGGTGGATTGCTGCGTTATGTTGGTTTGTGTGCCGACGTTGGAAAAGGGTTGGACATTGCCGTTTGCAGGAGGCTTTGTGGACCCGGTGATCGTGGAGTCTGGTTCTACGAAGTCATCCTCAGCGCTATCGGTATTAGCACTAGATTTGGGTTTTCCGTGGTTCTTTCCAATTTTAACTGTCTCCTCAGGTTCTACAAAGTCGAGCTCATCATCGGTTGGCTCTTTCTGACTACTTTGAGTCTGCGTTTCCTTGTCGTAAGGTTTGGGCTTCCCGTGATACTTATGGTTCTTCCCAACTCCCAAGGTAGGATTTTCATCTTCGTTGCCCTTATCATCAGTATCAGTGATATATGTTGTACCTTTAGTTTCGGATTGGGGTTTCGGATTGCCATGTTGTTGGTAGTGATTCTTGCCAGTGCCAACCTCTTCGGGCTCCACAAAATCAAGATCCTCATCGACTGAGTTACTGCCCTTCTTAGGTGACTTGTCATCATTTTCTCTTGTACTTTGCTGGGTAAATGTCGAATAGGGAACAATAAGGTCGAAATCAGGGCTCAAATTGTAATTTTCGGATTCATCGTCAATGATTCTGAGTTCATACTTGTATCCCGCCTTCATTGTACTCGAGTCCTCGAGCCAATCTCCAGTAAGCCATATATGGATGCCAGTGTTCTTGATATGATCTGAACATAGAACATGAGTATAAGGATCATGAATGACGAAGTCTCTGAAGTGCGACAAACCTGCAATGGTCTCACACTCTTCCATTCCATCCGGGCCTTTGCCTTTGAACAACTTGAGACTAATAGTCCCATTAGTATCGGGCTGTAGAAGAGATAAGTTCAATATTCCCAACCGAGGATCTCAGGGAAACGCACATCCCATTTTATCAACACTGGCCAGTAAGTATCAACTTTTGGTCCGAGAGGTTTTCTAATCGCATTTTTGTTGAATTGCTTCCCATCTCTGGCTTCTATTTGATCCGCGAGTGCAAGATGAAGTGATACCATTACCAGGGCAATCGAGGAGAAGGAAGGGTGCCACATTGTTTGAGGCCTCTGGAAAATGGCACTATATAAAGGGTATCTAAACAATAAGGAAATTGAAACCAGAAGAATTAAGGGATTTTCAACCAGACTAAGGATTTTCCCAGACGTGAATGAAAATCTGGCGCTCAGATGAGTTATGAACCACTGCAATCAACGGAAAGCTTCAGCTGCAGCATGGCTGTGGGTTTGGAACAATCGCTAAGCATTTACATTGTTTGACCCGCTTGAACTCTGGTGGGCTGTACAGTCGGTGAGCTAGCTCGACAACCCCGCATCTACCACTGTGATAAATACATGTAGATTCTCAGCCGCAGCAGCTATGGCCAGATACACTGGATCCAGCACTATTTTGAGTCGAATCAGGGCCCTTCACGAGAGTTGTATGTGAAACCTCATTCGCCAGGGTGCATGTACAACCTAATCCATAAGGAGGTGTATAGGCTACATTGTCTGAACCTCTTTGCTTGCTGGGTTAGTATGGATATTGCTGAGCCTAATTTCTGAAATAGTCTCAGCGTCTGACAGTCTTATCCCAGATACTGTTAGCATGAAGTAGGTATGTTGTCTAATGGATAGCACCTGTCAATACCCCCGTCATGACCTTAAGTCGATCGGGCGTATACATAGACTTTGAAAAAAGAAAAACTTCTGTCTATGAAAATCCTTTGCACTGAATCTCCAGCCTTTATGGCCTTGGGTTTGTGTTGAACTACCATTAGGCTAGGTCTAATGTGCCTAATTATATCTTGAGAAACTGCTTCCAGGACGGGCAATTTATCAAGGCTAGGCCCAAACTCCGCAACTTGATATGAAATCAAGGTACAGTAAATGTACTGTTCTTTTGAAATTGGATAGCCCGAGTCGGATATAATATTGAAATATTTATTGCAGTCCCACGAGCTAGGTACTGTACAGCTTCTGCAAACAATCCCCCAACTTAAATTTGTAACAGTTTCCCCAAACTTTAAGCCCCGTTCGATCAAGTGAGAGCTGGTTCTCCCCTACTCGCCAACAACAGCTGTTATTGCCCATGCATGTCAGCCCTACCGCCACAAGCTAGGAAACAGCAAGGGCAAGGGGTTATAATATGGCTCCGTGCACATTACTTGAGCATTGAGTGGGTGAGAAGTGAGGTTGGACTTACTGCACCAGTATCCGCCCATACAGCATACTTCCTCAGTTTAACTTCCCTCACACTAGGTTCCCTCTCTGTTTCCCCTTCGGCATAGTCGAGTACATATGTAAAGTTCTCGTCCCAGCTCTTTCCTGTCTTCTTGAATGTCCACCTAGCATTCCCCTTCACTCCAACACGCAACTTTTCTTGGTCGACAAACCACTCCTCGAATTTCATGTCTTGGAAGCTTAGGTAATCGGAAATCATCTGGAAGTATCTTCCTATTTCTTTATGTCCGATGTATTCTCGGCCGAGCCAAGGGGCAATACTAGGTTGACCATGTTCGATGGCAATGGCTTCGTGCTCGGTGAAAAAGTCGAGAAGTTCAGGAATGGGTTTCCCCTGAGCAAAGGCTTCACATAGCCCTTTAGCTGCGGCAAGGAGCAACTTCTTCATTTTGAATGTGGTATCTGTGGGTTTCAAATTCTCTTTGTACGTGAAAAGGTGCTCGATCAGCTAGAAGCTGGAGAATTAAATAAGGTATTCTCACGGATATTTGCTCGGCCTAAAGTTCGTTCAATACCATTGAAGAGGCGAGGGAAGCGAGCTTGTGAGCGAGCCCTGTGCCAAGTGGGCTATGTGGGTTATGTCATAGCAGGTAACTTTCCAATTCGAAGATCACAAGTATCTAGGGTGTGATGAGATTTATTACGCTACGATGACTTAGAAGGGGTGCTACCTGCTACTTGACCGCAGCCCTTACATCTAACAAAGGAAAATACACAACGTGGGCGCCTTTATTAATCCACAGGAACCAGGCTATTATTAATTGGTCTCATTCGCTAGTTGTCAGCAGCGAGAAGCCGTAAGTACTACAGACAACCAGACTAGGTAACTATAGACCATATGGTGAAACCAGACTACTTACTCCTGACAAGTAGTCCTGTATAGTCTGGTTGGCACAAGCCTCTCGTAGAGAAGTCCTGTAGACAACACGCACAGAGAAGGGTACTAGACAACACGAGCACATGAAATTGAACAAATGTCAAGCCATAACAAGAGTATTGTGGATACATATGATAGTTAGTCTGGTTGGCTATACATAGTGTCACCCGTAACGTTGGAACGAGATTAATCACGAACATCTACTGGGGAAGAAGGTTTATACATGGCCATACATAGTCTGGTTGGCACGGCCATACATAGGATTAAGTAAGAAGATGTAGGTAAGTACATGTAACCAATCACCTCACGAACAGACGACTACCGTACATGTATACTTTACGTAAATTTTTTACTATAAACTCCTGCGTACCTTGAACAATTGATTGCCTACTTTAGTCTGATTAGGGGTATTCAATACTAAAATAATCGATTGATTAAATGCGATTATGGTTTTGACACCAAATCCATTTAGGTTGTTGTAAATCCATTATTATTTGCTACTAGTCTCGATCAGACCCTCGTAGAAGGTTTGCTACACACAAAGATTTAATTCAGCCGTGGATAGTGTCAAATAAGATACTAATAACTTGGTTTTTGGCAGGCATAGAGGAAGACGAAGAGGAAAGAAGGGATTACACCAGGTGAAGCACCTGCTGAAGCCATTACCGATACACTTGACACTGGCGACTCGGAGATGGATGCTGGGAGAGCTTTCAGAGATGACTTCGAGGTCACAGCCGCCTTCTTCTTCAGCACCGCCATCTTGGGTTGAGGATAAGGTTAATAACACCTTCAAGGGAACACAGTTGCTCTTGTATCTGAAGTGAAGAACTCCCCTTTCATCTTGTATATCGATCAGGCCAGTCCACTTGATGTTCTTCTCAGCATCCATCTCTGTACTACTCTGGGACTTACCGCACCCGACTTTCTTGGTCTGCCCATTCTATCCCCCCCAAAAAAAAACCCCGTTAGCTGCATCCCACAGAATTCAGCTTATCTTAGAGAACTCCTTTGGCTATACAGTATACTCTCGATATAAGAATATGTGATATAAGAATATACTTGATACAAGAATATATTTGATAGAAGAATATGCTTACTTTCTCGAGGTTGTTTACTAAGGTATTCTTTTAGCAAGAGTACCTGATTGGGAAATGTGTAAACAGCCTAGCCGGAATAGGAATGCTTATCGATAAGAAATACCCACCAATGCTATGTATAACGTGTGACACATAATACTGCTACACCTACAATACCACCTCCCGAACTCCCGAACTAATTCTATATGCCTGCTAGCGGTACATTGAAACGTCAAAGGTGGACTGAAGAAAACGCAAGGAGATATATGACTATGCAAATGCACATCCTGGTCTCACATGGCGAGGCATCAAAGGTTGGTTTAAAGATAAATATCCAAACAAGATCTTGACTCAATCGCAAATTAGCAAGATCTTGAATCCTACCGGTGGATTAAGGCTGCACAACTGGCAAGCAAACAGTCATTACTGCCTTCTTCACTTCATCCGGGGCTGTTCCTGGTCCTAGCTCTTCCTCTACCTCACGTTAATTCTCTTATTTGATGTACACCTGTAGTAGTTACCCTGACATTTGACATAAGAATATATTTGGTATAAGAATATTACCCCCCTGCCGGAGGATATTCTTCGAGAGTATACTGTACTCCTTTGTATGTATTCGTATGCTACTGGCCGGAATTGTAGTGTCATGTGCCGTATCGTCTGGGGTCACAGTAGGTTGAGGATGACTAGTGGGTGGGAGCAGAGCCTGACACGTTTCCATTACCCAAGCCTGATAAGTCTCGATCACAGCTAGGTAATTTCCGCTCTTGATCGTGCACTTTCATCGCACTATGATTGAGGGTCGCTAGTCTGATTGGCAAGAGGGTCGCTCAGTCTTTAACGAGTATTTTTGGTATAGAACGTCGATTACAATATTCAATTTAATCGATCGATTTTTTAGTTTTGAATACCCCTATTGGCACAACCAAGCAGTTTATCCTTACCTACTTCAATTTAAACCTTCATATAATATGAATTTATAGAAAAGGAACCCATTATTCGCAAGATAATACTACGGTATGAGCTAAGTATTTGGCTGGAATTAAGACACTGGGAGGAGCCAGACACTTGATGGTAATTTGGAACTTGCCAAGAGCATCGAGGTCCTCATTTTCCGAAATGGCAGATTAAAGAGACTGAGAGACTTACTAGGTGCCTAAGTAAATAATTTGAGGAGGACCCTAAATAATTTGAGGAGGACCCTAAATAATTTGAGGAGGACCCTAAATAATTTGAGGAGGACCCTAAATAATTTGAGGAGGACCCTAAATAATTTGAGGAGGACCCTAAATAATTTGAGGAGGACCCTAAATAATTTGAGGAGGACCCTAAATAATTTGAGGAGGACCCCTTAGCACGCTGGCGCGAGAAGTATGAAATCCAGTAAAAGTAAGTGGCTACAGTACCGGTATACCAGTCTCGTACCAGCTATAGCACTGCCAGTCAATACGGCATTGAAATCAGACTAAGGGAACAACACTTAATACCTAAGTTCCAAAGTTCCAGCTATCCTTTTATAGAAATGAAATGGTAAATGTACAAATTGTAATTGGGACGCTACACCCTACAACTATGGGAGGTCTTGAGCGATTAATTGATACAGGCCAACCAGACAGTATAGCGTTGCTTGATGGGTCTAGATAGAGAGGTACTTATGTATGGCCCTTGCTTAACTTCACGAATGCATGATTCCTAAGGGAGTGACTGTGTTATGAGTATGAGATATGAGACTGTCTCACCTGAAGGTTGATGTGCACAAGATCTGATTGAGATGAATACCTAGAGGGTATTAAATATGAAATTGTGAATTCCTATACCCTTTTATTTTTTAGGTAACTTAGTATTCGTATCCAAACTATCTAGTCTATGGCAAGGGAGCGTAGCTGGAGTATGGGGCTGAAAATTCAATGAATCATATTGTGAGCTACCTGGTAATACATCGCAGCCCAGTGCACCGTCACTAGCTAGTGCATCCAGTGGATTTTTTTCGAGCTTCTCAATGAGTTTGAAGCAAGCACGGCAGTTAGGCGGCTTAAATTGGAAATTAGACTTGCTCAATGGTGTTCTAAATCAGGTATAGCCCTGGGAAGGGATGTGGGCTGGTAGGAAATAAAAATTTACTTACTCAGGTGAGAAGGTTTTATGGGAACCTGGGTGGATTGGAAGGTCATACAAAGGCTTTGATTAGCTGGAATTAATTATTCCACTTATTGTTTGACGAGCCAACTCCACGTGGAATATTTTAGCCGGGGAGTGTATTCTCAAGGGTGGGTTAAGAATGGGGAATCGGGGATTTACTGAAATAAATTATATACACAGGACCCAGCTCAAGCGTTCGATACACCAAAACGATCTACACAGAGTAGGGCATCATTTGAGCTATCAGATGCTTGAATAAGCGTTTATTGATAGATATATCATAGGTTTTTTTTTGCCTTTGTATGTTCCTATCACCCAGGTTCCCATAAAACCTCCTCATACGAGAAAGTAAATTTTATATCCCACTAGCCTACTTCCCTTCCCAGGGCTATACCGGCTTTACAACACCATTAAGCAAGTAAAATATCCATTTAAGCCCCCCTACTGTGGTGATTGCTTTCAAACCCATCGAGAACTTAAAGAAGACCACTTGATGCACTAGCCACTGGTCCGTCATGGGTGGTATACCCAAAATCTAGGCCGGTGGCTACACAGGACTCTGCAATCCCGGATATGAAGAGTGGCCGCGGTGGTGCGCCGGGTCTCTCTCGCTCTTACCGTAGTCAAACATGTGGCCACATGCTTAGGGTTGCAAGAAGTCCAGCGAACCTCCTGGGCGCGAAGACCCAATGATTTGGACACTACCGGTAGTGTTATGAGATATAGCATGAAGTACTGGGCTAGTGGCTGCAAAAGACCCAGCAAGCCCAAGTGGGCATGAAGAGGCCTCTGCCTTGGCTCTCCCATATTTTTACCAGTAACTGTGTGGAGCACGGCCTCTCGTGTGCTCGAAAGAAGGGTAAAAAGGTGGAGATAGTCTGGTTGGGGTGAGAGGTGATGGGGTAGTATTTGACCGGCAATGTCCCACTAGATAGGGCGTCGGGCCAGCCCGTGGGCCTGGGCTCACGCTGTACAAAGGTAGGTACGAGTGGAGCCAAGGTATTATACCGTCAATATTCACCCTAGTCGAGCTCCATAGGCCTTCGGGCGACCTCTAAAGCCATCCGAAAGAGGGCTAGGTAGGAGTGAGAAGGGTTTTCAGGTATGGAGATGTGAATGGGGACGGTGGGCACGCTCGGCTTACACCTGGATCGAGGACTACAGAAGAGCTGGCCGCTCCACATCGGCAAAACAGACAACACGACATGCCCTAGAGGACTCACAACATATCACGTTAGAGTGCCCACGGTTCGGACGTTCGAACGTTTAAGAGCTAGCCTTCTGCAGATCTGGAGAACAAGAATACATGGGGGGGGGCTGGACAAGCCAGAGTGGAGGAAGGAGGGAGAGAAAGTCTTCGAGGTGCCATGGTGGGCCATGGAGGCCTTTTTCAGTTACTTATCTTCATAGCGAGCTCACTTGGTTTGTCTATTTCTGCCTTTCGCGAGTCCCTTTAATTTCTCTATTTCGCGAGTTCACCATTTTCATTTCATTAGCCCTCTTCATTCATGGGTCCACTCTCCTTCTCTCGGGTCTTAGGGGTCATCCGGCATAAGCCAGTTACGAATGACAGCCGACCTTAGTGTTTGTATTTAGCGCGGACCCGTGCCCTGACCTGGGGTTCCGGGTGGCTCATCATTGTCCCCGACCGCATATCAGTAATGAGTACATTTAAAAAAGGAAATTAAAAGAAAAAAAAACCCATGTGAGTTCAGGGTAACTTGATTACATTCCAATCAGTACTAAGTACGGCCATAGACGCAATATATATATTACTCTCACATATGAGAAGATATACAGTGCGTGAAACTATCAGAGAATATAACTGTACAAGCTGTATGGTGTTAGGAAAAAAATTTGCCGCGGACATAAGCCCGCTTTGGGCATTTCTAATTTACCACGCACGAACTGGGAATCGGGGTTACCTACACACTCCATTGTCAGCTCTCGATACGCGGTTGCCAGGAACGGGCTACAACGTTTCAATTGTTAGTAATCTTTTGTCGGGGTTGTGATGGCAGCACTTTCATTTCATGTCCCTTCGATGACGGAAATGACCAGTTGGTCTTTCTAGCGCGAATCAGCGCAACTTGATGAGTACCCTGTTTGAACTTCGTAGAGAATGAGCCGATGCATGGCAAGCATCGTAGTTCGACTCCACCGAGATCCATTTGTACAATTTCGAAACTGATTGTGAAAGCCCACGATTCTATTCCATCCTCGTGGAAGGAACATAGACTGGCATCTATGGCTAAATGATGGCCGGGGTACAGAAAATCTTACGGACACTACAAATGGCATTTGGGTGCTTACTATACCAGCTTTCATGTATAGTACAGATTTCTTGAATCTAGAGGGATGGGGACTACTCTTACTATGTGGGTGAAAATGCTGCATAGCTTTGTGAGCGGCTACACACGAGGTCCATAGGGGAATATTCACTAAACATAGTTGTGGACCCCAACACCCTTGCGATTTGAATCTCGTGAAGGTTTTCGATATGGCCCAGAAGGGTGTGAAATTTATTTTTCACTGCTGATTTTGAATGATAATGAATGCTGATTTATCCAAACAGTAGTCTGGGGAGTTTAGAATTCAACCTACAAAATATCCCACGGAATCAACGGACTGGACCGCCGGCGAAAAAGTCAGCTTCTTCATTGGTTGGGGGGGCCCAGTATCCAGTCCTGACCCAAACCCCGGATTCACCTCTACCCCTAGATCATCACTGAGTCACCACGCCTGGCGCAGGACTATCACTCGGCATGATCGTTGGTGCAAGTGTAGAGGATTCATTGGTCTAACCAGTGCTTCTATTTACTGGTGTTTCTTGATTTATGTGCAAATGAAACAGAAACGGGATGAGGAAGAGCAGAGGAGTGCCAGAGGTGTTTTCTCTACCAGCACAGCCGCAACCACAGGTTCGATGGGGTTGGGAGAGGGGATAATAATACCCCAGGCCCCAGTTGGGAGCATAAGAAGTCAGTTTTTTTTAAATGAATGCTTTTGGATCGTGGCCTTCTTTCACTCCGTTTTTGCGAAGTATGGTGAACACATGAGTAATGATGATGCGTAGCTAGAATTAGATATTTTGTAGTATTTACAGTCTCCTTGTTATTTTATAATCTTGGAAATTTGGATTAGGTAGTGTATTGTTAAGTGTCTTTTAGGGAAGGATATTGGGTGGAATCATATATTTATGTTCTGTTCCTCAACAGTCATGTTAAGAGCGAGATGCGGAGTTGTGCCAACCAGACTAGATGCTAGTAGATATTAAAAGAGATGTAAAGTAATGCGACCGACCTAAAGGAACATTTGTAGGTCGTGAAATATTGAGATATCAATAATTTGCTTGTGGTTATTATTAATTATAATTACTCCATTCATATTCTAATTGTTGTGGTATGCATACGGAGACCACATGACTGCAAATCGGCTGCATGGGCTGGTCTGGCTTGCACTAGCCCCAGTCTGGTTGGCACAACACCCTCCACGTGTTGTACCAACCAGACTAATAATAGTTTAGCTACATAGAGGTAGTCTCATGCCAAGTGAGACTATAGCTAGGTATGTGCAAGTACTAGGTAATGTATGCTGAGTCAGCTCTGTACAACCTTGTCGTACAGGTATCATCGCGTGCATCCAACCCCGGAAACACAACGACCCTGCAAAATAGTCTGCAAAGCTACAACATTCAACTAAACAAAGCAAGCTCTACGTCGGCGAGCCATGTTGGGCAGTAACCAGAACGCTTTCGAAGTGCTTTCGAACGAGGATGGGATGTCATCGGACCCAGACATCACCGTAACTGGGGAAGATGCCGAGGAAGTTGAGACAGAGGTAGGCTGGTCCAGCATTTATGAATGGTAACTATTCATGAGAATTTAAGTACTGATGTGAAGTTAGAACTTTGGATTTCTCGCTCTGAACGGCGATGTAAAGGTCAAACTATTTCCGGATACTTTTCCCGAATCCTCCATACCGATATCTAGTGCTTCCCTATTTACGATTGCCAGCAAGAAGGGAGTATTCGCAGCGGCTGGGCCGTCAAGTCTGTTCATCCAAACTATTTTCGGGCCTGTGAACTTTGCTAATATGTTCGACAGCATTCATACTGGGAACAACCGAATCACTACGAAAAGCCTTTACGGCCGCACCGGCAGGTAGCACCAAAGTGAACTACAACCCAACATTATCCCTACCTTTACCAACACCGATATCACACATTGTATTTAACTCTTCAGAAGAGTACTTGATATTGGGAGCATCATCAGGGGGAGTGGCAGTCTATTCTACGCAAAGCCTGGGTTCGCCCAACAACCAAGCAAAGCCTCTGTTCGAGGTCGGCACGCATGGATTGGCGCTGAGAGAAATCAAGCCAAACCCAAGCGACGTAATTGCAGAGTTGATAGCTGTCGTGACACAGAATGGGGACCTCAGGATTATGAAGCTGGGCCAGCAAGCATTTGTGCCAGGGAAGTCAGGCGAAGTTCTAAAAACTAGAATAAGTACTGTGGCTTGGAGTCAGAGGGGCAAGCAGATTATTTGCGGCCTTACGGATGGTTCTTGTGCGCAATTAACTCCCGATGGAGATGAACGGGCTACAATACCAAGACCTCCAGGGCTAACTGACCATTATGGTTTGTACTCTAACCGGAATACTTTGCCACTATGCTAATGAACATCTAGTTTCACATGTAACATGGTTGGAAAACAATCTGTTCCTCATTGGCCTCACTCCCATACCATCGAACCCACGAGAGCCCAACAATGACTCCATATTTTATATTTTCTCTCGAACATCCAACACCGAAGGTTTCCGGTTTCAGAAGCTACCAGACCCAACTCCGCCATTTGGAATGACTTCTCGACAGGCTTATTTTTTTTGTGGTGAAATAAAGCACTGGCATCCTCACCTTCAGGATGCGTTGGTTTTAGCAAATACAAGTTCTGCAGACATTGGACTTATTACCCGGTTTACAGCTGCCATCAACAACGTGCCTGAAGGGACCTTCACAGTCACTACCATCGCAAATGATTCTCGACGAGCGGCTTTACCGCTGGGTGACCAGGATATGACCGACACATCCCCCATAGGAGTGGCACTAGATCTTAGCAGTCGGGAAAACGTTCCCAGACCGATTACTGGAGAGGAGCCTGAAGAAACGGGACCACTGCCAATATTCATGGTGTTGAATAATGAATCTCTTGTTTCCGCCTGGCATATAGTATATGACGACGCTGTGAGAAACAATTGTGAATATTCCCAATTAGCAGTTGTCAAAGAAAAACAGGCCCCCTATGTACAGCCTGAGGCGAAAGTATCCGCATTCAATACTGGGACCGGGTCTAAAATAGGTGGAGATATCAAACCATTTGCAGCACCTGGGATAGCTCCCGCGTTTGGACAACCGACTTTACCTGCCAAACCTACCTTTGGACAGCTTGCCTTCGGGAGACCTGCATTTGAACAACAAGCAGCCGTTGGACAGTCTGGCTGGGGTGCAGCTCCTTCAACACCTACGGCATCGAGTGCACCGGAATTTGGGACTTCATCTTTTGGATCAACCGCGCCACCTTCGATAGGAGGCACTACACTCCCGAGTTCCTCGGGCTTCGGGAAGTTTGCAAGTGCTGGCAGCTTTGCTTCTATGGCAGCTAGCACTACCGCTGGATCTGGACCAGCCTGGGCTAAGGGCCTTGGGTCAAATACCACTTCCTCGTCAACTTTCGGAGGCCTAGGGCCACTAAATGATAGTAGATCTTCGTTTGGAGGGTTGCAAAGGAGTGGATCTGAAGGTGCTTTCGGTTCTGCAGCTGTTCCTCTGAAGATTCATAGTACGTTCCAGGCAGACAAAGCCGGTGATATGTCTAGTACGCCTGATAATCAGGGAGGGTTATTTGGAGGATTCGGACCTTCACTTGGAGGTGCATTGGGAGTTGACAGTACACTCTCTGTTCCAGACGCAGATATGGACGCGGAGAGCCCAATGGTTGCAACACCGGTGGATAAGGAGGAGGATATGCAGAGCACGCCCTCTGAACCTTCGACTCCGCCGCAAGTTCGCCCTGCGGCTCCAGGTGCTCCAAAACCTGGGTTATTTGGGGACTTCAGAGCATCTAAGCCGGCACCGGCGTTCGCTTCGACTGCTGTTACCACCACAGCTCCAAAGAGTCCTCCTCCTGCCCCCCTTCCGCCGTCTCCTGTTGCTGAACGAAAATCTACCCCTGAGTCACCGCCTGTGCCCTTAGATGCACCACTACCTCCAGGTTCAGTATCGAAAACCACGAAGGAAGAGATACCTGATTTACCACTTCCCCAAATGCATGGTGATAAATTCAAGGATGATCAATCAAAAATTGAAGACAAGGAAGTTCCGAAAAATGTCTTTTTGCAGAAGCCTTCCTTGGGGCCTTTTAGCTCTGCGGCGGGTGAAAAGAATCCATTTGTTAATACTGCGGCTTTTGGAAAACCATCTATAACATCATCACCATTATCTTGGACCTCCGAAGGTTCATTATTGGGGACGTCAGCCCCCAGTTCAACTGTTGGCAAGCCAACTCCTTTAGCACCAGCATTCAGTTCCTCCATTAAAGCTCCGACGCCTGGGCTCTTCAGCCAACCGAAACCTGATTCACCGGCGGGATCACCAACCCCTGCAGACAAGCCTGCCCTAAGTTCATCACCTTCTACCGCTCCGCCTAAGTCGCCTTTGGGTGTATCTGATGGAATGCCGGCACCCGAATCCCTCTCCGCCCCTCTCCAGAGCGCATTCGCGACTACGACGCAACCTCTTCCCCCTCTTGATGAGGGGAGTCTATTGAGTACCTCGCCTGCCGTCCGTAAGGACACAAAGGCTGGAGGATCTGTGTTTGATTCTCCTCCGGCTGAATTGACTGGTGGAATATTTGCAGGACTTTCAAAGAAGAAACCTGTAAAATCCGACAGAGTGGACAAGACGGAAATTAAGCAAGCCTTGTCGTCGAGGATCTCTGTAACCCCGGCAACGAAGTCTACTCTGGGTAAGAAGCCTGAGGTTGGGAAGAAGCTGGATCTAGGAAGGGCAAAGACTACATTAGTGAACCGAATGCATAGATTTGGGACAGGGAAATCCATGAAACCTAGTCCGCTATCGCGCAGGGCCTTGGAGGACGAAGATGAGGATAAGGATGAGGAGGACCTCGAAGAGGAGGATGAGGTGGAGGAAGAAGGTGAAGGGGATAATGATGAAGACTATGAGGAAATTGAGTCTGAGGTAGATGAGCCAGAGGAGGAGGAGGAGGATGAGGAGAAGCCAGCGTCGAAAGCGGCTATCGGAGATCTGAAACTCAAGAAACCTAAGTCCGCCTTTGGAGACACTAAGCCTACTTCAGCAATTGGGAATTTGAAGCAGGAATCAGCCTCAGTTCTGGGACATAAGGTACCTGCACAGTTACTCCCAAAGCCTGCTGCATCAACCCCCGAACAGGAGCTTGCTCCAAGGGTGACCACACCCGCACCACCAGCCCCACCGCCGGAATATGAGGACGAAAGGATCAGGAACATTTTGCACTCTGAAATTCCTGTCGAGCCAAATCCAGCTACACCGGTTTTCGCCCAAAATGACAAGATTGTAGAAGCCAGCCCTGACGATGTAAGTATTCTTTATCATATCTTTTTTTTACCAATATGCGAGCTTACTTAGAGATATATTTTCTGCAGAGTTTTGAAGCAATCTACGATAAGGCCTACGAGAGCTGTAATGTTATGGTGAACTCTATCGGTTTGCTAGCTCGAAATATGGAGGCCTATGTATCCGCGCACTCCAAGGCCCCAGACGAGTTAAAACATATTAGGTACCGACCAGTGCATCAGCTCACGGAGGTGGACGAATGGCGACTTTCCGAGCTTGCATACGTGGGGCTTATGATGAGCAAGGCCCGTCATGTCCACGAAATAATAGTTAATGGAGGGGAAGTGCTAAACGAGTCTATCAACGACCTCACGAAGGGTATATTGAGATGTAAGTGTGTGACGCATCCTGGTGTTCAGAGGGTGATTCTTAATTCGCTATTAGTGCAAACCAAGGCTTCGGAGCTTGCGCGTCTTGAGCGAGTGGTGACGGATCCGAAGGGAGCAGCGGCAGCTCAAGCGCATTACCTTCCCCCGGAGCAGGCTCTACAACAGCGGGAATTGCGGAACAAGCTTGCAACTGTTCAGTACCAGCTCGAGGAGGCCGAGAAGTCTGTGACGATGCTGAAAGCTCACGTTGTGGCACGAGATCGCGGAAAATCAGGAGGAAGGGTCAAGCCACCTACGGTGGAAGCCGTGAGAAATACAATTCTGAAGCTGATGACGCTGGTGGAAAGAAAAAATAGTGATGTCGAGTATCTGGGAGAGCTCTTGAGAAGGTTGAAAGCAAAACAGGCATTTGGTGGGGGTAGTATGTACGAAGAATCATCTTTTATGAGGACCACAATGATGGCTATTGGGACGCCTGCGAGAGAAAAGGCCCGGGCTGTGGAAAATGTCGGGGCTGAGGGATCTCGGGCAGCACTAAGAATGGGCTTGCACAGTGATGAGCTGGAGCTTGAAGAAGTCAAGGAGGAAATTACTGCTAGGAGACAGATGGGGGACAAATTGCGGAAGGCGATGAAGTTGGTGGGGACAAGGGTCACGAACGTGGCTTAAACGCCGGTGAAGGGACAAACAAGTGAGCTTTGGGAGTCGCGATTCAATAGTTTAAAGCTTAAGGGATGTTGAGCCCTTGTTGCTTTTACGAAAGGTGTTCGCGGTTTTTTTATAGCTATGTCTTCTTGATTTCAATACTTTGTATCCGTAGCCGTGGTGGGGATATGCCTTGCTCTAGGTAGCCTATGGGAGGTCAACAAAAGATTAATGGCCTGGTCATGATGTTTTCCTGCTCTCTAAATAACCTTTTTGCTTGCAGTGCACAGTCATCTGTTCTCGTGCCCAGCCATCGGCTCGTGACGTTATTTTTCCCCTGCATCATGTGACTATGACGGCCTGCATTCCACCAGGAATATGAATAATTGGCGTGGTAGTCAATCGTTATTTCTAATTTTCAATTACGAAGCGCCTTGGCAAGGCAAAACTAGCGCTAATTAAAATTTTTGATTGACTGACCTAAATCAAATCTACAATTAAGCCTGCTTAGTAACATCGACATGCCATCGGCGGAGAGTGTTGCTGAAGGACATTTGGGAGCTTATAGAGCTGCCCATAGAGGTGCTCAAGGTGATGCCTGGGGATGACGATTAGGAATTATCCGGTCGCTCTACAACTTCCTTCACCCAGTGTGGCTTATTCCCTTTCAGATGTTATTGATGTGATGTGACGTTGTGATGTTGTGATGTTGTATGTTGTGTCGTGACGTTGTGTTGCGATGTTGGCTAAGGTGCTGATTTAATTTCAATTCCTATCCCCCAACGGAGCCTCTTGGCTTGCATCATGCAAGGCCTTGCTAGACTAGGGACCCCGGTCATGCTAGACTCAATTGAAATTATGAGTAATTCGTACCCTTTATTCCACCTTTGTTTTATGCAATTGACCATCCCACTATTCTTCGGTCGGTTCAGATCACGGGTCTCTCCAGGTACGTTACGCTTTGCTCCAGTCCCCTTCCGTATTTGCTAATTATTGATTGTAGAATCAGATAAGGATTAATTAAGGTACGAGTTTAAGTTTCATTAAAAAAGTTATTGGGTAATTGACCAGTGGGCAGGATGAGTGACGAACAGCAAACCAAGAAAAGAAAGGCCAAGTGGGCGACGTCTTATTCCAACATGACCACGGCACAAGCAGAAAAGAGAATCGGGTTCAGAATTTGATCACTTATGTTGAAAGCGATACCTGTTGAGACCATGTTGGCAAACGCAAAGTATCGGATTGAAGAAAAGCACTCGGAGGCCATTTCAAAAACAAAGGAGAAGGTGTACGACAATGTAATCGATTATCTTCTTATCGAGGGATACCCAACAGAAGGTGACTCGGATTTCAAAGAAGCGAATATCAATCATCTGGTTTATACGGCCATTAGTCCAGTTCTCACCAATTTTGTACGGATAACTGGACGTACGGATGTACGGTTACGTGGTGAGAAAGCAATCACGGCAACGGATGGTGAAAAAGGAGGCCCCGAAGAGTTTGTTGTTGTGGACCTTGTTTCCGTGGCAGAAGAGAGGTTTGTTTTGATAGTGGAGGCCAAACGGTCTTCTCTCGGGCAAGCAATGAAGCAGTGTTTATTGGCAATGAAAGATATGAGAGATAATAATGGTGAAGGTGAAGCAGTGTTTATTGGCAATGAAAGATATGAGAGATAATAATGGTGAAGGTGAAGTCTATGGGTTTGTCACAACGGGAGAGTCGTGGCAGGTAGTCATATATGATGGGGTGACTTTTCAGTTATCGGGCAAGGTTGATTTGGTTTTTCCGTGGATGGGTCAAGCTAAACAGAAGTGGATGAAGGAGTGTGGCATCATTGTGGATTGCATTAATATGGCGCTCACCAATGGAGGCGGAGTGAAGAAGGACTTGGTTGTCGGGTAGATGAATCAGCGGTAGCATTTTTTAAAAAGGTATGAGGTGATGTTTCAAGTGTGTTCACGTTTCTTTTTCTCTGTTCTTTAAGTGTAAATAATAGGGATTGTTCGTGATAGTTATTAATTTTTGATTTTATGATTTTATTTTCGGGGGATATATTTTAATATTCTGTTCAGTTTTTAGATGGGGGGTGTCGGGGGGTACCCTGACATATAAGTGTCGGGAAAAATTTAATGCTACGAATGGAGTGAGTAGGTTCAAAGGTACTTCGGTGAATTATGCAGTAGAGGTCGTGTTAGGGCCGCTTTACGTGAATTACGGTCGGTACAAGTTTTAGCATTTTAAGTATGTATCTCACAGTACTATACATAGTCAGAACTTTGAATTCAGTATCAAGATGGAAGATACGATGACACGGAAGTAAGTATTGCCTATGGAACTTTAAAAACTCTCCTCAATATCATGTGTATGGGTATGCTCATCAAGCCACTGAATTTTAACTTCTGTACCATCAATAGGTCATGAGACTTTGATCCGAATATGACATAGATGCTATGATCCCGAATGCTATTCCGTCTTTTGATGATCGTGCCTTCAGTGACTTTGGTAGTACTCGATTTTGTTGATTTTCGAAGCCCGACACTGGCATTTTCGGACTTGCATTGAAGCACTTCCCCTGAAAGCGGTGCGTAGAACTGAGTAGACATACAGCCATATCTCATCAAACTTTTCAGCAGGAATAGCAACTGGTTTACTGAGCTCAAACAATAGAGATTGGCATCATAGCTTCCGACATCTTGCATGTTGTGGTGGTAGTAGCGGTAGTGGTGGTGAATGGTGATAGTCATTAGTGAACTCTATATTTATGTTTGCATATGCATTCTGGTATTCTCTCTATTTGTATTCGGTATAGCGATGTTGAAATCCGCTTGCTTATATATATCGACTCTGGAGTCCATTGATGAAAGGGCTGCATATCAAAAATTTTTGATCTTGGCAAAGTAGGTGGTAGTCAAATGAGAAAATTTTTGTGATCAATTGCATAATTTTTGATCTTGGCCTACACGCTGATTGGCGCTTGACAAAAAAACTATTGAGTGTAGCATATTGTTACCCTTGTACTATAATAGTGACCCCTTGAAGCGCTTCCGCCTCTGGCCAATGAGCGGTGAGGCCAAGATGCCAAGGCGCTTCGTAATTGAAATTGCTTAATTGACCACCACTAGTGTGTTCTTACCTCAGCTCCAATAGGGCGAAGTTCGACTCATTTTATATTATTGAGTCACCTGCTTACATTAAGAGAACTACTTTTTAGATGGCAGCAGCTTCCTATCAACCTTCACTCTAGACGAAACACATAAGATGTTTCCTCGTGCTTGAATACAACTCTCGCTGCTCACAGGTTCAAGTATTGAACCAAACAGGACCACTATTACGACTACTTTACGGTAGTTCTTGTAACAATTTACAGTGAAGATGCCGCCACGGTTAACAGGAAAAATACGTATAGCTCATGGTCAATTGAATAGCACTGCAGAGAGGATAATAGCAAGGCGTACAGCTTGGACAGATCTGAAGGGGCAGTAAGAAAGAGTCGGGGAATTCGGAAGGGTTCGAAAAGGAGTTCAGGTGCAGTTCATCTCGGTTCGGGGTTGGGATTTGTTATCCAGGGCAGGTGAGTGGTGGACATGATCAGGCTGAATTGTGAGGTGGGAGGAGCTGATTGTGGGGTAGACTTTTACGAATATACACCACTGGAAGGGGCAGAACGGAAAGCTGATTGCCCACATTATATCACCAACATTTGTGCTACAAGAATTACCTCGCTACATTACAACACTATACGTAACGGTCTTAGATCAGGACCTTTGGGACTAACGCTCGCTCTCATATCTACTAGCCATGGCTCATATTTTCTCGTTTGATCCCTCACCTCCACACCCGGCGTCACCATGGGAGAACAAGGGGGATGATAGTGAAGGGATGAATACCCAGGGGAGAAAAAAAACCCCACCTTCAAGAAACATTGCCTCTAGCAACAAGACGCATGGTAATGTGGAGACCCACAAGAGTATAAAAAGTCTTGTGGGCACAAAGGGACTCATCTCCGAGCCACAGGTTGGCTCTACGGAATATAAACTGCATTTGCTTAAAGAGGGAAAGAGTTCGATAAGGTTGGAGCAGCTTACAACTCAGTTGCTGTGGAGGCTGCAACAGAGCAATCCGTACGTCTCTTCTATAGATAGTTCTGGGCTCGTTCAACTTACATATTGCTGTCCTGTAGGAATTTCTCCAACGCTCCCGGCGGAGGGTCAAACAAACCACAACATATCCGTGACTCCCTGCAGGACTCGCAAGGGGCGCTGTACGAGTTGGGTGTCTGTGATGACGGTACACTAGTCGGGCTCTTGGAAGAGGAGCTAGAACAGAGTTTAGATACGCTTAGGCTCATGGCTTCGAAGCTCGGATGTGCCGTGTGGGTGCTGCGGAAAGTGCGAGTAGGGGAGGTCACCCCGGAAGATGCAGCTCGAAATAGCAGCGATAATTACCCTTCTGGAGAGTGGGATGATAGGGAGGATATGGGGCGTCGAAGGGGCTCAAAAACGGGGGCGCTGTGGGTAGCAGAGGCATTTGTCAAACCTATCATCTCGAAAGAAGATGAAGAAATGGGCACCAACAATAGCTCCTCTGGCCCAGCTTTGGAGGGCACCTTTGTGGTTAAGGAGGATATCATTCCACCTGCGACTGAGCAATTGAAGATATCTCTTACGGGAACGACAACTTCTGGGAAGTCCACTTTGCTGGGGACATTAACATCTTCGCAAGCCGATAATGGCAGGGGGAAGTCACGCTTGGGGCTTTTCAGGCACAGGCATGAGTTGGTTTCGGGAGTGACTTCATCTGTAGCGCAAGAGATTCTTGGATACAAGCCTTACTCGGTATGGCATAATCGTGGCGGAGAGGTTATCAATTATTCCTATGGCAATATCTCGTCATGGACAGATGTGCATACTGCTATCTCTAATATGGCAGCAGTCCCTGACACTGACCGCAATGGGAGAGTGGTGCTTTTATCAGACACTGCAGGGCATCCCAGGTACCGTCGGACTACAATTAGGTCCTTGGTTGGGTGGGCACCACATTACGCGTTCCTACTTATCCCCGGGGATGAACCAGAGCTCAGTGATGCATCGAAACGGCATCTGCAGCTGGTGCTTAAGCTAGGCTTGAGGCTTGTGATACTGATAACAAAATTGGATATAGCACGCAGGGATTGCCTGAGAGTTATACTTCAGCAGGTGTTGAGCTCACTGCGCGATGCGGGAAGGGACCCACAGACAATCAATAGCCCAGAGAGACACTTTAGCAGCTGGAGTGACCAAGAAGAGAAGGGAGTTAGGAAAGTTGTTAATAAGATTGATATTCTAGACGGGGATTGTCCAGGTGCTGGACGGAAGGTCGTGCCTATTGTGTTCACGAGCAGTTGCAATGGTCAGGGGTTGGGAACAATACATGCGCTATTGAGAGGGCTGCCAATCCCCAAAGAGGACACTAAGGAAAGGACATTAGAGACGATATGTGTACCAGGCTTAGTGCCTGTGGAAGGGAGTTCGTTGGAGGAGGTTATTAAGGACTTGGGGCAGGTTAAAATCATGGATAAGTGTGCAAATAAAGCCCCTGTAGAGGACAAGGCACTTCACGATAGATTAACGGAGGAAGAGCACCCCACACAGCCCATCGAAACACTATTTCACATTGAAGAAGTTTATGCCTTGCCTAGCACTTATACTTTCTTCCCAGAATTGACCACCGGTGGTCCTACACCCCTTAAAGCCCCGGAAGGAGCTATTATTAGTGGGCATCTCCGCTATGGTCGGGTTTCTGTCGGGGATGAGCTGGTTGTTGGCCCTTTCTCTACTCGACCTACCGAGCTAAATCTGGGTTCTGGTGTGGGAATGACGCGATCTGTTTCTACAGGCTCGCTCCCATGTAAGCAGAAAGGTCCCACCGAATTGTGTCCTGGTCATAGCTCCTTCCTATCAGCATCCTCAGTGGGGTCACTTGGGAAGAAAGGTTGGCTGAGCGATGAGGATGGCACTGGGGTCAGCAGTGGGGATGAACCCCACCATGATAGGAAACTGAGAAGGCCAAGGTCAGCGATGGCGAAGGGGGATGCACGGAAAAAGATTAGCGGGGGGGTAGTCAACATGGAAGTTGTTCAACAAAAACAGCAGGCAGAGGAGTGGAGGGTTGCTAGAGTGGTGAGTGTCAGGAGGTTGAGACTCCCAGTAGGGACGCTGTTTGAAGGAGAGGCAGGAACATTGGGGTTGGTTTGTTTGAGGTCGTACCAACTACCAGCTACAAATCTTGGTAACACCTTTGAAGCTAAGACCCCGGAGATCAAAGTTGAGACCACGATAGAGAAAGACCCAGATGAAGATAGTTCAGAGGATGGAGGTGTAAGCTTGCTTGGAGTAGATTGGGCTACTGAGTATGGGTTTAAGGCAGATGGAGAGGACGTGCAGCCGATTTCTATGAATGAGAAGGACAACATCGATGCGGCCGTACATCCCGCGACTGGGACACCATCTGGTACATTGAAGGCAGTTTCCTTTGCGGCTCCAATGACGTTAATCGGAAATATGGATTCACGGAACGGTGCATCAAATCCGTCAAATGATGACACTCAGCCTCGAGAGTTCCGGCTGAGAAAAGGAATGGTGGTTCTTAACCAGTCAATCCCAGCCTGGGCCAAAGGAAATGTGGAGTGGCCAAAAGCATATGGTGGGTTCATAACAGAATTCACCGGCGGCGATGACGGCGATGAGGGTGGGGTAACAGCTACTAGTTTGGCAATTGGAACCCATGTAGTGGTCTACTGTGCAAGTATCCGCGCTGCTGCGAGGGTGGTTGAGACTCCTGCAGGATTCTCTATTTCTGCAGGGCCAGACGATACATGTGGGCTACACATTGTGAAGGAGAGGAAAAAGGCAAAGTCTGCCCCGGACGAGGTGCATGTTTTTGGCTTTGAGGATGAGGGTGCGGACACTGAGAATGATGATGGGAACGAGGAGGCTAAGAAGGTGGTTATTGCCTTTGAGTTTTTTGGGGGAAATGAGTGGGTTGAGGTTGGGGCAAAGGTACTGGTCATGAGTGGGCATGGTGCGGGAAAGGGCTTGGATGGGGTTGTAGGAAGGGTGGTTAGGGTGGGGTTGTGAGGCAGATATTCATGTCCATCCTTCGATTTTTCATTTTCTGTAACTTGTTTTATGCTTTGGTCTCTTTTTAAAATTTTGTAGAAGAGTGACGATAATAATATTATTTGTACTAGTTGGGTTGCAAAATCTCTCGTAGGATTTGTATAATGCGATCAGATGGCATGTGTGTTACAATTCCGTGCCATTAGTCTTCGCATGACTACCTAAGACCAGAAACTGCCTCCAAACCAAATTTCCAGAATTCCAAAAAGTTATCTATTACTTTCTGCAATGGAATTATATTACGGAGAGGATTTTTATACAATATCAAGAAACCGGCCTGTTATATGCGCTGTTGTGGCGGTCATATCTAGTTGACTGTCCTAGGGGGTTGACTCATCATGTATCTACTAGGTGCTAGTTAACTTTTTGACCGGTATATATAAATTACCATATGATTAGAAACAGCCTTGTGTGGAGACTAATATTTATTTGATTCGACATGCGGATGGGAGGTGATTTGTCCATCTGACCATTGCGAGTAAGACTAATATTTAAACAGTATTTATTTAAGGGATGAAACGCAACTGATCACAGCTTCAGGAGTTACCCTGACCTTAGATCGGGAAGCGCAGGCTTGGCGGTACGGTCACTTCCCACCTTCTAGAATGGCAGTGTGTCACGTCACTGGACCTTGATGACGTGACGCTGAGAAATCCAGCACCTTCAGCTCCGCCTATATAACAATACTTTCATTGATATATCAATTTGTTTTCCATTTGGGATTCTGGGAACAGTGACCTATATCCTACGCACTATCAAGCCGAGCTCACCTATTAAATACTACTGCACGCTATGCAGGCAGAACCCACGACCGCCCCCACCCCCGTCCCCCTCCCTGCCCTCCCCTCTCTCGAAGTCCACTCCTCCCTCGCCGGCACTCCCCCAACCGCAACCATTGCCCCCTCCTCCTCCCCCGTTCCCTCCCCCTACCCTCCCTACCCATATCTCCTCTCCTCTTACCAACACCTCCCTCCGCTACCTGAGTAAGTCTAAACTCCGCACTCCATAGGGACTTAGGGAAAAACCCGTACTAAAACCGTTTGTGGTACGTACCGCAGTGAGAAATCTGCCGTCGACGGTAGCAGCTACATCAACCCCCCCCGCCCCCATCTGAGCGAATACTATTCGCACTTCCCCTCCCCCACCTTCACCACCGGTACCGTCCCATCACTCATTCCAGGCGTAGAACGACCCCTAGCGGCGTGGGACGTGCATATATACTTCCCCCCTCCGCACGAAAATAACACTGAGGCGCTGTACGCTAGGCATCTATGGGAACGGATTAGGTATGAATGTATGGAGCTCCCACACTATCATCTATATAAATCCTCTCATCCCTACAATCGCTAACTCTTCCCAGTTCCCGAATTGAGGATATATAGAATATGGGAGCACCCAGTGGGGCCACACCTGCTCCCGATGTTTGAAGTGAATATCTTCACACCGCTTCAGTTCGGCGCATTTGTCCCATGGCTTGCGATGAACAGGGGGCCATTGAGTGTCCTAGTGCATCCGAATACGGATAAGGGCGCGGTGTGGGACCATAGTGTGGGCGGGCTCTGGTTAGGGGAGAAGAAGAAGATTGATTTTGGAGTTTTTAAGATGCATTGAGGGGGCGGGGGAGGGATACGGAAGAGGAGAAATGAAACAACCCCGAAGAGTGGGTGGGTGAGGTGGAGATTAGTCGACCGATTGATTATCTATTTTTGGTTGAATTACAGCTGAGTGAGGTGATAGGAATTCTTCTTTCACGATATACACTATGTTGTATTTGGAAATATTGAAAATCAAGGCAACAGTAAAGGTAAAACTCATCACTATATGGAGTCTGGTTACTACATGGCTGCAGGAGCTGAATACTGCCAAGCTGCATGCGGTGAATAGGCATTGCATATTCAAGATCACCAAACCGGAAGGAGGAAAGTTTATTTGCTTAGTTTACTAATTTTTCTATAAACATGCGATGGCATCGTGGCCTAATGGTAAGGCGCTGCTTTCCGGTAATGGATTTGGCAGAGATCGCGGGTTCGAATCCCGTCGGTGTCGTAGAAGTTGCCTTTTTAATCTCGATCTATATATATTTGCCTTGACCCAAAATCGCTTACTCATATATACAGTACATATGTATAGCAAACTTTTATTATTCACTGATACTATCTGCGGAGTAGTTGATTTCTCCATTTTTTTTAGATTAACTACAGAGTAATAGTTGCAGAAAAGAAGAAACAAAAAATTACTCTTACAGTATTAGCTTTCCCGTTGTAACTTCACTTTTTTCCACTGTAGCTCTATACATACATACATTTATATGTTCTGGCCCGTTGTGGAATCGCAGGGCCGTTCTGGAATGGCATATATGTGCGTGCACTCTGGGCAATGTATGAAAGTGACAACCGAGTCCATTATTCTTATATATAAGAACCCCCGCTTACTCAAACCTCTACTTACTTGTTCAATCAAAACCTTTATACTTCACTGTGAGAAAAAAATTCTATCATTAATAGTACTATATGTTTTTTTTTTTTTTTTTTTTTTTCTCACTGCTTGCAGTACAGTTATCATGGAAATACATCATGCTCAAAAAAAACTTACTCGCTTTCCCGTCATTAATTTTGCCAGTACTCCGTAGTAATAAAATAGAGATGCATTGCCTTCTTCCATTCGAAGCTTCATTTTGCTGACAATATCAACCTGCGCTGGGGGTGCGGGACATTTCAAGTTTGGGGTTTCTCGGAGGTTTATGCTTTTATTTTTTGCGATAACATAGGGTAACTTATGTAAGGTTTAGTTCACTTGTTAGTTCACTTGAACTTGATTTTTTAGGGAATTACTTCTCACAGAGGTCAACCGGAGATTTTTTTTTTTTTTTTTTTTTTTTCTTAAACGGACTATTTTAAAGAAGTTTCGACTTCCATCCATTAACTAGTTAAATGGAACTGGTCTTTTTGCGGACCGGGCGGAAAATGGACTGGAATTCCGCAATGAACTAGAAACGTAGTATGTATTATGTACAACACACACCCAGATTACCCTGAATGCTCTTAATATACAATCACAACACACACAAAAATTAGAATAAAAAGGGCTAGGGCTATATATATAGTATATATCTATCCCTTCTTATTCCCTCACCCCACCCCCTCTCCTCGGCATCTTCAGTAACTGACCAGTTTTAGCCCCCCTCCGTTGCTGAGGGATTGGGAGAAGGGGGGGGGGGGGGGGAATTGTGTAATTCAATAACAAACTAAATCCTTCTACCAGGATGGGGGGAGGTGGAGAGTTGGAGTTGGAGGATTAGCTGCGTTAGTTTCTCTACACGTGGTGAAGAACCTTTTTATCCCCATCTCTATATATATGACGTACATAAAAAAAAAAAAAAAAAAAAAAAAAAGGCCTAGGAAGTACTATTGTACGTAGATGTAATTAATTAGCTACCTATCCTCTCCCCCCTCCCCTCCCCTCGCCTCCTTCCACCGAAATGGCCCACGCACAAGATTATTATCACCAAGCCGGCCATTGGTATTTAGATAGGAGTACTAGTTAGGACAGTACAATTTTCCTGACTTGTGGATCTGAGTGCATATAAGCAGTTTACCCTGAATCCACTTAACCACACTATTTATAATTACAAGCGCATACACAATCCAACGCCAGGCATAAAACTGCTAATTTCCATTTCATCAAACTCAAACTGCCTTATGCCGATGTACCTTACAACTACCAACAAACCAATCTCCCTAGAGCAAGGAGCAAAGAGCAAAGAGCAGAGCGCAACCTGCGAAAAAAAAAGAAAAAAACCCTCCTGCCAGTTACCTACAGGCAGATACTACTAGCAAATAACACCAACCCTACAAAAAAAAAAAAAATAAACCATGTAGACGAGATTCCGAATGAAACGAACATACACACACAACACATACAAAAAACAAAACAGAAAAACACTAAGATAAAACGATAATTCGCACAAAAAGAGTTGAGTAGAGAAAAAAAGCCTTCCAATCGTACCCCCCGATAAAAAAAAATCAAAGACTCCCCCCTCTCGCCTTAAACACCGAAACCTTATCATCATAAAACAATATCTCCCTCAACTGCACTTTAACATCTCTCTCCGGTCTACTCCCACCTCTCTCCACAACATCATCCCCACCATCCTCATCCTTCACCCCCGTCCCCCCCCATGCATGTCCCCCAGCACCCCCTTCCTCTTCCAACTCATCCTCATCCATTACCTCCTCATCCTCATCCTCCCCCTCTCCCTGTAAATTAATAAGGTCCTCATCCTCATCTTCATCCTCATCACTCCCGCCATCCTCATCCTCTTCCTCATCACCCAACTCCGCCATCCCAATCCCATCCCCCACCCCATCAACATCAGCATCCCGTCCCTCCAGCAGCTCAAAACACTTCTTCATAATCCCCACATAACAAATCTCAACCTCGTTTCTAAGGCTGACAACATCCACGACCTGTAACGCCATCTCCTTACATACCAGCTGCGGCATCTGCACTGCCCCCTTGACAGAAGGAAGGTACAGGCTCCTCAACCCAGCAAGCCCCGGTAGCCTAGTAAGGAAGAAATGCCAGTCCTTGTAATCTATCGAGAACCCCAACTCTCTTAACCTTGGCATTTTCCCAGGAATCGTAATAAAGCTCAACACCTCTCTATTAAATTTCCATTTATCAGTCTCCCACACCCCCTGCGTGCCTACATTTGCATCCAGGAGGAACTTTCTTAACGAAAGCCGATGCCGCTTAATACAGCATTTCAAGATCTGGTCAGTCGTCACAGGCGAGGAATATCCAGTTGGAGTATTACTTGTCTGCGGATTCTCCTGCAAAAACAATACCTCCAATGTATTTGGCGGCAACGTCTCATTAATAAACGCAATCAAGGAAGGCGACACCAAGTCCGTATGCAACTTCTTCAACCGGATCTTATATTCCGGAACCTGGATAGGGTGCGTAACCTGCCGGCGCACGCCAGGCCTAGTGACTCCTGCATTGGAGGAATTCGTGGATACAGAGTATTGGGATGAATATGGCGAGAACTTCCTCCTGAGAATCTTCCATAGTTTCTCGTGGTTCGGACAATTCAGGATAGTTAGATTTGTGAGAATGGCCCAGTCGATTACCTTTTGCAATACCCGAACCGATAAAGGTACACGCTCGAGATCGAGCGTATCGAGTTTTAATTGCTTAAAAGGCTTTTCCTCTTCCTTTATTTGTATTTTCGATTCCTTTGTGGTCTTTGTTGCTGCATTTATTGATGTGTTTATTTCCGTGTTTGTTGATGTGTTTGTTGCGGTAGATGGCCCTGCTGAGTCGAAAATTTCCAAGGCCCCCAGGTCCGCTGGCCATGGTACTGGAAGCGATATTGCTGAATCATTTCCCATAGTCAGTGCCTCAGCTATTCCATTCGGAAAAGGGCCAGGCAAAGCAGCTGCTATAGAAGCAACATCAAAGATATGAGGCCCATGCGCCTGTGCAGCCTGATTTAACTGAATGGCCACACTGGGCTGCCCATTTCCGGAAGCACTCATCTCAGCTTCTATGGGTATAAGTAGAGCATTCACGCCAGCGGTCGAGAGACCAGGTGCCATACCTGCGGCCACCCCTGCTTTCAATTTCCTCCGCTGTTCAGTCAACTGACATATTCTGCTCACTAATATTCCCATCATGCCTCCAACAGCGCTGCCACTAGCCCCTCCAACAGCTGCATCCGCCACGTCCCCTGGCCCTTCATCAAGATCCAATATCCACGTCCCACTCTTAATAACATGCTCTGCTAGACCAACCCTCAGCTCCCTGAGTGTATCAACGCTCTCCTCAATCGCCCACGCCATCTCCTCCAAATATTGCCTCTCATCGATATCCAAGACACTCAACTGCTTCAGAGCCTTAAATCCCTTGAAGGTTGGTGTCTCCACCCTCCTAGTTGGATCCTGACTTAGCGGAGCCGTCGTCTCGGAATTGTCATGAAATCGGACATGCATATTCTTCAAACTCTGTGGACAAAGATCATGTAATGACATGAAAATATCCCGCAATACCCCCGTTGGCATATCCCAATTAAAGGTTTCCAAATTTTGCATCCTCATGATAGCCAGATTGACTAAGGTGCCCAACATTTTCCCACCCTCCTTCGCGATATTGTATTCGCCCACCCATTCTGCAGGACCATTGCCGAGAGAAAACTTTCGTATCCACCGGCCGTAGTTGTTGCCCCTAGGGCCACTTGCTACTAGAGTTGCTAAACCATACGTAAGGGCGTCAACGCCGGATCGATCTCCCACAGTGTTACTGTCTGGCCAGACAATATCGAAACGAGAGTAAATATGTGGAGTCGACAAAGCATGTAAACAGCGGCATGTAAGCGATAGGGATACAAGGTCGTTTGTGTTGTTGACCTGTCAGAGCCGAGTTAGCTGGACGTGCGCAATAATTGAATTGGATTGAGGGAGTACCCGCCTCTTTCACTACCTCTTTCAAAACGTCGACGGGCAAGTCTATCAGCGTTTGAACCTCCTTTTCCGGTTTTATAGGTATCAGGCTTTGTGATTTTAGAGTAGGCTGGGGAGAGGGCGAATTTGGTAAGGTCGGACTAGCTCTTTCTGTATCTGACTCCCCCATTTCACTATGTGCTGAACTGGATACTGGTGTCATGACTTCGACGCCAACTACTGTCGTATTCGATGCTTGAGGCGTCATTGGGACTGATGTTGGTGACGGTTGTGCAGGGGTTTGGTGAGGAGGAATGCTGATGCTCTGAGAGTCCATGCTATTCCTTAGTTGTCGGGAACAGGAGAGGTTAAGATGGTTCCAACAAGCTGGGCAACAACAAAAAGAAACAAATAAACACAGATATTGATAAAGACAACTGGCGCGAGGAAATCTTATTTATATTGACAGATGTGAATATCAGGCACTCGAAGGCTTGTGTAGGTCCGGGTTGTTTTCAAGGTAGGTCGGGTTTTCAGGCGAGGCGATGGTGAATGTGTCGAGAGAGGAGGGGGGGGGGGGGGGGGGTTGGAGGGGGTCTGCAGGGAGCTGCCGGAACCGTGTATAATTGGCTGAAGGGAAGCGGTCAAACGAGAAGGCTGCGAGTATGGGTACCGGTAACACCCTTTCTCGAGGAGATATTCCTATTTGTGCAAGGGCTGGGAAGCTGTGAACGGTTGTGTGCAGTGTAGGCCTGATTGGTGGCAGAATGCCAAAGCTTAGCACAACTGTACCTATTGGTTGATGCAGATCCAGAGCTCCACAGACGGAGGGAAACGATTGGAGGAGTCGGCTTGTCAATAATGAATATTCAGAGACTGACTGAATTAAGTATGCAAAGGGTGACGGGATAGTTCTTGTTGACTCCGTGAGAATTGCAAAACGGTGTGGCCCAATGGGAATGCTTGGCCCAAACCCGTCGGTCGTCTACCGGTACGAGACAACTCCATAGGCATAATGGATCTCTCTCTATGATGTTTACCATTCATACATACATACATTACGGTACAGGTTTGAATATACCGGTAGTGTGTATTGTCTTGTCTGCAGGCTCAGGCTTGCCGGATCGCCTCTGAACTACTTTTACATACATCTTCACGATCACGATTTCAAGCGAAACGGCACAGCGCCTTCCGCAGTAGATCCAAAGCAGCCTCCCAGATCACAATGAAATACCTCTCTCAAATATAGGTCCGCAAGCGAGATTACAGGGTATCTCCAATATTGATGCAGCTGCGAGAAATTGTGTACAGTACCGCGTCGACGGGCTGCACCCTTGTCTCGTGACGTGTTGTTTATTTGAGCCATGTAGGTACTGTACAGTTATCCTGTATGTTGGTAGATGTAACAGGTACTTGCAGTGTGGCAGACAGCTCGGCCCGATGAAACCCCCGGAGCGACCGTTGTCGGGCCGATACCGCACACGCTCATAACCCCAAAGGCCTGCACAGAGAAGGATGCCCGTACAAATAACAATCAAACTCACTCAAAAATCTTCCATCTTGTAAACTTCATAAGCGACTTTTTCGTATGGGTGTTCTCTACGGCCGCAGCGAAGAATGAATGGCAGAGTAAGTGGGCCCAAGTTCCGGCAGACGGGATGGCACATACTGTACATACCTCTGTAACGCCTCCACGGCTTCCTTCACCACGGCTTCCCCAGCACACAGCACCTCTACCCGCATCTCCTCCACCTTCTCAATGTCTCCGACTGTGCCCGTATGTGGGTTTGCACTTGCAAGGGGCATGAACTGGCCCGTGCCACGAGACTCGAATGACACATGGGTGTATTTGCTGTCCGGGTGGGTCCCTGCGCCGGCAGCAAACAGCGCTGATTTTATCTTCTCGAGCGGGGGAGCGGGGTGTAGAAGATGAGCTTGTAGCGGGCGATCGGGGAGGGGGAGGGGGAGGGGGAGGGGATACCGGTAGCCATTGCGTGTGTGCGGGGATTGTGGCCAGCCAGCCATCAGCCATCCAGCCATCCCAGCCATCCCGCGGGATGGGCAGGATGACACTCTTGGCGCCCACATTCGCGGCCTCAGCAGCCAAGAGTTGCAGAGGCTCTCGCAGCCAGCGAAAAAAAACCTCCAGCTCCGCGAAGGGAATCTTCCCCAGGCCCCATCTGGCCGCCGCTGCACTCCCCCAAATATCCAGCCCAACCAAAACCTCCACATCGCCCGCCCCCTGACACCGAATGCTGTGGGAAATGCACCCTCTTGATTGATTGGACTCCGCCCTTAATCGTTCCAATTGCGTAACGCAGGGCTTTTTATCGCATTCAGCATACGGTATTTTAATACAATCTTCCGCTCGGCCTCGCAGACACCCTGTCGCGAGAGTCCACATTCGCTCACACTCAGCGGGAACTCAGCTCTACTCCCTGATAGACGCCACAGAGTGAATTACACCCACGGCCCTTGTGAATTATTCTGTAAAAGACATCCTAACGTTGGGTCATCTTCCCCCCCTACATAGGCCCCGAATGGTTCGTCTCCATTTCGATGATGGTTTCACCACCCAGGCTGCCAGTGAATTCTCCATTAAGCGAAAGCAACCTGAGGACCACACATCGGCCAACGCAGGGCCAGAAAATATTTTTGCATTCAAGAAGCAGAAAAAGAAGGCCAAAGGAGATGGGGTGGGAATGGTTAAGGGCATTCACACGTCACACGGCAGCAATGGGCTTGGAACTGAAAACAATGCAGCGATGCAAAACTCGGCCTTTGCTTCACCCCAGGTGTCGAGCGAGAAAAAGTCATCTTCGAGCCAGACCCAGGCACCGGTCATGAATGGCAACGGCATACATCACCAAAAGGCTGCATCGAAGAAAAAGAGGGATCATACAGAGTTTTCCAGTGATAATATTGATTCAAAACAGTCTTCTTCGAGTTCATCAGACCCGACACAACTAATATCCAAGCGGAAATTGAAGGAGATTCTCAAGAGGGAGAAATGGACTGCTAGAGTTGAAAAGATGAAGGCCGAGGGGGCTGAAAAGGGATTATCTTGGGAGGAGACGCGGGGGGGCGGGGATATTGCTTCTGGGGCTTCAGGAGAGCAGAAGCAGAAGGTGGATGCTGCAACTGGGACTGGGAACGGGAAGGTGGCAGACCCAGAGCTGGAGTTTTTAAGGAACAAGGCCAAGAAACGAAAGAAGTATAAGCAGGAGCTGCGATTGCAGCGGAAGGAGCAGGAAAGGCTTGCGAATCGGCCACCGGAAATGAAACCCAATCTATTTAATGGGCTCCATGGGGCATCGATAGATCGGCGGAAAAAGGATGGATCTAGTGAGAAGCATGAGCAGGGCGGACCTCATGTGACCAACGGGACTGCCCATCACAAAGCACCTTCACCCAAGAAGTATCCCAGCCTGAATATTGGCGCAGGTGATACTGACTTAGATACTGAACCCGACCAGAGCCCAGAGCCAGAGGAAAAGGATGCACCAGCTACTGAACTGCCGCAACCTGCTACAAAGCCTCAACTCCACCTTAAACCTGGGCCCCAACCTAAATCACCCCAACCTAAACTACCCCAAGCAAAACCACTGCAACCAAAGCCACAGCAGCAGCACCAACACCAGCAACAGCAACAACAGCAAAACAGAAACCGACAGCAGCAAAATCGACAGCAGCAACTCGTCAAGCAATACCCAAAACCGTCCCGCGACCCCAAAGCTCTTCTAGAGCACAGGAAAAAACTTCCTATATGGAGCTACCAAGAAGACCTCCGCTCCGCCCTTCGCGCACGCGACATCCTTGTCATGCTCGGAGAAACCGGTTCTGGAAAATCCACCCAGCTCGTCCAGTTCCTCCTCGACGAGCCCTGGATGCGCCCAGACCCCCAACATACCGACAGTAAAGGCAACGTCATTCAGCCATGTATAGCCATCACCCAGCCTCGCCGTATTGCAGCTACATCTCTCGCTTACCGTGTTGCTCAGGAACTGGGCTTCCAGGTGGGAAAGGAGGTAGGGTACTCGATTAGGTTTGATAACAAGAGTGATCCGTACAAAACCAGGATCAAGTTTTTGACAGATGGGATGCTGTTGAGGGAGATGTTGGATGATCCAGAGCTTACTCGGTATCGGGCGGTAGTGGTGGATGAGGCTCACGAGAGGACCGTATCGGGGGATTTGGTGTTGGGTTTTTTGAAAGGGCTAGTGAAGAAAGGTGGGGCAAGGAATCGGGGGGTAGTAGAGGGGTTGAAGGGGAAAGCGAAGGCGGGACAGCATAATCTGAAAGTGGTGGTTATGTCTGCCACGGTGGAGGTTGAGAAGTTAGCAGAGTTCTTCGAAGAACAAGTGCAGGATTCAAGTCCTACATTTGAGTCGTCGAATGAAGCATCATCCACAGCGTTAGTCAAAGCAAGCTCATCAAAACGCCCAGAAAGCAATGTCGGCATCTGTTTCGTCGCTGGTAGACAATACCCCGTAGAAACATTCTACACCCCCACGCCTATCGAGGACTACGTCGACGCAGCCCTCCGCACAACCTTTCAAATTCATGTTGCCGAGCCTCTTCCTGGAGATATCCTCGTCTTCCTCCCCGGGCAAGAAGACATTGAATCCCTCGAGCGAGTGATAAAAGAGTATAGACAATACCTCGACAGCACCACAGTTCCTGACATCCTCGCTCTCCCACTGTACGCTGGTCTCCCGCATAACCTCCAGCAACGGGTATTCCTCCCCGCGTCTACTCCCCGCACGAGGAAAATTATCATCGCGACAAACATTGCCGAAACATCCATCACCGTTCCCGGGGTGCGTTTCGTCATTGATAGCGGGAAGGAGAAAGCTAGAAAGTATCGACATAAAATCGGTCTCGACTCCTTACTCGTCTCTGATATCTCGAGATCCTCGGCCGCGCAGAGGAAAGGTCGTGCGGGGCGAGAAGCTCCGGGGAAATGCTACCGCCTCTACACTGAGCAAGCGTTCTACACTCTCGCAGAGAACTCTATCCCAGAGATTCTCCGTGTTGACGTCTCCTCGTCAATCCTGAACATAAAAGCTCGGGGTAAACACGATGTAGTCGCATTCGACTATCTCGACCCCCCTACCCGGGAAGGACTCTTAAAAGCCCTAGAATCACTCTATACTCTTGGTGCCCTCAACAACTCCGGGAACATCACTCCCCTAGGCCATAGTATGTCTAAACTCCCGCTCGGGCCCCAGCTCTCAAAAGTCCTCATCTCGTCTCTGGAGGAAAGTAATATCGATATCCTCCCAGAGGTAATCGATATTATTGCTGCTTTGTCGGCGGAAAATCTCCTCTTGAATATCCCTCATGCCTTCCCCGATTCCAAGAAAACCGAAATCGAAGAAGCACGACGCCCGATGCAGAGGAGGGAGGGGGATCATTTGTATTACTTGGCTATTTTTAGGGGATTTTTGAAGGAGAAATTGGATCGCCGTGTTTGGACACAATCGAGATTCTATTCACACCGCGCGCTGATTGGGGCGATCGACGTGCGAAAACAGTTACGAAATCTCTGCAGTTCACTCTGTCCGCCGAAGTTGAAGGAAAAACTCTACCCCGCCGATCACGAGTTAGAGGAACATACATCCCCAGAGAAGGCAGAGCGGATACTTCGATGTTTCCTACGCGGCTACTTCTCAAACTCAGCGAGGCTAGTCCCCGATGGGACATACAGGACCGTTGGGGATCTTAGTCAAACTGTTGCGATTCATCCACAAAGTGTACTTTTTGCTGGGGGGGAGGAAGGGGGGAGGAGGAGATTTGAGGCGATTATGTATCATGAGTGGGTATTTACGAGTAAGCCTTTTGCGAGGTGTGTTAGCGCGGTGCAGATGGATTGGGTAATGAAGGCGAATCCGAGGTATTTTATGGGAGAGGGGGGAGGGGGAAGGGGGGAGGGTGTTAGGGTTGTGTAGGGAAGAATAGGGCGGGGTTGGGAGGCATGGAAGAGGTGAGAGATGAAAACGATGAAAAGGCTTCATGGATTCGATATACTCATGGTCCTGACTATTTGCAGGGGGTGGAGTACGGGTCCGTGGTGCTTCTTCTTTTCGGGTTCCTGACATCCTGCGTGGGTAGGAGAGAGGGTATCTGTTTATGTTATTTTTTTTTATGTCCATTTTCTTGCATTTTTTTTTTTTTTTTTTTGATGATGGGCTATATAAATACTCGTGTATACTGGCGTCTTCGTTCTGCTGACGGGTGGTTCTATCAAGGTGGGTTGGAAGTGGATATGTATTTATCTGGATCTCGGGTTATACAGGTATTTTTCATGCCGTGGTTATGACTATGCATTGGCAATGCTTTGTTCTTGTTTACTTAGGCTTCTTTAAATGAGCAATGATGGAATCATATGGGATGGGATGAATACGGTAGGATCCGGATAGCATATAATAGAATAGGATGGCGTAAAAAAAAAAGGAGATATGGGGGGAAATGAGGAAAAGGACGGGACTGCTGCCCAGTGTCGCCAGGGGCAATGGAGAACCTGAGGTGGGTCGGAAAGGAGAAGGGGGGAAGGGGGGGCAGCAGTTGAGGCAGAGGAAGAGGAAGAGGCAGAGAAAGGGCCCCGTGGGGAGGGGGGTACTTGCTGACATCGTTATTTTAGATAGAAGGCGAGAACAGTAAGAAAATGTTCTGGGCCGCTCACGGGCAACTTAAATAATTCCTCAATTTGGTGTTTAATGCACTTGTATTGATAAAGGTTTACTAGTACTGATTAACCAAAAAAAAAAGAATTGATAACGGTATACCTAGCTGGAGCTATCCCAGCGACTGCAATAGATTCATGTGTTTCCCAGTCGATTAGACCTCCATCTAACATTCCAATTTGGTTCAGCTAGAGCTGAGAGGTTAATACAGTCATAATCTGTTAGTACTTTCGTATGTGAATAAATTAAAGAATTTCAGATTATAGGCAACAACAATTAGAGTAGAAAATTTTTGCAGACACCTCAAACGAAAACACCAGTAGTTATAGATGCCTGGTGAACTGTGGTTTACCGAGCAGTTAGAGTATCTGAAATATTATTCTCTAAGCCCGTAAGGTCGGTAGCTGGCTAGAGGTTTGTAGTTAGGTAAAAGTTATTAGATAAACCATATTTAACGCAATTGATAGGATTCAGGCTGTGATATTTTGTAATAGCTTTGCACATAGTCCTTTATTATTAGGTTTGGCCATATCAACAACTGCAAAAATATGATGTTTGTTGTAGTATCATGCCATTTGATCTCCCATAACTCTGTAAAATAGCATCTACCTGTTGTATAAGTACTTCTAGGTAGAACCTGCTTCATTTTGGTTTAAAATCGAGGAATTGAATTGAAGTACCTTAGCAAAAAAATAAGTACCTGCGATTAAAAGAAAGTACTGTTTTGTACCTTACCTTGATCCTATAACTATAACTATAACTATGGGAATTTTCTAGAGTAAAAGAAATCGGTTGTATGTAATAGGATTTATCCAAAAAAAAAAAAACTATTATAATTATAAATTGCTCCAAACTTCACTGAATTCCGTATAGCGCATAGCCTAAACCATAAGGCCCATATATTCATAGATAAAGAAACTAATTTTCAAATACCTATTGCATAGGAAATATTGCAGATTTCTACCAGTAGCAATAAACTCAGTGTCCTCCTCTCCATTCCATTCTTCATCAAGAGGAATTATATTAATTGCCCACGAGGCGGCCCAGAACATAATTACCCCCAACTTGATTGTAGAGAAGTTACAAGTATTGAATCGCTACTACCCACATAACTGGATTAGCTCACGGGGGATATTGGATTGCTTATTCAGCGGCTTCAGACTGATATATGTAGTTTAGTTTAGTTTTAGAAGCAGCTTACATAGAGAGAGACGACAAGTCCATCATGCTATCCGTGAGTATTATAGAGCTTATAGGATCCCCCCCTAGTATAAAGATGTTTTGGGAGTTATCTACTTTTAGATACGTTGTATGATCGGTTACTTACTTACTACTGGTAACTAATTCAAGTTAATGAAAGTGAGCGAATTCAGGGTAACGCAAGGTACATTTACAGGTACGATTTAACTAACGCGATTTCAATTCCCCCCCACAACTTAATTTATTTTTTTTTTTTTTCAGAAATAATATTTTTTTATGTCGTTATCGCCATAATTCTCCCATATTCCCCTCATAAAAGCTCCCACACCAGAATCCATTATCCGAAAGCCCCAAGACTAAGTCGACTTCACACATTTCTCCTCCTTAGTATGTACAGGATACACCTTTGGTTTCCCTTTCCACATCAATTTCAATGCTATTCCCACACCATCCAATCAGCACCTATCTAAACCACACAATCCCAAACTTCAAGAAATCAACTTACTTGACGGCAACGGGGACAATTCACTCCAATCCGCACTCAGATAATTCTTCAACCCCGACAAGGAGGTAGTATAATGCAACACTCCATCATCTCCTGGAGCCCTCTCCAATCCAGGCAGTTGTGCAAGGACTTTCAACATCCCCCGAGCATAGGACATGTTAAGGGGTTTTCCGAAACATTTGTGTGGGCCGTAGCCGTAGTGGACATAGCTGTCAATGGGGCGAGTGAGATTGACCTCGGTTCTGTTTTTCACAAGGCTTAGCATATATGTATTGTATAGATTCAACGGGAGGAGGGTGGCTTACGGATTTGGAAATGCTGACGGGTCCCGGGATGCAGTCATCTGGGGATAAATGGAAATTAGCCGTCCAAATTTCAACGAGATTCAGATCGATATCTCATTAGGCGGAGGGGATGCTAACGAGGTTTATAAAGATAACGTCGCCTCCCTTAATTTTGCGCCCTTCAATTTCCGTATTTACCCCAGGAGCAGTATATCTCAGTAGAGCCAACGTAAGTGACAATCGATATCCCTCAAGAACGTATCCCTGGAGCTTAGCGTCACTATCGGCACCGGGTTTGGCTGCGAGTGCTTTAATGTCTTCCCAATACTTAGCCTCGTTGAGGTAGAAGTCGACCATTTGCGTGAACTATGAACTCTATTAGCAAAGAATTCCATGCTGTAATTAATGAAGTAAAGGTTAACTTACCAGCATGGATGCATTCGCGTGAAAACCCACAGCAATCCCTGAGAGAATCTCTGCAACCTCCCTCACACTCCTGTGAGTTGCAAGTAACCTCTTGACAAGCATAATCCCATAGTTCGCCAATGGTTCATCACCACTTGCGCCTGCTGAACTACTAACGGGGCATTCTGATTTAGATTCCGAATCAGCAGCCCCGGTATCTTGTACATGTTTGACTCTTTCCACCATTGCGTCGACCAATTTTGCACAAGGATTGTCTCCATCCCTCCTGCGTGCCCAGGACCTTGTTGGGTCTGAATCGGCAAAAATGTAAATGAAAACATCATCCAAGAGCTTGGTCAGCTCGACCTCGGTGTATGAGGGGCCGGTGGAGCAGTTCAGAGGGAGATATACAAGTTTTGCGACGAAATGGGTGGCTACAAGGTCGGCCACACTATTGCATATTGAAATCAGCTGTGAGTATCTGCCAACGGGACGGTATATAGCTACTTACTCCTTAGCGATATCGATTACATTCCGCAAACCCGTCCCATGCCCAATGGGATGCGACTTCTTTGTCAAAAACCCATGCGTAAGCTTCATTGCAAATGCCTCAAAGTCCTTCAGCGCATCCTTCTGTCCATAAATTGCTTCTCCTAAATCACGTTTCTGCTTTGCCGACTCAGGTTTATCTGACGCCAACATAAACGTCGAAAGGGAGGTCATGTGGGGAGCCCATGGGACCCTAAAATTCTTCTGGTCACCAAGAACAGTCGTCACGCCAGCGTGAGTGAGGATGGGGACTGGTTGAGGACTTTGCCCCGCAGGGCGGGTAAATGAGAATAGATGTGCGATTTCTAGTTTTTCGACGATCTCTTTACTACGTGTGGGGGTGAAGAAGGGAAGCATAGCATAGACACTGTTGAAGGCGATGTACCTCCCGAAGCCATTGAGGACCAGGAGGAATATTTTTGCGCCCCCGAGAATGGTGTAGTCTGGGGCAATTTCTTTGATGCCCCAGGCAGTGAGGTTGGCTGCTGTGAAATCCTAGATGACCATAGAGAACATTAGGCCATCTCGACCTTATTTTACTCAAACCGGGTGCTTACATGTGTCAAGAATCGATCCCCCCTTACCAAAGACAGAGATGAAACCAACATGCTTCTCACCGCAGTAGAGGATCCAACTGTAGCCGGAGCAGCCAGTTGTCAATCATACGGACCCTCTATAGATTCGGAGTCTCTTACATGAATCCTCCTTCTGCTCCTCAAAATACAAGCCTGGATATAACTCAACATAATCGATATCCCCGTATAGGTTCTTTAGGTTCGTGGCCACATCCGGATCTGAGTGCACCTCTTCGAATTTCTTGAAGGGTGCGAGCTTGAGGAATTTGCGGAATTCGTTTAAAGTGGGAGCATGCCACTTTCTTGCTTGTTCAATAGCCGTTTTAGCAAGTGGTTTGTACACATCAGGAGAAACATTGACACCAAAGGGGCCTGTAGACCGATATAGGGCAGGTTAGAGACGCAGGCCTAGATAACAGGGAAGGATCGTGGACGACTGAATTTGCATACTAGCTCCTTGCTCAACGATCTCGAGCCAAACTTCAATCAAATCTGCTTCCAGGAGTACTCCATCTTTACCCCTCTTCAGCGCCCCAAATGTTCTTTGTGATGGATCAATGGGATGAGCCTGAGCATGGTCGTCAAGAGCTTTGAGGAGTTCTAGGTCTGAAAGCCCGGCGGGGTCCTTTTGAGGGAAGATTTTTCGGTAGCTCTCTTGAAGCCATGATGTGTTCGTTCTGGGAATAGCAAAGTACAAACGATAGAGAAGATTCAACTCTACAGAGACTTGATTACCAGCGCCTTTTGGAAGCCCTTGTTTGTCAAAAAAGTCGTGAAGCGTGACACGAGGATCTTTGCCCTCGGTATCTTTAATAGGGGTGTTAGTGAGTGCCCTCAAGTAGCTACCAGCCTGTCAGCACTTCTCTCGCAAATTCCCCGTATATGCAACCACTGGTGGTCACTTACTCTTGCAAAATTATATTAACATAGAGCCCAACGGTAATGCTGCGAAGAGAACAAGAACAAAGTCAGCCGCGGATCCTTACTATCCTTACTATCCATATATATATGGGATCTACTGACGCTCGAGCAGTTTGAAAGACTTGTTCATCCAGCCACTTATCTTGCTCGCGTTTTGGCTTGTCTGCCGGTGGGGTAAATTTTCCTTTCTCATTGATAGCTAATACAGTTTGGGCTGCAAAATTATGGAACCTGTTAAACAAAACTAGCAATACTGCAACCCCCGGGGATATGCTAGGACGAGGATCAGCATAAATATCTGGCTTGAGCAAGCCATTCTTAAATGCGCGGACGGAATTTTGTTCCGCCTGATTCCTCCCATACAGCGGGGACAAATCAAGGTAGCTTGACGTGTCATTGATGCTCATATCCTGGTGGTTCTGATAAAGAATATCTAGAGATTAGGACGTTGAATTAGTTGCAAGTTATTCAATAAAGGAGGTAAGACAATACCATAGGCTATCAAGGAAGTGTAATAGAAGGTTAACTGGGAAACCCCGGAGGCATAGAAATTATGGCCTTGCGGCATGAGTCCTAATCAGAATCCCAGTTAGCTACCGATATAGTTCTCATCTCATGAACAAAACTCGGTACAGCCTTACCATCGATCAATTTTTCAGGCTCTGGCTTTGCTCCATGAATCTCTGCTTCGGTGTGTATGATCCGAGCGAATGGGCAGCCTGCATGTCCTAGCTTTTCATTACGAATATTCTACCGGAATGCCCATTTCACAAAGTCAATACTACCATCGAACAGATTTCCAATGATTAGACGACAATTCAGTTGCACGGGACCACCTACACCTAAAGAACCATCCGGCAGTCGAAAATGAGATGCCGGTGGCGGTTGTGGAGCCCCTTGGTGTAGTATATCCTCTGGAACCTCGCTACCAAGGTGATTCAGCACGTCCAAGGGAATTTCAAGACTCATTTCAGGATACTGAACAGTTACCAAACTACTTAGACTGGATGTTTCTGGGTGGGCTTTCGCTAGGTATCCGTATAATGCCTCAGTAATAGATGAAAGAGGATTGAGGGACAATCTACAGCATAAGACAGGGAGAAATGAACTTCTTATAGCAAAGTGCCCGCTCCCGGTGTAACTCCCGTTTAATATGCATATTTTAGCTGCCTAATATGAAACAAGATTGTCAGCAATGCTAGGTAGGAAACCCCCGAAGCCACTCTTCTCCATGAAGTCTATACTGCTTCACACACACCATTAGCTTTCAGGTGTTGACATCATATCTGAGAGCTGTTTTTGTATCTTCAGCCCAGGACAATGCGTGAGTGTTTTTTTTTAAATAGGCACTGATTCAGGCTTACTACCTATAATCAGCTTGACGGAACCATGTAGTGTCTTTTTACCTCAGCTCTTGAATCTTCCCAGTCCATGATAATGTTCAGTAGACAACCAGGCTCGCCCATTGTCAAGCCTTTTGGTGTCTTGATTATTGCACATTCTTGTTTATTTAGAACATCGACTACGTTTGGTGTCTGCAGAGGACCATCACCATCGACGATGGATTCCTTTACTTATTCCTTGTCGGATTTATGCACATTTTATTTCAAAACAATAAGCCATCGTTGTCTAGATGCATCTCGAGCTGACTTCAGTTCATGCTCCCAAATACATCATATCCAATTGGTCAGCTCCAATACCATAATCATAATATATTGACATACAATCTGCTATCGTGTGGGCTGAAGGGGGCGCATATGTAGTGTAAATTCTAATTGGTCTAGCCAAATTACGTCCTATTTCAACTCTAATACTGTAGATCTAGAGTACGATTCTGGTCCCTCATGGACTGCAAATGAAGAGTGACGATATGTCCCCCGCAATCTGTGCAGATGATATCACCTCGGCACTTTATTTACCTACCTATGTTGTGAACCAGCATGGGTACTAAACGTAACACAACATATGCACTTATTTCAAAGTGCGTCCCGGATAGAGGCGGGAAAAGGGTAACCGTCCTTCTGATTCTGATCTGTTTTGCACCGTGTTGTAAGCTCATTTCAAAATACATAGTTACATACAAAACTCGACGCCGAGTCTAGTCTTGATCCTGTCTTCTCTTCTCGCCTCTCGCTTATGGTTTTAATATAAATTGAATTAATTCTAGTTGCGGAACCTTTCTGATGTTTCACCGACCCCGCCTGTATTTTGTTCTGTTATGTACTCGATTACGCGAACATAAGCGAGCATACATATAGTCCGAAACCAATGGACAGCATACATTATACATATTACATGCGCATGCTTGCGTTACGTTGGATGATCGCAGCTGATGATCAGGCTTGCCAACTACTGTCAGATGTCAAAAAAGTAAGTTTTAGCGTTTATTTTCGTTTCACTGATGGTTTTAGATGCAAGTAATCTTGTAAGTAGTGTGCTGCTTAACATTGTTCGTCAGCAAGCAAAATAAAGCCCCGATCTTACTATTCTTGGCTGAGACTCTCGATCTATTCAGGTTTTGGAAGCCCATACGGTATACAAGGGTAGCAATTACCCATGAGCTTGCGTTTTGAAGGGGTGGTCCCACGAATTGAAATAAGTGAGCAGTTCCCTTATACTACGATACTGTATGGCCCCCACCTTGTGCAGTTTCCCAAACTGTTCTTTGGAACGTCGACATATTTAGTTCCAGGCCGCGAGCGTAAGCACGAGCCCGTTTTTCCACCAATTCTGCCAATTTCTGAAGAAATTCCAAAAATGAGCAATTGCCCTATACGGTAGACCCTATCTTTCATTAAATTCAAGGATAACTATCAAAAAAGCGCATAACTTACCATCAAGTTTTAATGACATCGAATTCCCTTGGTTCCTTGTTGCTATACAAATTTGTATGGGCAAGGTATTTACAGTGTATAGCAACCAGACTAGTGTATAGCATGGTCAAGACACGTATAATAGCCTAACACGGTAGGTTACACATTGCAACCAATCCAATGTAATCCTATTGTTTAACGCTTATATCATGCACCTTTCCGACATAAATAATACCCCTCTACAGAGGGGCTAGTGCAAGCCAGACTAAAATAATACTTGATAATCCAAGGTCACACCGGCCGAAGAAGCGAATTATGACATCGCGAATCAAGACTACTAGCTCTGTTGGTCCATACTGAGTGGAATCTTAAGACTGGTATTACTTTTGGCCGGGGTAACAGTGCTTCCTTGGATTTCTATTCCTGGAGAAGAAGGTATTATATGAGGCAACCAACCGCCAAAGTCTCCTCCTAGCTAGAATCCTACGTTCACACCTGTGAGGACAGTCAATTGACAACGAGCCTCCTTTTTTTGATTTCGAACACATCATCTGCTCAGAGCTTTCACACGAGTAAATGGAAGAGGTTTGGGTTAGGAATATAGTAATTAAGTTAATGATGCCTTAATCATGGCAACAAAAGTTGGAGTTACCCTTCAAGACATCTGGAACACGGTGGTATATCAGTCTGGGATAAGGTATAGGGCTGCATATGAGATGCATGGCCGCCTGACATATCCGTATCTACATGCACATCAACTCCTCATCAACTTCTCACTGATAACAGCTGATTCCTCATTCGGTGACTTTATCCTGCCCAGTAACTGTTGCGGCCGTGACACCCACCTCGATCACCGGGACAACTCACTGCATGTTGTCTATCAATTTCGGGCCAGTACGCCTTCTTTTCGTTTCCATACCTTTGCTTTTGCTTCAGCTGAGCACCACATGCATTCTCGTTGACGTGAAATAATTACAAGAACAAAACAACGAACAGATCATTACTTCATCGTAACGCATGCATATGCATTGAATGCGCGCGTATTTGGAATGCATCTCCCGCAGCAGGACGTGGGTAGGTAAATTCATGTATCCTGAGGTATGCTTATGGGCATGTGCTGCCCTTTATCACAGTAACCTCCGATTGAATTGATGACATCAAAAATGAGCGTGTCCAGAGCACAAGAAGAGATTACCCTGCTCCTCCTTTCAGCCAAATGGTACAAGATCTGAAATTAGCATTCTGCAGCACTACTATGCTCTTACACTTTATTTATGGGTTGAATATATACTGAGACGGGGCGCACGCATTTCGATGGAATAAATTATTGGAATGAAGTAAATTACTTTCGCCATGAATATCAAGTGAGCAAATTGCCTAAGCATAATACAACTCAGAGGTACTATAAGCTAACATACGCATGCACAGGAAATGCAAATCAATACCATTAGCCGAGCAGCTTCCCCGCACAAAACGACAAGCATGAAATAAATAAAAAGAAAAGAAAGGTGATTATATGTCTGCTTACACAATGCCCTAATAGGGCAAGCGTTTGCAGAGGGCAGAGATCTACTCCTGCGAGAATACGAGGGGCTGATGGGATCCTGGGAGCGGGTTATACTTTTTCCCAGGCCAGTCATCTTAATCTCATGTTTGATCACCTTTCAGTAAATACTAAGTACCTAATGCCGGTAGTGCTCACCGCCATAGTGTGTAATTGATAATTATCTCATGTTTTGAGCACTTTTCAGTAAGTACCGTACAACCTATGTGCCAGTAGTATTCACAACCCACAGTATGTAATTGATAAATATCTCAGCATGTCCATAGTCTCAGACTCTTCTTGAAGCCATCACTCAGCACAATTCTTCTACCCTCTCGAGACTGCACTGCACCTGATTCTGTCTACATTGACTTTACCTTCACCATACGTATTTACCTGTTCTCCAAATAAGCAATGGAATTGCCATTCCCCTTGCCATTCCCACGGGGTGACTCCAGGTTTACAGGTGAAGACCGCGACGCTAAGCTTCAAGAAGCTCTTGCGGGTTTGTCAGACTGGAACACAGGAGTTCTTAGTTGTCAGCTCTTGCAGTGGAAGGTAACTCCTAAGTTTCACGACATCAGTACCGCGATACCTCTCATCCATAAACCCAGCGGTATAGCCCGCGGCGTTCCACTACTAGATTCTGGCAAGCGCCTCAATCTCGTTGGAAAGATCGTGGATTTCTATTCTGCATGGCCTGAGGATGCGAAGCCATGCATTGCGAAAGGCACATACCAGAACACTCAGAAAGCTCTTTCTGGGGTATTCAAGCTATGTCTAAACAAGTATTACTGCTCTCATTCACTTGCTACGTTGATGTGGAGCTAATCTCTATTCTCAAAAATATAGGTATGATGCTTACCTTGATTTGATCCAGGCCGAGCCTTTTATGCCAATCAGTTTATCCGTTACGGAGAGAAGAAAGATCTACACCTGGAGCGAGGCTGGTGGGTATCCCCCGCACTTGGCCATCGTTCCACCAGGGGATAAACACAATGACCTCTTTAATGCTAGTCGCCTGGCAGGAGTAAAATCCTGCCTGGCCAAAGTGATTCCGAAAGAATTGGTGGACCTCAACCCAAGCCAAGGCACTACCTTGTCCCAGAATACCACGTACAACCAAAAGCTTGTCGAGGAGGCGAAGAACATTTATATAAACCCGAATGTTGGAACCAGGACGACACCCCGCCCGCCAGGAGTGCCCTTGAAGCTAGACTGGTACACCGACTTTGTTTTTGCTCAACAATATTTCACGGGGACGAACCCAAGTACTATAAGGCTTGCCACGATCGAATGGATAACCAGATTCCGCGATGCTGCAAAGGGGCAGGGCAAAGAAGACATGGTTACGCTTATTGATCAGGCTGCAGAAGCAAAGTCATTGTATGTTCAGGATTATAGTGACTTCAGGACTATGGTGGGCGCCCAGCCCACCGAAATCTTCCAATCGAATGCATCCTTGCCTGACGATACGAAAAAGTGGAGGTGGGCCGTTGCACCTGTGTGTCTATTCAACCTACCTGCAGACGATGGTATTCTCCACCCCCTAGCTATTGTCATTGACTATATCAAAGATATGGCTTCCTCGGTGGTCATTTTCAACAAGAGGCTTAATTCCTCTGTCACCAGCATTGACGAGGCTACTGATTGGCCATGGCGATACGCAAAGACTTGCATTCAGGTGGCAGACTGGCATAAACATGAACTTGGAGTGCACCTCTCGCTCACCCATCTGGTAGAGGAAGCAATCATTGTGGCTGCCCATCGGTCGTTCGATGACAATCATCCTGTGTACCGGATCTTGAGGCCTCACTGGCTCAAGACACTTGCTATCAACGAAGCAGCGCGTGCAATCCTCGTGCCCAGTGTGATCGATATGATCAGTGGGATGACGCCAGCGCATATTGTCAAGTTTGTCAGGGCAGAATACAACAATTTCAACTTCACCAAACGGTATATTCCGAATGATCTCCCAGACCGTGGTTTCCCACTTGACCAAGTGGGTCTCGGGGACAAACAATTCCACAACTATGCTTATGCACGCAACATGATCTACATGTGGCATACCTTGCGCAAATTTGTTACGAATTTCTTTAGTGCTTTCTCCGAGCTTGACAGCGACGATAAAATCAAGAATGACAATAACATCCAGTTATGGGTGAAGGAATTACATGAGGATGGAAAGTTGACCACTTTCCCTGATATCAAAACACGAGACCAACTTATTGACGCTGTGACAATGTGCATTCACATCGCCTCCCCTCAGCACACAGCAGTCAACTACCTCCAGGAGTACTATCAGACATTCGTAATCAACAAACCTCCATCATTCTTTGTCGCACCCCCCACCACCCTTGGAGACCTCGAAGCATTGACTGAAGCCGACTTGGTCAAGGCTTTGCCAATGAACCAGTTGAGGCAGTGGCTCCTTGCAGCGCAGCTACCACATCTCTTGAATGAGACTGTTGCACAAAAGGAAAGTTTGCCCCACTATGCCTTGACTCTAATTCAGACAGCAGGTGAGAAAAAGGTCAGAGAAGCTGCAACGGAGCTATATGTGGATCTCGGGATCCTTGGAGAAATTTTCGAGCAAGTTAGCAAGGAGATGGAGCCTGAAACGGGTGGCTACCACGTGATGAAGCCTGAAAAGACGGCCGTGAGTGTTTTGATTTGAGTGAGCGTTTTTGGATGGGAATTTGTCTGGTGGATTGGTTTTTATAAGTTGATAGTTTTTGAATGCTTTAATGTTTTCTTTTTGTATCATGCTCCGGTCATATTACGTTTTGTAACTCCGTTGATTATTATCCGCTCTCTTATATTGGATGGGAATCTATGGTACTTATTGGCAGAATAGCTGTTGGGGAATTTACCTTTATTTACACGAACAAATTGCAAGCATGGGCTCCATGCGGCACATCCGGAAACGCTATGGTTATTTGCCGCTAAGCTTGTTCTGGCAGTCGGCCGCTCCTTGAGCCTAGTTCCCAATGGTGGCGGTAATGAACACACTTACCCTAATTAAGAAAAGTCCTTTCAGCAACCTGATTAGTCTGGTTGCAGACTACAACCAGATAGTTTCGTGCTCCCAACAGACTACTCAGCAAACATGCCACCTTGTTTGTTATCCCTTGAATCCGGCACGAGGACATCTTGAATAAGAAGAGTAAGTATCTCCTGCTTTTTAAGTTTGGTTAGCACAATTGGTACTCACTTCGCTGGCAGTGTATTTTTCAAAGGCCCGGCAATATGAAACCTAACCTCACTATACACCAGAATAAGAAATAGATACTTTCACAGTCGACATATATATTGAGATAGCTCTTCCAATGACCCAACTGCTAGCAGGCTATCCCCAGGTTGATTTGAGGGCTAGTAAATATTTGGAATATTACATTGACTGCTGTCGCATTGCTGCATATTATGCAGGAGAGCAGAGATTCAGGGTAATAAAGGTTAACGCTTGCGGGTGTCAGGGAATAGATGAAATGAACTGATTGGGGCTAGCCTTGACATTGCGTTAATTCACCTACGGGTTATTCAAAGCTCATGTCCGCGGTACCCGTCCGTCTTTACCTTCAAGTAGGAATACGGTCAGACCATAAAGAGGGCACGAGACTATCACTTCGCTTAGCAAGTTAAAACGTTATTGATTTGGCCTCTTGTGTGACAGGCGTATCTTATCAGTTGCAGCCTATGGAAGTAACTTTAGTAGTTGGTTTCTACATGAGACCAGTATATTTGAGTGTTTTAGACTAGCTGTGTTTTATAACGGGGGGAGGGGGGAGAGGGGGGGGGCTTGGTAGTTGTAAATTTTCGGCGCGGCAGTGAGTTTCATGGTAACTAAGCATAATCAGAAAATCATAACAGATGTTTGCATAATTATTGCTCGGTATCGACGCAATTGATTAATAAGCCGGGCAGCTAAGCAGTACTGGGCGATTCGCAACAGCTTTAGAATTTTTTTTTTTTTTTTTTTAAAAACTCAGTACTCCTATGCAGCCCCGTAAGGGGGACTATGAGGAGCCACGCGGAAGCCCGGTGGATTCAAGGGTAAGACAAGTTAGTCTGTCAGACCCACGCGAACTAACAGCTTTAGAAGGTAGTCTGGTTGGCGCCATGGCACAACATTTGTGTCAACCAGACTATTTGGAAGGCATCTACACGATTATGCGGTTGGCAGTTCCGTATATGTATATCTACTTTATTGCGTTGTAAGTAATGTACCATACTGCACGGGCTACCGGATCATCACTGGCAACCGGATCAAATGGCGATTTGGTGGTTTGTCTCAAACTTTGGGATTATTTTGTATATATATAGTAGTTTCTTGAACAAATCACCCAAGGACGCATGCATATTACTGCTCAAAATATATGGGAAAAATACATGATTGCATAGAATAGGGTTGGCCGGAGGATCTGTGAATAGAAAGAGGATACAGGGTATTTGAATGGCAGGAATTATTGCTTCCACTTTATAGTTGAGGTCTACATAAGCTAGTGATGACCAATCTCTACGAAACCTTTCTCACCCCCCAGATCAGTTGAGGAAGGGACGCCGGTGAGCAATTTCTTGGAGTATCTTAACCAAATCAGTCCGAAGTCAAGCGTCCGATAGGTCCAAAGGATATATATAGGTAGGAAGGCCATTTAGATACTCCAGTCATAGTATCTGACCAGATCTGAGTCAGGCCATTCGGTGGGGGCCTACCATCCATCTTCGGGATGCCGATCACCACCGGGATGCGGATCACCCGGCTATTTATGCATTTTCAACGATTTCGAGCTCTATACATAATGAAATAAGCCCAGATTCTGGGATCGTATTTGAGATATATAGTACTTTGCAAAATAAAGTATCGCAGGCCCAAGGTATACTACAGCTTAAATGATGCTGAGAGAAATACCGGGGATTACCGGGTAGGTTTAGCCATAAGATATATGAATAGATGATGGCGGAGAAAGTTTCAATGATCAGAAATTACTGTTTCCACTTGGTACTTGTGGTTTGCGCTCACTATATATGCAATTTCATATAATATGCCCATACAGAAGGATCGGTCCGAAATGGTAGCTTAGCCGGGAATGCAAATGAAGCTACTTTTTGTCGTAGCTCAACCAAACCAGGCCTAATTCGAAAACCAGATAGGTCAAAAGCAAGCACATGGGTAGGGAAATACTCTCAGGTAGCTTATACAGGATATCTGAGCAGAACCGGGCAACGTCATGCCCCCAAACGAAGGCCTAGGGATTGTGCATAGAATATATTCACTATCATAATTCAATCAAACTAGGTCCAAATCAAATACCTAATGGCACGAAAGTATGCCAATAGGCAGGCCTGTCAATTAGTACTCTACACATGATATCTGTTAAAAATTGAGTGAGGACATATCACTAATGAGCGGTTCAGCGGGAGGGCACATAAAATATATCTATGTTATAAGTTAATGAAACCAAGCCCAAATCAAGCAAATACTGGCTTATATGAATGCTTGTAGAGACTAGACACTTGTATACATGCTATACAGTAGCTTTGACTTGACTAAAGTGAAGTCATCTTGTAAAGGCCCTTCTCAGAAACAGGCCAACAGGTGGTAGATTTTGGGATACCACTTTCAAGCAAGTACAGGATCAGGTATTTAATATCTTAAAGCATTAATGTATGGAGGGCAATCTTTTGAACCTATTGCACATATGATTTAGCCTAAATTGATGTAGCTTAGTGTCATAGCCTTTTTGGGAAGAAATATAAAGTCTTAGTATATGTCAATCTCTATCTACCTAAAATATATATTTAGTTGCTGAGACAAGCTCGTCTGTTCTATTTAGCTATGTGTATTTGTTTGAGCTATAGGGCGATTGATCTGGGTCTGGTTTGGTTGAGCTACGACAAGAAATACCTTCATTTGCATCTCCGGCGAAGCTACCATTACGGACCGACCCTTCTGCGTGGGCATATTATATGAAATTGCATATATAGTGAGTATAAACCACAAGTACCAAGTGGGAACAGTAATTTCTGATCATTGAAACCTTCTCCACCATCATCTATTCATATATCTTATGGCTAAACCTACCCGGTAATCCCCGGTATTTCTCTCAGCATCATTTAAGCTGTAGTGCACCTTGGGCCTGCGATACTTTATTTTGCAAAGTACTATATATCTCAAATACGATCCCAGAATCTGGGTCTATTTCGTTGTGTATAGAGCTCGAAATCGTCGAAAATGCATAAATAGCCGGGTGATCCGCATCCCGGTGGTGATCGACATCCCGAGGATGGATGGTACTCTGAATTGGGGTAAGAGTTGAGCTAGGTGTACCAAAAGAAGGTGGTGTCAAGTGTTCGATAGCTCAAAAGAATCATTACAAGGAGGGCAATCCCTTGAACTTATAACAAGCCTTATTTAGCCTAAATTGAGGTGGCTTGGCATAGTAGCCATATTAGGCAGAAATAACAAATCTTGGGATATATCAACCGAGAAAAGGTTAACTGATGGCTTCAGTTACCCGAAACATTCTGCTTTCTGTGTAGATTCTTGTGAGCTATTAGGTCCTTGACTTTGGCCTGGTTTGGTTGAGATACTCCAAGAAATTGCCTGCCGGCGTCCCTCCTCAACTAACCCGAGGGATGAGAAAGGTTTCGTAGAGATTGGTCATCCCTAGCTTATGTAGGCCTCAACTATAAAGTAGAAGCAATAATTCCTGCCATTCAAATACCCCGTATCCCCTTTCTATTCACAGATCCTACGGCCAACCCTATTCTATGCAATCATGTATTTTTCCTATATATTTTAAGTAATAATATGCATGCGCCCTTGGGTGAATTGTCCAAGAAACTACTATATATATACAAAATAATCCCAAAGTTTGAGCCTATTTGGTTGGAAATTGCACACAAATCACCAAATCGCCATTTGATCCGATTGCCCGTGATGATCCGGTAGCCCGTGCAGTATGGTATAGATAACTAGTATTACAGAAAAATCAACCACCATACAGAGGACTCTCGATACAAGCATATCGTTCGGACCGGGAGAAGTATGCTTGTAACCAATATATGCTTACAGCAAGAGAAAATAGGTAACTATGGAATAGCGCTATCTAGCGGTAGGAGATGTTGCGGAATAGGCTTACCAATATAAGCAGAGCATACAAACAACAAATAGCTAAATGAGAGTAGGTGTGGAGACCGGAATGTCAAGGAGAGGAGGCGGCGGGGGCACTCCCCGGAGGCACCAGAAAGTCATTGATCTTCTGTTGAATTTCTAGAGTCTTTATGCGTTTTTTCTCTCGCTGTAGAATATCTTGTAGCTCCCTGATATTAGCTGCCGGATCAGCTTGAAGAGAAAACAGGAGTAATCCTTCAATATATGCGAGAGCCATATGTCCCCAGGTCGACTTGGGATTTTCTGCGGATTTTCTTCGGCATGTGTCTTTGTGGCTTGACGCTCAAGCTCCAATCATTCCTGACGCTGCTGGACAACAGAAGGTTTGGAAGAAGAGGCCATTGTTGTTGTTACGATATGTGGTTGTGTATATTGTCTCCGGAGATGTGATGTTACAGGGTGATTTTAGTCTGGTTAGGGTGATTTCATATCGATAAGTGCCTATTTGTAGTTTAGCGCTTCTCTTGATACAAGCATATGTATGGTGACTAAGCGAAAAAAATAAGAATATTCTTGTATCCAAAATATGCTTATTTACTATGTGGGACCGGCGAATGTATGCTTGTAACCAATATATGCTTGTATCCAGTATGCTTGTATCCAGAGTCCTCTGTAGTCAGCACCAGGTGTACCTACAAGCCATCAAACCAGCCACTTAAACTGGGGCACACTTTGAGTCGCTTCCCAAAAACGGGGCCTTAAGAAGGACAAACAGCTTTACCTTCGACCATAGGCATTTTCAAATTCCCTGGCCTCCCTAGATTCTCCTTGTCGAGTTACACATAACTCTCTCCATCAGTATAAAACACTTCCTCTAACTCCATCCTGGCCCCTCTGCACTCCCCACAGCCCCAGAGACATCACCCTCCTGCCCCCATCCGTCATCTCCCACTTCAGGTTCGCAAGCCATTCTGATAACTCTCCGCCCAGTCTGTGCCGATATATTTGAATGCTGCAAAGAAAAAAATTGGTGAGGGGGAGGTTGATTGCATTACAGATTACACAGTGAACCTACCATTCAATATACAGGGACAAACAAAGAGTGGAGGTCAGATAGTAGGCGAGTACAGTCACGAATCCCATAGTCATGAATTTGCCGTAATACCTCGGGCCACACCGCAGCATGACATTTCTTGTACTCATCTACTCTGTACAGAGGAGGCTTTTAAGTGGACCGTCTGGATGATTTGCTTTGTGTGTTTGAAGTAGACTTTCAAGCCTGGGAGAGGGGGGAAGGAGTGAGTGCTGGTACCGGTGCTGGTGGTGTGATGGATTCTCAGCCATTAATTTTTTTTAAATAGGTTGGTTATTGATAAAAATGTACTGTATGTCCTCAAATTGGAGCCGAATCAATAGTTCATCTTATACAAGCTATATATGCGAAGATATAAACGCGGCTCTGATATGATTGGGATGCTAGTGTAAACGGGGGGCACATTAGATTATTGAGTGCCGAAATAGGCAGCTACAGATGGAACACGTGACAATTAGCATATGAGGGTAACTATTGAAGTTCTCAGGGTATGAGTGAGCAGATGCGACGGATGATTGTATTACATTATCAATATCGAATACAGACAGGACTTTTTGAGTGGTCAAATAAGCACTGTAGCAAGGACTGTGTCAGCAGCGAGCAACAGCAGAGACAAAGAACAGCTGTGAACAAAGGAAGGCAAGCAGAACAAAGAGAACAAAGACCGAAGCATTGAACAATCAAGTTGACCTCCGATATCCGTAAACATTATTCAAACAGTAATTTCGTGGCATATGAGAAACTGACAGTAGATACTAGACGACTCTAGAAACAGAAATCAAGGCCGCATACAGTCCGGTAGAATCTCAAGAAAAAGTAAACTGAATCGCAGAGCTTGCGAAAGGGGTCTCGCAGTTCTTGTAGGTCTCCTCCCATTGACGTAGATGCCGACCACACCGATAACATGATCCCTTGTGTAGGGAGGGGCTCGTAAGCGCGAAGAAGAGAGAGAGAGAGAGTATTACTTGTTTGCCTGCCAAACAAAGAAGACAGAACTGCGTGAACAAGTAAATACTCCTTCCCCTCCTCCCCCCAAAAATATATATATATATATGTTCTGGGCCGCTTGCGGGCGGCATACCTACTATGCCACTCGCTGGCAATTTATTTAATTAATGTATTTGGTACATAACGCAATTGAATTTATAACAATATAGACATATTCAACGGGTTAGAGTTGATCTAATTGATATGCTCTATGAGCCTGAGGGACAATATAAATGGATCGTTATATGAAAGAACTATTATGGCACGTGGTGTTATCTAGATAAAGTGGTAAGTTAAACTCATTAGTCGAAGTCTGTTACATCTGTAGTGACAGTATGGATCCACCTTTATAGCCCATCTGAAATTCTATAGTCTGATAATGGTGGAGGATTTAAGGGAGAAGCTGAGCATTTATTATGAGCTTGGAGTATTAAAATTAAACATGGAAAAACCTCGCACCTCTCAAGTTCAAGGGCTCGTTGAACAAGCTAATAGAATTGTACAATCTCCAGTAACCACTCAGCTTTAGCTGAACGGACACAAATTGACACTGGATAATAGCCTACTTGTATGTATCTAATATAGCTCTAGTTAGGTATATTTGTATTAATTCAAGTACGTTATATACTAAATATAGTAATGCGGGCCGCTCACGGGCAATTTAAATAATTACTCGATTTGGTGTATAATGCACCTGTATTGATAAAGGTATACGAGTACTGATTAACCAAAAAAAAAGAATTGATAACGGTATACCTGAGTGACTGCAATAGATTCATGTATTTCCCAGTCGATTAGACCCCCTCTAACATTCCAATTTGGTTCAGCTAGAGCTAAGGGGATAATACAGTCATGATCTGTTAGTACTTTCGTATGTGAATAAATTAAGAATTTCAGATTATCGGCAACAACAATTAGAGTAGAAGTTTTTGCAGACACAATACACCAGTAGTTATAGATGCCTGGTGAACTGTGGTTTACCGAGCAGTTAGAGTATCTGAAATACTGAAATATCATTCTCTAAGCCTGTAAGGTCGGTAGCTGTTTAGAGGTCTTTTGGTTAGGTAAAAGTTATCAGAGACGCCATACTTAAAACAATTGATAGGATTCAGGCTGTGATTTTGTAATAGCTTTGCACATAGCCCCTTTTTTATTAGGTTTGGCCATATTAACAACTGCAAAAATATGATGTTTATGTGTTGCTACCATGTACAAGCACGACATATGGCAACATCAGCACTTTTGCCCAATAATGAGACTACTAGTACATGTACTATCTGTCGTATCTCCGCCTACATGAGACTACGATCCATCGTATCCCCGCCCAGCTAGCCATACCCTCTGTTACAACCTGGTTGGTGCACCGATAAAATCGCACCATTCGAGAGCCTTCACATCGCTGGGAATTGATGTCCATTGAAACCCGAACGCTGCCTCTATGGCGTCCCACATCTCAGTGGGAGCAAACAGCGGAAAATCGAGGTCTCAACCCCTCCTAGATGAGGGCGCCCCTGAGACAATGCGCCCAGTGAACATATCAATTGGCAGGTGCCATTGACCACCTGGGCAATTTGGAAGGCCATGGGGGCCACGTTTGCTTCTTTGGGCCAAGTTTTGGCTCAACGAGAGGTCGTGGAGGTACGTATTTTAATCCTTCAGGAAAAGCATTGCTTTTATTTTTTACCCTTTTGTACTGTGAATTCGGGTAAAAAAGAGATTACTACCTGCTTGACTTCACTAAAGTACAGTACCTAACCATTTGAAAAATATAACCCCCCATAATGCTCTCGTAATAAAAAAGAAAAAAAAAAGAATTATCAAAAAGTCGTATAATCCAATCTCAACGCCCACTGTTCCACATCATTTATCCATTTGGGGATTTTTTGATGCTTTTGTCCTTGCAAATTGAGGTAATTTTGTGGGTTGATAAAATTAGGATATGCATCGTTGGGAATAACAAAGTATAAACGAACTTTCTTTGTCAACTTGGCTTTGATATTCTCTAAACCATTCACCTTTATACCATGCTGTTTTCCAACCGTCATTTGAAATAACTCATCGTAATCTCCGTGGCCAATGTGAAGTGCATCAATAGACTCAAATGTTTTGCTGTGTGGTCTGCAATAAAAGGCAGGCTTAATCTCGCCAATCGTGCGGAAGATCTGCAGTGTAGTCGCAGGAAGCGGCAATTTCTCCTTGATCGGATGCCCCAGGCGTCGAATCTAACAGCATATCAATATGAAATCCGTAATACTATGAATCCGGTAATACAAACCTCAAACACCCCCCCCCTCCTAAGTATACGATGTGCCACAGCCTCGAAGATAAATCCCCTCATTGACGAAAGTTCGTTATTCTGTTCGGTCTCCCTGATATACTTAATGATATCTTCTTTCTTACCCTTTTCATAGGTTGAGATGACCATGTTTTCGACATAAAGAGAAGCGAATCTGACTCGGCGGTCCGCATAAAGTCCCTCGCACGTTACACTCATATGTAACACAGTCCCGCTGACAGCTGTAGAATTATAGCGCAATGTCCCAATGAACCTCATGCACATATCAATATCCACGGTCGAGCAGATATCTTCCAAGTCTTGCTGATATATGCTGTCTGTTCTCTCCAAGACTGATCGTGGGACTCCGCCCCATTTGTCAAAATATTTCTGAAGGTCTGCTTGAGTGACTGAAGAAAATCGCAACTTCCGTAACTCTTCCAACTCCACATGATCCCAAGTGGGCATACCCAACATCTTGACATTAGGTTGCTTTGCCAACTCCTTGTAGCGTGCCGCTTGTGGAGAGGTCACTAGCACAAAGGGCCTGAACTGACCCGCTGTGGGCTGTATGGCATCTGCAATGTAAAACGCTCCATCCATGAAGTAGTTTATATAATCCCCTTCGCCATGCTGTTCTATGGAAATGATGCTGTAGCCAGATAGCCGATATTGGATGCCACCATCTGCAAGGAAAATTACTCGTAGAGAGTCGTTTTCCCACTCGATGTTACTATGTGGAAATTCGTGTGCGTAACGACATATGAGATAAATTCCGAAGAACGTTTTTCCAATGCCCGGTATACCGTTTATGATATGTGAGCCCGTGATTGCAGTGCGTACGGGTACGGAGTCAACGATATTGGAGTCAGCGGTATTGGAGTCAGCATGATCGAAATATCCGGTATTGCAAAACTGGTTCCAGATAATCTTATTATAGAGGTACTTGTAAGAATCCCTCACCAATATCGCCGACCCAAAATGATCAAAACCCAGTATGTTCACAGGGAATGTGATTATACTAGTATCTCCAAACCTAAGGTCTCGCACAGATTGCCACCACCTCCAGCAAAGGTAAGCTCTATTATCCTTGTTTAGGTGTGGAATTTTGCATGGACGTTGATTTCCACCCTCCGCGCCTTGAAAAAAAAAAATTATTAGCATAAGAAATTGATTGTATGGTAAATGAGAGTTTAAATAATTGAAGGAAGAGATTAGCATAAACATTCTGACGTCAGTATGAAGAGATCCTAGATAATGGCAAATAAAAAAGAAAAAAAAGGCGAGCTGGAGGTGGTATTGATATTATAGCATGAAATCCTCAAGTATTGTAGTTAGAAACAAAGTAAGTGTTGCTTACCGGTGGCAGGTGTACCTTGTGGTTCGAATCCTTCGGGAAAGGCATTAAATGCAGTTCGCTTACTAACAAGGAGAGAGGCTATGAAGTGAATGTCAGTAATCTGTAGATATACAAAGGTAGTTGGAAAATAAACTAGGCTGGGGAACCCCTAAGATACAGATTATAATATGTATGGTTCTGTTGGGAGTGAGTCTGACTTAAAAGGAATGAGTGTTACTTACGAGGACGCTGGATTGCGATGTGGATTGTGTCTTCCGGAAGCTCTTTGGGGAATATTTTGGAAATCCTTCTTGACCCCGGAAGCACATCATCATCCTGAAAAACGAACTCACTCCTCGCTTTCTTGGTGTCTGGAATATTGGCAACGCAAAGTTCGAGCTGACTTGCGATGGTGCTACCCTGAAGGCTGGGGTCTTGGACAAGAATGACCCTGAGGTCTCCGATGGTTTCGTCCCGGTCAATCATGACGGGAAAGGAACTTTGGGTCCCATGCACCCAACAAAATAGCTTAATAAAGTTGGGCATCGGATCAGAGAGCAGCTACTAGAGTTTTGATGAAGGTGCGGCTGACTCAGTCGTGTCGTTGGAGGGGTGGGGGAGGTTTTGTCGTGAGAGAGGTGTCGGAGGTTTTGTCGTGGGAGAGGTGGGGGAAGGTTTTGTCGTGAGAGAGGTGGAGGGAGGTTTTGTCGAAAGATGTGGTTAAAACTAGGGAGGTTGTCGTATAATTCTAGGTAGAACCTGCTTCATTTTGGTTTAAAATCGAGGAATTAAAGTACCTTAGCAATCTGCGTATAAATAAGTACCTGCGATTAAGAAAGTACCGTTTTGAACCTTACCTGGATCCTATACGTAAGAAATAGCTGGGATTTTTCTAGGGTAAAAAGAAATCGTGCAACAAGATAAGATGTTGACAAAAGATATCATACCGGTAATTATGATGCTCCAGACTTCACTGAATTCCACATAGCGCATCGATATTCAGCACAAGATGGTCTAAACTATAAGGCCCCGTCAATAAGAACCCCCATGGATAAGAACCCTCGTAGATAAGAAACTAATTTTCAGATACTTATTGCATAGGAAACATTGTAGATTTCTACGGTAGCAATAAACGAGATGAAGGTGATGAGTTGATAACTACTACACAAGCATGTACTTCAACATTTGAAGGGCTTGAGGTAATTTTCCGGAATTCTCCCCTTGTTCAATGTCCGCCATCTCCCACTAATCAACAGGAAGGGTATGTGATGTGGATGGGGTGGTCAGAAATGACTTCATAGGGTGTTTTTTTTGAGTGTAGCAGAATGTTTTGTTCGAATCACATTCACCAAATTGAGGAATTATATTAATTGCCCTCGACCGGCACAAAGGGTATGCCGCCCGCGAGCGGCCCAGAACATATATATATAACTCACCCATATCCCATCAATCAATCTAGCCTTCCATATCATATCCTAGCCGAGACTTAGACTAACCCCTTTGCTGGCTATATATATCAAAATTCTAATCAATGAAATGTTTCCACCCGTAATTCCCCAAGCCCTACGCCATATATGTACGTGACCCACTAGAACCCCCAAGATCGACGCATAATCCCCCAGGCCCCAATAGAACCCCCAAGAACAACACGTAACGGTTCCATAATACCATTAATTAGTATATATTTATATGAAATTCATACAAAATACACACCATAACCCAACCATAACACTTTCCACACAACACAATCCCCCCCACGCACAACACACTCTATATTAAAACAATGGGATATCCGCTTATGCAAACCCCAAAATTGCCCCTTCATTGTTCATAAAAGTTATCCATTCATCCCCATCTCCTCCCGTATTCCCACTTCATCCACCTAACCCAACTTCCCCTTCTCCATACCTACCAACTCCTCTTCCTCCCTAATAACATCCACCGCCGCTCTACTCTTCCCCTTCCCCTTCTCCCCTCCTCTGCAAAGGTCCTTCACCCCAGCCATCACCGCTCCCACCGCTCCCATAAAGGTATCCCTGGCTATGACCGCCATCCCCACCCCTAGCACCAAAAGCACAATATCCCACACCAGCCCTCTCTTCCGCACTCCACTAACCATCTCCCCACACACCCGCGCAGTCTTACTTCCCAGCTTGGCCGCGGGCCCAAGCTCTACACAGAGCGCGCGAACTAAGTCATTGACTGGATTCGCGCCCGTGTCAATGACAGGGACGAATGTGATTGTGCCGGGTGATCCCATCCTAGGATCGGGGGGTATAACTCCCGTGCGGCTGCGACTGCAGCCTTAGTAGCGTTAAACAGTTTTTTCCTCAGAGCGGCGGTATCCGGGGTGGCGGGGATGATACTGCGGAACCAGACGTGGGTGTTTTGGTCGTCTGATACAGCGGCTGCGTCACCGTTATCGTTTGCGTGAGTCCGCGAGGCGGATTTGCCTGGAGCGTCCTGGCGGGCGAGGACGAGGATGTTTGCTGCTGGGTACGCGTGGAGGCGAAGCTTGCATAGGAAGAGGGTTAGCTCTTTTTGATATTTGGCTGGGTCGACTTCATGAATTAGGATATCTGCTACGCCGAGGTCCACTACGAGATGGGAAGGTGAGGACTGGGGGAAGGGAGGTTGCCGTGGGTTGAAGAGGTACGGGTCGAGTTGCGTCTTTGGGTGTTTAGGGTGTGTGTTGGGGAGATTAGTGGCAAGTGTGAAGGGGAGAGAGTGATTGAGGGGGTTGAGTTGGAAGTACTGGGTCTGCAAACCCGGGAGGGGGTTCTTGGGGTTACAGTTTGCAGTCAGACAGACTCCGGCGGAGGTGTGCCAGTGGCGGATAGCGAGGCGCTCGGCGGCTTGGTATTGGGCCATGCCAATCAAGGCGGGGGCGGGGACGAGGTTGGGTGGTTTTGTAGTGGTGCCGGCTTTGATATTGAATTGGGAGTTGGAGGTGGTTTCCTCGGGGGGACTTCTGTCCAGCCTCCCGTTAAGCCCATTCCTCCGAGACGTTCGGCGTCAATTCCTTCACCGATGAATTCGACGGTGACTCGCTCGTCTTGCAGTTTTGCCCAGCCCCAGCCCTGGTTGATTAATACGTTCTCTGTTAATACCCCTTCGAACCGGAATGGCGTACGTGGGTCGCTCGTGATGCGGATTGCGTGGGGAGTCAATTTCATAGCTATAGGCTCCTCTTTGACTGGCTGGGAGGGAGTTCCAACTCCTCCCACCATCGATGACGTCGGCATCCGTACCCCATCCCGCTTAACGACCTTCCCTGCCTGCTGTGCTGCGGATTTGGTGTATCCGTCCCCTTCAAGGTCGAACTTGACGGGCACGAACAAGCTCACTTCCCTGCCTTCGCCTTCCTTCCCTGTATCGAAGGCGGGGAGGTCGTATCTGTAGTCCTCCCCACCGTCGATTGAGATGTAGTAGCTGTAAGTCTCGATCTTGCCAAGTCCCGATTGAGGACGGAGTTTAATGCTGCAGTAGGGGCCGAAGACGAGGATAGTGACGGAGGTGCCTGGCCAATTGGTTGCGCGGTAGATATTGCGTGAAGCTGTCCACCTTCCCTCGAACTATCGATGTTGGTAGGGGTTAGCCATTGTATGAAAGTGGGCGTGAAATTGGGGGGGGTTCTTTAAAGGGATTTCTAGAGATAATGTCTCAGCACTTAGAAGGAAGTGTGAACGTACTCGGTAGAGATGTGGATGTGTACTCGGCGTCACCAGTAGATCCCTCAACGCATTATACTTTGAATCGAACCGTGAGCTGTGATAGCCCTTCCTTGGCCGGTCGTGAGCTGATACCAACAGCGCAAGGAGCTGGAGTATAATAAGGAGAGCAGGCAGTAGCCGCCACGACGGCGAGAATAGCCCATGCATTCGCAGTCAACTGCACTTGTGCCAGTGCGTGAGGGGTGGAGATGCTCGACTCGGGTCAATCGACGGTATGGTGGGGTGTCTGGGTGACGGACGTGTAGCAGGAGGTCGTGAAAGGAGAAGCCTTCGCGCCGGCCGTTGCCGGTGGGATCTACAGCCTCGGGGAAAGGGGGGATACAGCAACGCAGAACAGCAGCGACTCAAGGGAAAAACAACTGCGAGAGGCCACGGGGAATTGGGCCGGGCGAAGAAGGCATTCAGGGGTATTTACAGGCTGTACGGGCGATGCAGGGCGAAGTATTCAGGACATCGCGTGCTCGACCTGGGGCTCCCCAAGACTTGTATCGTGAGGCTGAGGGCGGGTGTACAGTACAGACGTTCTGCAAGCGTGACCCAATCACAGCGCCCGCCCGCTACCACTGGAGAATTCTAGACTGCGGTCCTTACAGGACACGCAATTTGCAGGCGATTTCGTTATGGCATCACAGGAGCGGACAGTCATGTAAACGTGGGATTCGGGTGGTGGTACCATATTCATTGGCGCAAGACTCCCCGGCTCTGCATTTTATGCGTCTGAAAGTACCAGCCCATCGGCATGCCGGTCATGCCGGGCTGATCAGCCCCGATGAGATGGAACGTTCAAGTGGATTGGCAAAATGCCGGTACACAGACCGAGCTGGTATCCCCGAATGGCAGTGTTTTGCCATTTACAATTCTTGATGCCATCTATTAAAACCAAATATATATAAGAACTCCCGTTGCTCCAGCGCCTACTTGCATCTCTTCTCCACAATTCCCGCTCCGTGCTCCTCATACTCCCTCTTGCTTATCCACAGTTGATGGAACGTTCCCAGGCTCGCGAGAATGCTAGCACCCAACCATCCGGCAAACTTCCTCTCCACCGTGATACCTGGCGCATTCAGTCTGACCCTCGGACCAGGGTATAATGCACTTAACTCGTTGTTAATCCGATCCGTAAATCCAAACAACAGACTTGATCCTCCGGTTACCACAACGTTGCTAAGTAGTAGAGGCCTAAGCTCCACATCAACCGCATTGATGCTCTGCTGGATTAATTGCGGAATGGTGAGAACAGTGGCAGGGTCTAGTTGCATTGAGGGATCGGGAAGGATCATGTTGCTCTGCCACATTCCCTCCACTACACGGAATCTATCCGGGCCAAACATCGTATTATAGCCATCTGGGAGCTCAAACGGCCTACCAGGCTGCTGTGCGGCGAGGTGCTCGTTGTAGGGCCCTGCATGACTGGACCACACCTGAGCGACACATTCCTTGAACTCGAGTATCACGCGATCTTGCTCGAACCTCCTGAAGGATTCGGTAGGCTCCTGGCCCTCGGGGAAGGTGCGAAGGTTGGCTTTGGCGGGGGTGTTGGCCTCGACGGGGGTCTTGGTTATAACTTCGTAGTGCGGTGTGATGGGGATATTGGCTGTGGCGAACTGTGCTCGGATCTGGCCAGAGATGAAATCACCAGCGAGGGGTGACCGGGTAACACCTTTTCGGAGGATGAGGCCGTCGTGTACGGGAGTGATGGAAATATTGGAAGCTCCGACGTCAATGACAAGGGCAGTGGCTTTGCCTAGGCCGAATCTGTGCGCGTCAATGGACATCAGTGTATGAATGGAAAGTGGCGATGACCTTGAGAATGTGATACTCACGAAGCACAGACTCCCGATTTGGCGAGGTAGAAGGCAGGAACGTCAAAGTCCTCGAAGGCAACCTCCAGAGTCTTTTCTCGGTTCTTGGGAGGATTCCAGGCCGGTTCGGTCATTATGAGGGGGTGCTCATTGAGAGCGGATGTAAGCCGATTTGTTATCGCATATTTCCATATTTGTGGTGCTACATCCCAATCCTCCACTGATTCGTACTGTTAGAATCAAGTACATCTAATAAGTTGGAGAGACAGGATAAGGCGTACCAACGCCGTCCTTCATTGGGTTTCGAATCTCCATTCCAGGTCGTACTGTATGTACATCATTGTCGCCAAAGTGAAGTTTTCCGTCGGGGGTCACTCCATAGTCTGTCGGAATGACGGCTTTCGGCGTGTCTTCTCCTGCAAAACCAGCTCTCGTCCAGCTTGTGCCAGGGTCTAGCACCAGTGCGGAGATCTCATCTGCAGTCAAGGGTCTCAATTAGCCTTGCACTCGGTTGCAGTATGGAGGTCAGGTACCTCCTCCATATTCATACGCCGACGGGGGCACATGAGACGGCTGTAGGGCTGCCATTGGCGGATGGCAGAGGTGAGGCAGGCGGCTGAAGAGTGGAGAAGCTGGTGAGAGTAGAGGAAATGGTGTTTTGTTCTGTTCGTCGTGGGGCAAGCAAAACACGCGATCCCTGCTTGAGGCTCCTTCGAGTCACATGACTGTCCGGTTGAATGTCCGGATCACGTGACCTGCTCGGAGACAACCAGGGCATTTCCTCCAGCCCACGACAGGGAACGCGCAAGCAGTCCTTCTACGCCAGGTTATTTCATTATCTCTTGCTATACAATCGCTCAGACATTGCATTTGAGAAGCACCCCAGCAGCTATGCTGCTCCTCTCCCTGTTGAAGGACCTATTCTCCTTGAATACCCTCGATAGCCGGTTAACAACAGTCTCTGCTCGCCCCAGACAGAATCCCGGTCCGAACTCTGATGGCACGAGGCGGCCCCGTGAGGTTACCGGAACCCCGTCAAAATGGAACTCTATAGAATTCTATTTCTACTACCTTTTTTTAGCTATCGCGATCCCATTGATGTTCAAGGCTACGTATGAGCTATCGACTGGTAAGCTATCAGGCTTGTGTATTTCGTACTATATACTGTGCTGATACGTTGCTGCAGAGGATCATCCAAATTACAAGAAATATGAGGAATTACTCTCCAAGGGATGGTTATTCGGACGGAAAGTGGTATGTGTAGCTCTCAGGAGCTCAATTCCTTCAGATCACCGAGTACTTATTTTTGAGGCAGGACAATAGCGACAACCAATATGAGAACGTCAGAGACAACCTTCCCATCCTCTTTGCTGTGTTATTCTTCCATGCTGGTCTCCGCCGAGTGTTCGACAAGCTATACCTCCGGGGAACATCGCAAGAAACAGCAGACCAGAGACTCTCCCGGCGCATCAATTTCGACCTCATATTCTCCTTTATATTTCTAGCATTTCTCCATGGACTCTCTATATTCAAGTTGCTCTTCATCTTAACTATCAACTATGTCATCGCAATGAAGTATGCAGGGACAATTGCCAATCCTATTTTGACGTGGATATTCAACATTGGGATGTTATTCTTGAACGAGATGTTCCAAGGCTACAGGTTTGCCCACATGCTACCATGGCTAGCAGCCGGCGAAGGAGGTGGGTTTGGGCATGCAATGGATGAGTTAGGAGGGTTCATGCCCCGCTGGGAGATTCATTTCAATATCACTATGCTGCGGCTTGTCAGCTTCAATATGGACTACTACTGGAGCCACCACCATGAAGGAGGTAGTGTAATGGAGGTATGATTGGCTTTTCAGTTCCCCTTTCCCTGGGTTGTGTCTGTTTTTGGAATAAGTCACAAACCACCGAAAGAGGCAGTTGCCTGAGTGGTCTGAAGGTCAAACCGGCGAATCCGGGCTGACTGGTCCGCAAAAGAAAAGACACCTTGAAGGAGGAGCAATCTCGGAACGAGACCGGATTGAAACGCCGTGCAAGAAAGAGGATTACTCGTTTTTCAACTACCTCTCTTATTCATTATACTCACCGCTTTATCTGGCTGGGCCGATTCTTACATTCAACGACTTTATTGACCAGGTAAGTGGAAACAATCAATTTTTTATGCACCTTGAAGGAACAGTAACTAATGTACTCCTAGCTGCGACATCCTCTACCGACGAACAGCCTGTCTCGTACATTGCGTTATGGCATTCGCCTGCTGGTTTCTATATTTACTATGGAGGTCATATTGCACTACATGTACGTCGTTGCAATTTCCAAGACTAAAGATAAAGGTTCCTGGGAAGGAGATACTCCATTCCAACTGAGTATGATCGGCTTTTTCAACCTACACATTATATGGCTCAAGCTTTTGATCCCCTGGAGGTACTTTAGGCTATGGAGTTTGGTCGATAATGTAGACCCTCCAGAAAACATGCTAAGGTGTATGAGTGACAATTACTCAGCTACTGGGTTCTGGAGGTCATGGCATAGGAGCTTCAACCGATGGATTGTTCGCTATATCTATGTTCCACTGGGTGGTAACAAGAAATTTCCTGTCCTTAATATGCTAGCAGTCTTTACTTTTGTGGCACTGTGGCATGATATATCTCTCCGTTTATTAGCATGGGGTTGGCTTGTTACGCTCTTTGTGCTTCCAGAATTTGTTGCGCAGAAATTGTTTCCCGCCGGGAAGTTTGAAGGCAGGGAGACGCTCTATCGGCACCTCTGTGCCGCCGGCGCTGTAGGGAACATCCTCATGATGATGGCGGCGAACCTCGTTGGGTTTGCTATCGGCTTGGACGGGTTGAAGGTTCTGATTAGCGGCATTCTCGGTGGTTATGATGGCATCTTTTACTTTTTGGGGGCATGCACGGCGTTGTTTGTAGGGGCCCAGGTCATGTTTGAACACCGCGAGGACGAGAAGAGGAGGGGCATTGACCTGAAATGCTAGGCGTGGCATTTTGCAGAGCGCTGCAGCATGTTTGTTACTGCGTTGGCACAGCCCAGCGATCTAGACGCATCCTTTACATTTTGTCCACTGAGCCGTCCAGCAGTTGCTGTTGTGGATTTTGAATTGACATGTAGAGGGGAATACCCGGCGTATATCTGTCTGCTACCCCCTCCCCTGAACTACGTGACACGCACAAGTACTTTACATAGGGGTGCTGTAATATAGCGGTCGCCTCGATCGGCCGCCCTGAGCTGCAACCAGGTTGAACCAACACAAATCAGGCGGCGGGCTTGGCACCGCAACGGCCGGCCACCCCTTGAGTTCCTCCTACTGCCTTCTTTCTTCCTCCCTTCTCACCTTCTTCCTCCCACCAACCTCCCTTGCCTCTGTCCCCCCACAAAATTGCTCCAGACTGCCCTGCCCTGCCCTGCCCCATCTTTCCCATCCTCCTCGCCATCTTCATCCTCTCCATCACCTCTACTGAGTTTGCCTATCGTTACACCTGTAACACACTGCTATACAGCTCAGCCAGCCAGGGTCGACTTTGTCACCCGTGAACGCCACTCAGCACAAATAGGCAGAAAAGAAGGTTCGTGGCTCTCAACTTCGTCTTTTTTCTGCCGTCGCGCTTTTTACCCCTCAAACTCACTCTTACAATCACAAAGACTGGTTATTCTTCCCAGCAAGTTAGCCCGTTTCCTCAAATTAATAATCACTCTGGTCTTTCCCTCCACCACCTCACCTCAAACACTCTCCCGAGCACCGTCTCCCTTGAGCCCTCACCATACCACTATCACCACTGTTCTTCTAGTCACTCCGTCACCTCTCTCTTCCGCATCGTACCCGCTTCTCAACCCAAGTATTACACCTCAATTCACCCAATCCAGCCCGCTACCCGTTGCCCGCTCCATTCACAGCACCACCCCGTCTGCTGCCCCAAGGTGTACATCAGCAAATACAAGAAATTCAGAGTTATACTACAAGGAAAGCGCGGATATTAAAAATCATTCGTGATTTGTTGGCCCAATTTGAGTTTCTTGACGTGAGAATCTTCTATTTCCCCAGTCACGCAAAAGTATAAAGATATCAATCGACGCGAAAGAAAGACGTGATACCAAAACAGCAAAAATGAGCTCACCAATTACTACATCCGCAACTATCGCCCCTACCACTACTACCACGACTACCACGACTACCACTTCGAACAAGCGTGCCCATGAGGATTCTACATCGAATAATGCTCCTGATGCCAAGCGACCAGCTCTAGACCCGGAATCGAAGGACATTGGTCCTACATTGTCGGCTAGTAAAACAGTCTCTCCAGGACCAGAGGTGAAGTCTGAGGAGTCTACACCTGTGGCTGCCTCGACTACCCCAGCTGTGGAGACAAAGAAAGAAGCCAAGGCAGAAATTAAAGATGAACAAGGGGATACTTCTGTCCCTGATGCTCCACAGCAGCAAGCGCAGCAGCCAGATTATATTCCTGTGGATGAGTCTAAATGGATTCACATTCGAGCAATCATCTCTTCACAAGAGGCTGCTACCGTCATTGGAAAGGGGGGAGAGAATGTGACTTTAATTAGGAGGATGTCTGCTGCAAAGTGTACGGTCAGTGACTACGCACGGGGTGCGGTGGAAAGGATCTTGACCGTCAGTGGATCTGTAGATGCTGTGGCAAAGGTATGTCTCGATAGTTGTTAGGTTTATCATTTTGATTGGTTGGGTGTTCTAACATGATACAGGCTTTTGGACTGATAATCCGCACGCTTAATAACGAGCCATTAGAACAAGCTTCTACGCCGCAGTCCAAGACCTATCCTTTACGACTACTTGTTCCTCACATTCTCATCGGGTCGATTATTGGAAAGTCCGGCTCAAAGATACGTGAAATCCAAGAGGCCTCTGGCGCTCGTCTCAATGCTTCAGAATCGTGCATGCCCCTCTCTACTGAGAGGACCTTGATTGTGCTAGGTGTTGCCGATGCGGTTCACATTGCCACATACTACGTTGCGAATACGTTAGTGGAGCAGTTAACCGAGCGATTTGGCGGTCCTGCCGCGTCTGCGTATGCGACAAGGAGTGGTGCTCCTGCCGGTGCCGTGCCTGGCGGAATGCAGGTTGTCCCATACACGCCTCAGCCAGTTTATGGCTCGTATGGACATCCTGACACCTTCAAGCGCCATACAAACGCTTCTCAGCGAACTCCAGCGAACCCATACGGTATCCCTTACTTGCATGGCCAGCCACCGCAGGCCGCTCCCCAACCACCCATCCACTACGACACTTCCGCGAACCCCGCCTATCACGGTGCTGGGCCACATCAGCCTGGCGGGCATGGAGCTCAACCTGCGCATGGTGCTCAGCCGATGGCTGGAAGCAATATGGCTGGTCTAATACCCGGGGCGCCACTCACGCAGCAGATTTACATTCCCAATGACATGGTGGGAGCTATCATCGGGAAGGGCGGCGCGAAAATCAATGAGATTCGGTCACTTAGTGGTAGTGTTATTAAGATCAATGAACCACAAGATAATAGCAACGAGCGCTTGGTGACCATCACAGGGACACAAGAGTGTAACCAGATGGCTCTTTACATGCTATACTCTAGACTTGGTAGGTTACCCTTTTCATACTTTGTTCAAGGCATAGGCTAATCCACGATCAATGTGTTGCAGAGAGCGAAAAGCACAGGATCTAGGGGGCTGGGCTGAGACGTTGAACAAGCAAAAAGGAGGGATTAGCGGGCCAGTTCCTTTTGCATGTTGTTGATAGTGTTGAGAGAGTAATAAGCTGCGTGAGGCTTTTTAGGGATAGAAAATTAAATGGCTGGATTGGTGATACATTGTAATATGGCCGCGCAGATATTATTGAAGGTCGTCAGCTGTAATGGAATTCGTTGTCTTTCTGTGTCTTTGTGTTGTTTCATCTTTCGTTCTGTTGTCTGGTATATTGTTCCTCGTCGTCTGTGTTTGTAGTGGAATATTCCTGCTGGCTGATTGATTTGAAGCTCTATTGTGATGTGAGTATGTCACCACGGGGCAGACATGAAATTCTATGCAAAATGCGTGTTTCCAGTCAACAGCAGCGAGCAAATGTATTAGGCCATTTATGTGAATGATGTACTGTAACAGTGTAGCTGTATATACAGTGGAGATGATCATCCGCGATACCTGCGGTAATTGAGAGTAACATCTTTTGATGCACGGTGCAGTCAGCTGACTTGCATATTATGCATCGTCGCTGAGAGGCCAAGATTAACAAACGCGGATGCGGACGAGAGGCAACGAACACACGAGACCTTAATGCCAGACTGGGCATCGGTGGTGGAAGAAGGCGAAGCAGCACTGGAAGCGATATCAGGTGTCTGGGCGACTTGAGGTCCAACAGGAACGTCGGGGACGAGGAGGAACAAACCACCAGCTGTTCCCCATCGAGGGCCTCAACAACCATGGAAACTACCTTCTCCACCCCACCACGACCCCACCAACACACCACGACCCCCTCAGCCCCTATGGGCCCACCTCCCCCACCATCATCCCACGCGTCCCCGTACCGTGACTACATTCCCTACCTGACCACCGGCAACAGCGTGCTCTCCCGCCGGAGAAAGAGGGTCTTTGAGAGTGTATTTCCTCCGTCGGACGCTGTTGCTGCGGGAGTTCCAACGCCCGTGGCGAGTTTTATTGGGAGTACACAAAGCCACAGTTCACAGAGTCAGAGTCAGGATACACAGAGTCAAGGGAGCGGTGGGGCCAGTTCTCAGGTGGAGAGGGATTGGGATAGGGCGTGGCATGCGGCTACTACGGTTTTGAGGTTTGAGGATGGGGGGTTTGAAGGAGCATTGGTCGGAGATGAGACTCCATGGGTTACGCTCAAGAATAAATATATCTCTCAGAAGGAGGATGCGATGAATAAATATCCAGGGGTGGAGTCTGGAATTCGCGCACTCTTGACGAAGTTTGCTGAGGAAGAAGCGGAGCAAACTTCCCTTGGGTGCGGATGTGGCGAGGCGAGAACGGTGCCGAACTTGGTGGAGTGGTACAGTTGGGAAGTTAAGCGGCACTATTTAGCCTGGATAAAGCCGAAGATTGTGGATGAACTCTTGTATGTGGATGAACGTAAGGAGGTTGAGCCTTCAGAGTGGAGGTTGAGGAGTATTCTAGAGATGTTACGGGGTGCCTGGGAGGTCTATGTCGGGGTAGGGAGGAGGTGGGTGTTTAAGAAAGTCAGAGTTGGGAGCGCGACACCGAGACCGGGGCAGGGAGGGAGTAGAGTTAGTGAAGCATTGTTTGGAAATGGGAGGAAAAATGAAGCGACTTCTGGGAGTCTACAGGATGATGAGGAGGAGGATACGGAGGATGATGAGGAGTTTGTTGCGGGATATGTTGATGACGGGGAGGATGGAGATGTGGATGAATTTGCGTTGGGGAGATTTGTGAGCAGTTTGAACTCGGTTCTGAGTTTCTCCCTCCGGGATCCGGAGTGGAGTCGGCTTGTGTATGGGGTATTTATCGAGTGGTGCGGCTGTATACTGAATTCTCCGCCTGGGATGGCTGGAGATGAGGAAGGTGATGAAGGCCAGGAAGAGCAGCAGGGAGGAGAGCAAGCCGGTGTTGGCGATATAAGTTCTTTGGATACACCAAGCATTGTTATCGACGATAGCATCATCGTCGACCCAGAGGAGCTTACACAGATTGATGACAATATGTTACTGAATACACCTACCTCAACCGCATCCCACTCTCGGTCACGAAATCAATCCCGCTCTCCCCTTGGTGACATATATTCCAAAACCGCTGCGCCTATAAAGCGCACAAAAAAGCAAATTGCCGCACAGGCTTCCCTCCTAACAGCTTGGTCCCATCTACAAACACTCAACCTCGGCGGGTCTGGTCGTCGTGGAGAGCGGGTTTTTGCAGAGGTCATATCCGTATTGGTCACAAAGTATATTGAGGGGATGTATGCTAGCCATTGGACGAATCAAGATGAGGAAGGAAATGCTAAGGATGTGACAGTGGAGATTGGGCAGTGGATTGAACGGGAAGTTGGGGGGTTGGTTCGCCTTGTTCTTATTGGGGATGGGAAGGGTAAGGGGAAGAAGGAAGGTGGTGGGGGAATGGGAGGAGGAAAGGCGGTGTGGATAGGGAAGCGAGAGATAGAGTGTTGAGTCCGCGAGCGAGTTTTAGGGCAAGTGAATTGGGAATCGGGGGGGCAAGTGTGAGGAGGAGAGGGGCATCGAGGTTGAGTATTGATGGTGTGATGCTGGGAGCTACTCCTTCCGGAGGTACCAGAAGAGGAGGAGGCCTAGCTGCGTTGGCAGCGTTAACAGGGGTTGATGTGGGGAGACTGCTCAATCGTGGTATGAAGAAAGGAGATGCAGATAGGAAAGGGGAGGATGATGTCAGTGATGTTGTTTTACGAAAAGAGGATATTGAAGAGTGGAAGAAGATGGCTCTCGGCAGACTGGGGAGGTTGCGAGTTCGCGAGTTGTTTGAAATTGTGGTTGATTGGCCAGATAGTTTTGGGGGAGTAATGGATTTACGTGCATATATTACTACGCCACAGACGAGGATGCATTTGACAACGTCGTTTACGACGGCAATCAATAATCGGATTCTGCATCCGGCAGCGTCGACGACGGATATTCTCAGGGTCTATATCTCGCTAATTCGTGCATTTTCGGTCTTGGATCCCCGAGGGGTGTTGCTGGATCGGGTTACAAGAGGTATTAGAAGGTATTTGCGGGAAAGAGAAGATACGGTTCGCGTGATTGTCAAGGGGTTGATGGGGGGCGACTCGTCTGTTGTTAAGCGCGAAGACGACGACCATGGTCATTCCTCTGGGAGTAATACTCGCGGCTTTGAAGAAGACGACCTAGCGGATTTGGCAGAGGATCTCTTCCGTGGGTCTACCACACCCGCAAGTCAATCTGCAACGTTAGGGGATGAGTTGGATTTCGACGATATGACCTGGGTCCCTGACCCCATCGACGCGGGGCCTGAGTACCGCCGCATTAAGGGCACAGATGTTGTCGGGAGTCTTATCAGTTTATATGAGAGTAAGGAGGTCTTTGTCAAAGAATTCCAGGCGGTCCTGGCAGAGAGGTTACTGGAATGTAGGGATTATGAAGGGGTCAGTGAGGAAGTCAAGAGCTACGAGCCCGAGATTCAAACGCTGGAGTTGCTTAGAGGGAGGTTTGGTGAAGGAAGTGTCCAGGGGTGTGATGTTATGCTTAGGGATATACTCGTGGGGGCGAGGACGGATGTGAATGTGCGGAATGAGGAGAAGCTCCTGAGCGCGATGGATGGGGGTGTGGAGTTTCATGCGAAGATTCTGTCGCACTTGTTCTGGCCGACGGAGATGAAAGATGAAGCTGCTGTTTCTGGGGCTACTGGGGGTGCTGGTGGGGTTGCATGGGGTGGCATGGGAGGTGCATGGGTAGCTGGGCAAGGGGAGAAGAAGCAGTTGTATAAATTACCCAAGGAGATTGAGGAGTTGCAGAAGAGATATGAGCATGGGTTTGAGAAGTTGAACGCGAAGAGGAAGTTGGAGTGGAGGGATGCATTGGGGTATGTGAGGGTGGAGTTGGAGTTGGAGGATAGGATTGTCGAGGTGAGAGACGCGAGGCCGTGGTGTGTCGCAGTAATTAATGCGTTTGGGGATAATGAAGTGAGTGGCAAGGATGGAGAGGGTTGGAAGAGGGTGCGGAAGACGGTGAAGGAGTTAAGGAGGGAGCTGGAGATGAGTGAGGGGTTGGTAAGGAGGGGGCTGCAGTATTGGGTCGCAAAGGGCGTGTTGAGGGAGGTTAAGCCTTCACCGTCGTCATCTGCTGCCAATGCGGGTAATGAGACATATATCGTTATGGAGCGGATAGACGATATCTCGGACGACTTGCCTTCGACTCCGACGAAAGAATCCGCCAATACCGCGGGGGAAGATGAGGTGGAAGTGGAGATGGACACGAACCCCGACGCTGGGGATAGGTACGGCGAACAGCCTCTCTCGGCGGAGAAGAAGGTGTATGCACAGTTTATAGTAGGTATGTTGACGAATGCGGCGGGGCCGATGGGGCTGGATAGGATTATGATGATGTTGGGGATGTTGGTGCCTGGGGGAGTAAGGTGCGGGAGGGAGGAGATGAGTGAATTGGTGGAGAGGCTGGTGAGGGAGGGCAAGGTCGAGGGGGGGGAGGGCGGGGGCGGGTGGAGGGTCAAGAAGTAATGCTGAAGTGGATAGGAGGATGGCTTTTATTTTTATTTTTATTTTTATTTTTATGTTTTGGCATGGCTTGCGCAGTGTTGTGGGTGGTGCTTTGATTGTTTTATTGTTGCATTGGGTGGCTTTTACGATGGCTTGCGTATACTAGAATTATGATGAGGATTATAATGGGATGGGAAAGAAGAAAAAGGGGGAGGGGTAGGAGGCTTAATACCTTCCTATAGCTGATATCTATACTGTACTGTACTGTACATACATTGCTGGGTCTCCATAACGATAGCCTGAACGCCGAAAGACCCGCGAAAATATGCCCCAAACAACAACAACCCCCAGGCATCACATCGATCTAGAGAGTCTCCTCCACTTTTCCCCCCGACACCTATCCAATATCTAATTCTCCTCCCCCCTCCATCCCGGAAACACCCTCCTTACCAAGTCCCTCTTTGCTACCTTTCCCATAGCATTCCTCCCCAGCGTCTGCACGACCCTCACCACCTTTGGCACCTTCCACCCCGCCACGCACTTCTTCAACTCCGCCCTCAAGTCCCTCTCAACCCTCTCTTCATCCCACCCCTCGTCTACCCCGTGCCCGGGTTTGAGCACAACGACGGCGGCAACAAGATCTCCCCATTTCAGGCTGGGGAGGCCGACTACGGCGACTTCGGAGATGGGGAGCGACGTCTGTAGGATGGCGTGCTCGATTTCGAGGGCGGAGAGCTTCTCGGAGCCGGATTTGAGGATGTCGGTGGTTAGGCGGCCCAGGAGGATTAGTGGGGGGGTGAAGAGTGGGAGTGGGGAGGATAGGCGCGCAAAATCCCCAGTTTTGAACCAGGGATAGGCGGATGGCGAGAACGGTGTGGGTATATCTACCCCTTCCCCTACTCCTAGGATCGCCTGTTCCTCAAGCTCAGGAAATGGAGTCCCCAAGCCGGGGGTGAGGATTGTGTCGGGAATGTACGACGCTGGGAGAAATTCGCCGGAGGTGGTGGAGGAGGGGCGGTTCCAGTATTCGGTGAATACGCCAGGGCCGCGGATGAGGACTTCTCCTTCTTGAGCGATTACCCCCGAAGGGTTTGGTGATGATGATGATCTCAACCCGCCTTCATACCCCGGCAACACCCACCCCACGGCGCCCGCTGGCTGAAGTGTACTATCCAGTCCACAGGAAACCGCCATCCCCACCTCCGTCATGCCATATCTCTCGAGGAGGGTACCTCCGCCAGAGATTTGCGCCCATGCGGAACGGATGGACGTGGGTAGACTTGATGACCCGCTGACGGCGAGTCTGAGCGAGCTCAGCGCCTGCGTAACAGCCACTCTCTGCTCCGACCCCATATCCGCTGAGTGGTATCGCTCCAAGAGGCGTGTGTAGATAGTCGGAACGGCCATGAGCAGTGTTATCTTCTCCCGTCCCCCACCTGGGGCGCCCTGCGCAAGGCGGGTGAGGACGTTGGCGGCATTGAATGGCTGTAGGAGAAACTCAATTGTGGCCCCTGACAGCAGAGGGGTGAGGGTGCAGTTTAGGATTCCGTGGACGTGGTGCAGGGGGAGGATGTGCAGGAGGTGGTCTGTTGGCGAGTAATTCCATGCGAGTTTGAGTGAGGCCGATTGTGCGGAGAGGTTGAGATGTGTAGTTACGACGCCCTTGGGGAGGCTGGTGGTGCCGGAGGTGTAGATTATTAATGCCCGTTTATAGAGTAATGTAGATGTATCGATATCCGATTTCGATACTACTACTCCCGCAGGCCCCTCCTCCCCCTCCCCCGGAGGAGGAGGGGAAAATAACCCCTCTACCCCACCTACCCGAATTTCCCCCCCAAGTTGCACGCCCTTCTCCCGCCGCACAGCCTCCACTACCTCCTCGACCTTTTCGAGAAACTCCCTGGTCCCGAGAACTAACCCAGCACCACTATCGGCGACTACATACGCCATCTCCTTGAGCGGGTGACTCGTGCACAAAGGGACCGCCACGCCTCCAGCGGCCCAGATTGCGAAGAGCGTCGCAACCCAGTTGAAGGAGTTGCCGACGAGAAATGCGACGCGAGCGCCGTGTAAATCGCAGAGTTCATCTGTACGAGTATCAGTATCTATATCTGCGCCGTAGAGTTGTAGTAGGCGGGCTCGCCCGAGGGAGATGCTCTGGAGGAGATTGCTGTATGTATGTGCATGAGGCGTGGATGTGGGGTGGTTATAGTCGATTATGGCGACTTTGTTGGGGGGGTGGGATGTGAGGGATTTAAATAGTGGGAGGGGGGGGAGGGAAAGGTCGGCAGAGGTGGAGGGAGCGGGGTATCCAGATGTTGTCGTCGTCGATATGCGCATCCTCCTCCTCCCATCCTTGATACTACAAAAACATGGTGGTGGGGGGGGCGGCATTGTCCTAATTGACCTTTGGGGTATTGTGGTTGATTTTGCTTTGCGCGGAATGATTATAGGGAGTATGGGTGTAGATGTAGATGGAGATGGAGATGATATTGATCGCGAGAACGGGACCCCCGTTTCTGCCCCAATCCTGCTCCTCCTCGCAAGGGTAGTGCCAAACGCACAAGAGCAGATGGGTCGAGTCCGGGCCGTACTGGATAAGGCGGAGAGCATCTGCTTGGGTGGGGGAGAGAGAGTGTGTGTGTGCTGGGGGGAGAGAAGAGGGGGGGGAGGGGGGGCGCGCGGGGGTTAGAGGGGAAGTTTATATGTTTTGCTTGGGGGTGGGTATTTGATTTAAATAAAAAATCATGCGAGATAATAAATATTAGATATTTATTCATTAAAACTGTTAATTCCGTAGACTACTGGCATATATATAAATATTTATCCAACTTTCGTATATACTGTACAATCGGATGTGGAGGACAACGTACTCAGCCATATTCGTTGGGGGTTATAAAGGTGCTACGTATATAATGGGAAAAACCAAGAAAAAGAAAAAAAAAGGGGAGGAGGGACCCCGTCAACAGCTTTTTGGTATATTGTAGCTTTTAGATTTTTTCTTTTTGGAATTGGGGGGAGGGGGAGGAGGGGTGAGGGGGGGGAACCTCCCCAAACTAGAACATACTTATATACAACAGTGTTTAGTATATAGTTCTATCCTTTTTTTTTTTTTTTTTTTTTATCTTTTATTTTGGCCTTGATTGGGTTAAATAAATATAAAAAAAAAAGTTATGCTAACTCAACATTTTCCCTTTTATTGAAATACGTTCTATCTGTAGGTACGATATCCCACATAAACCATACACCTCTTACAGAAGTCAACATGGAGAGCTCCTTTGTTTGTCTAAAAAGTTCAAAGCAATTTTATGGACATTACAAATGGCGCTGCTGCTGCCCAAAAAAAGAGATGATAAAGTTGCTGAAAAAAATCCATGTGTTGTACCTAGGTAGTTACATAATTGCACATGTATAATCCCTGCGAAGAGAAGCGGAAGTTTACCCTCAACTTACTGGGGCAAAGTTACTAAGAAAAAAAATTAATGTGCCTTCCCGCTACTTATGATACGGCCGCACTTGCTCTGCTTTTCTTTGTCAGAACTAAAGACAGAGCAATTAGAAAACGAAGAGAGTCATATTGAACAACTGGAGAGAATACTTTATCGAAATCAGTTCCTGGTTGTTGAGAGTAGCCTTGAGCTACTAGACGTGCTTTATATTGTATAGGTTTGCCTGTAGCATCTCGTTTGATCTTGTATATCCATTTGCAACCAACAATATTTCTATTTTGAGGTGTTGGAGTTACTGTCCAAACTTGTTGTTCTTTCATATTCTCAAGTTCTCCTTGCATGGCTTGAAACCAACGTGGTGATTCAGGACAAGTAGTAGCTTGTTTGTAGGTACGTGGTTCATATTCTTCAGTAGTTAATAAGGCAGAAGCTAATATACCTTCATCACTAGTATCAGGAAGGTGGACAAGTTCCCAAAATGGATATGGTTGGTGCTGTCTCGTTGATGCTCGAGGTCTGATAGATTCGGGGACAGCTTCTGGTTCGATTGCTTCATATTATTGAGCGTTTGCAGGAGGTAGAAGTAGATTGATTTGGATTCTAAAGTTTTATTTATTGGAGTTGATCAAGGGGGTTGGCGGGGTGGGGGGGAACCCTTTGGATTGCTTTTGTCTATGTATGCAAGGGGGGATTAATGCTTCATACGCACAAATTCACGTGGCGAAATACAATTCTCTTATGATACAGGATTTTATTGATCAAACATATCTCATTCACTTAGTACGCAAACTCAGAGAATGTAATTTCTTGTGAGCAAAAATGGATTGATTCACTTGTCAAAAAAAAAAAAAAAAAATTATATATTCTGTCCACATAGTTATGACTATTTCGTTACTAACAATAACCCATTATGATAAAAAATACGTTGGTGTTTATTTTATATTCCTCCCTCTCCAAACACAGGAGGCTAATGAAGTGGGGGGTGATGCCCGCAGAGCACTTTTTGCATGCTCTAGTAGTATACATTATCCAGGCTAGCGTTGTTCCATATTTACCTATTTTCTATTCATATAAGAATATATTTGCTACAAGCATATTTCCTCCGGTCCGGAACGAACATACTTATATCGAGAGATCTCCGTATGTAGGTACGTTAGGTGGCAATGAATTTGGTACCCCCCTTGCATTAGAGTCCTGCATTAGCATACATTTAGCACACATATTATAGGTTTAAAGCGTGCTGCATCCTCGCCCTCTGTTATAGGTACCTCCCTTATATCAGAGTCCTGCATTAGCACATATTCAGTATATATATTATAGGTTTAAAGCATGCTGCATACTCGCCTCCTGTTATGCGGGGTACCAAATTCATTGCCACCTAACGTGTATGAATACATATCTAGCTACGTAATATATTTCTTAAACTGTAAACTAAGTAAATACAGTCACAAGCCTAGATAGGTAAGGGCATACATCAGGTTTCCAAGGCTTCTGTATAGGGTGATACACCTTCTGAATGCCCACTGTATATGGATGTACTGTCTACTTTCATCAGTTGCTTGATGAGTATCTCTTGTATAGTAGGCTAAATTCCCAACAAAAGCTTTGGGGGTTTGCTTCGCATCAGTATCTAAGTCTGCAGCCTTACGTTGGCTCAGCCTCGATTATCAGTGGTATATAGTTCCGTCTTCGCCCTTTAGCACCAAAAGCGGGTGTCCAGCAAAATTACTCACAATACCAATAAGCAAGCAATTAGTTCTTGCACTTGGAATTAGAATTATGATAATGATTTCTATCCTATATTCAAAAAAATCAGGCTGTTATATATTCTCATACGGTGATTCTACTCATGAAGTGGTAGCTAAGTGGTTGCTATGTTCAATCCCTATAAAAATTTACTTATATGGTAACCCTATCTATGTACGTCTCTATCTCAGTCAACTTTTGAGCCTTGTATAAATAGCCTTAATTTAATTTATGTTCTTATATTATGGATATTAGGAGCGTTAGATAGTCCCAGTTCAACCTCCCAAGAGTTTGAGGAATTGTGCTAGTAGTGGTTTTTAATACCTGTCTGAAAAGTGGGCTATTTTTGTTGTAAAGCGAACACATATCCGATGCGATATGGGTTCCTTATCGCTATACATTGTCGAATAATGCCATTGGTCGACAGCCCAAAATATGAAATTATACCCTCGATATGAAAAGATTGGTCATAAGAATGCTCCAAATCATATTCTTATCCAAAGTTTTACTGTATGTACCCCAGCCACAATTGACTATATTCTATTGTTCTGAAATTGTAATTCGTCAACTATTCCCATGTGAATACCGCAAATCTCACCAGACCTGGGTGTTGCATACTGCACGGAGGTCTCTCCGTACAATAATACACCTGCAGGTCTATATGGTGAGTGAAATGAGATATGTCATATCTATCATGTCCCCACTTATCAAGATGTGTTTATCCGAGCCAATTGCAATACCAACTGTGCTGATATCTGCAGCACATTCACGTAAACAGTCAACCCCCATGACCCCGAAGTGCGCTGCGTTTAGGGTGACCGAAGTGAGAAGTACTACTAGGTCATTGCCGTCTACTTCAAAATTGTTGTATAAAAAGATAACTATTCGCCCTGACCGGGCATGCTCCCCCTAACCACGCAAGCCTCTAAAATACAGTAACCTCAATCTCTTCCCACACATATATACTGCATACTCCCATATACCTCTGAAGTGACCAATATGGTTAGTTGTACCCCGAGTTATACGGCCAATGTTCTGATCCAAGCTAACCTTGTTTCTCATCCTATAGTGTTGTATGTTAAACCGGGGATGGTTCTTTGCGGGATTATCTATTAACTAATTCTCCTTTTTCATATAGCCAACCCTCCATTCTCTTGGAACGTCAGTGGTTCTGAGCGTGGCAGTTCGTTTGCGACGCAAGTGTGCACGCCGCCAGGCAAAGGCGCCCAAATCTGTGTAGGGCTCAGTGGCCCCATCCTCCCCCCGCCTACGCAAAGCAGTCTGACTCTAAGTACCCAAGTCTCTGCCCAAGTGGGGGGTGGTGCTGAGGTGTATGCGGGAGCGGATAATAAGGGTTCTGTTTATGCGGGGGTGAAAATCCCTTTGGGGAAGTAATAGTTGCAACTACAGGTAAGTCTTTTCTTATCGCTGTTAGAAAAAGCCAATGTGAGCGAAGGTTCTAAAAATTAACGTTTTCGGTACAGGGCAGGTCGTTACTGGCATATATCCCGATGGTTTTCCTCCGAAATATAGTGCACAGTAGGGCTCTACTCGTGGTTTTGTTCCGCGTTTTTGGGGCTACAGAGATGGTCAGGTTGATTGGTCCTTTTACTCTTTGTCTTTGGTTCCGCAATATCAATGTTCCGAGTTGGAATGGAGAGTGGTGATATATATTTACAGACCTTTAAGCATGGGAATACTTTAACCAAGTGCTGCTGTGTTCATTGAATTACCTATATGAGCCTTCTGAAACGATTGCCTAGTGGCCTTTGAGGAGTCGACCAATGCTAAGCCCGAGATTACCATATAATAAATCTCCATATCCCAATTGTCTCCAGGATATATTCGCTAGGCATTTACACAATTTCTTACGGCAGTTAATTTACCCTTTTGCTATTACCAGTAGTTGAAGTTCTAGACTGAACAATCTCCAAGGCGTTTTTTTTTGGTTTACTGTCATGCCTGACTATTGGTTTTCGGTATTGCCACGACTTGACGATGTCTATCGAATTATAAGGTTGACCCAAGTGTACCCGTCAAGATTACAGTTTAGTAAATCCAACGGAAGCGATGAGGCAGGCAACAGAATAGTACTTTCCATATAAGAATGTCTGATATATAAAAAAAATTTGTTTATTGGGAATACCCCTAATTTTTGCTTAGTCACCATATACATATGTCCTTATTTGAACTATCATTGTGAACATCAGGCATTTACTAAGTAACTGAATTTCCTAAATGAGTAGTCGCTTCCGAGTTAGGTAATTTGTGAAAATCATTTAACCGATTTAACCAATCCTTGTAGAAATAATATAGAAAAACTGATGAGTTCTTTTACGGCTTCAGTAGTTGTTTTTGGCTTTTTAGATATGAAACATGGAATAGTTGGAGTGAATATGCTGCAAGAAAGAGAGGCAGCAGTGTCAGCCGCAGGAAAGCGACAGGATATGAAAAAGCGGTAGCAGATGTGGGATTAGTATGGAACAACAAGAGGCCGCAGCAACGGCCGTAGCAACAGGCAGCAGAAACAGGCAGCAGCTATAGGCACGGTCAGGCAGCAAGGCAGCGGCAATTGCAACAGGCAGCGGCAGAGGCATGAGCCAACAGCAGCAGTGGCGGGCAGAGATGAGCAGCTATTGGAGCGCAGTAGCCAATGGTAGCAATTTTAAATACCACAGCGAAGCGTGCTTGTTGATAGGAACGATATCATCAATCATGGCTTAGCCTGGTCACGTGCCGACAGAGACAATGTCCCGAAATTTTGTGAAATTTCTTTGATAGCTGGTTCTATAGATATCCGTGCATATCAGCTTACGCTATCTGAGACGACTCGAGGCTGTTAGAGCCTCCAAGTGTCTCGTAATTCATTGCAGACGAATGGTTAGCCATGGCACTTGGTGATTCAGTAGTCGAACGGTTTAGTAAGCAAGGCGATTGGGGTGCATGATTCAACAATCAGAGCAATTGGTAATTCGAGCGGCTGCGCGGTTTAGTAATATGGCAATATCAATTAGAGGTTTCTTTTAGTTGTAACAATTCAAGAAAAAATGTATACCTAAATCTTTTTTCAAAAAAACTTTATTATTTTCCGTTAAATAAAGGCAAGGCGGACAGCATTTGGGATTGCAAAGCTTGGAGACATGTTGAGTGCAATGGATAAGAACAATACCTGGATGAAAAGTTTCGAAGGAGAAAAAGTCGAATTATCAAGATTTTGGTGACTGTAGATGGGAACTTGGAGTAATTTATATTTTTTCTTGACACCATAGCCAATCTAGAAGGTTGAGGAGGACATGTGTCATATTTATTCAAGCAGGAGAATACTATGTATACATACATTGCAACGCAGTTAAGTTGAATTATGTCTAGGTAGCGAAGGTGAGTCACTTGTGGTGTCTGGATAGTTCTGGACAGTTCAAAATTCTCGATTAAGCCTGGAATCACTCCAATCCGTTTATTGGCGAGCCCGAGGTTATTTCACAAGATACCATTAACAAAGGTATCAGCTACAGCTATAACCGGAATAATAATAATAACCCCACCGAGGCACAAGTCCCGCGCACCACTGTCTGCGAGTGGGATAGAGTGTTCTGGGCCAAAATGTCAGACCGGTACATCAGCACGGTAAACTTAAACTGTAAGCTCGGTGAGCACATCTCATTCAGATAGGATATCCTAGGGGAGATAAAGAGGTCTATTTAAAAGAGGATATGGAACAGCGAACTCTATATCGTCAAAAGGTATCTCGATTCCTATTACGTATATCATGTCAATTGTGGCATCTAAATTTAAATCTAATACCAATGTGCGACAGTGCGAGCCCCAACACAGCAATCAGTGGGGCCATTCTCTGACACCAACGGTTGAAGCATTTGTGTACACAAACTAAATCAATATCGCTTTACAGATGTGCAGCATGATCCATATAAGCTATTTCTCCTTGAGGCGCAAGGCCGTGAGGCCTCCCAACTCCATACCCTACGCCCACAACCAGCCTTGCCAACAATCCAGCAGTACCTAGGCCTAGATCCTGGTCTCCAACTGTCCAACACAAGCTGAGCATGTCAAACAGGATACGGAGCGCATTGGCTTTGCGTGATTTTTACTTTTATCTCCAATCCCAAAGCGGGCAGCAAAGCCTCCTATCAAACAAGCAAGACCTTCTAGGGCGCAAGGACACACATCAGATGAAGCAGGGGCAGCGTATGTGTCTACAATTTTTTTTTTTTTTTAAATACTCAGTACTCCTATGCAGCCCATATGTGTCTACAAGGCGTCGACAATGCCTGCCCAATACTTGTTGGATACAATAGTTATCTTAGATAGTGCACATAGGTACTTAGTAGTTGGTTACTCATAGGGGTAGATTTTGTGGCTACGCTGGCTCGTTAGGTAGCAGGTTATGATGGTCAGAAATAAGAGCTTGTATTAAAGTGTTCTCAACGAGCTGGCCAGGCCGGCCTCAACCATGGCCCGCGCCGGCCTAGACCAGACAGAGCTCGGCTGGGGCATCAGGCCGGCGAACTGGGTAGCCGGGGCAGCCTGAATAGCCTGGATCGCCCGAATGGCCTGAATAGCCTGAACGGCCTGAATGGCCTGAAGGGCCTGAATACCTAGCCTGGGCCGCCTGGAGGGCCTGGACCGCCTGGACCGCGCAGGCTATTCAGGCTATTAAAGCGAGATTGCGATGTTGCATTACATCCAGGCATGAAGTTCGAGTATTTGAGGTGAATTGGGCGGAACATCCTGATTGGATTGTAAATGCAAAGGATAAAGTAGGTACAGACACTATGGATATCTAAGTACAACACCTTCTAATCTATTTTATTTCTGATTTATTTATTCTAATGCATTATCATCAGGTACGCGAGATATTTCAAGAGCTGGAGAGTAATGAGGCTTAGTGCGACCTTTTTTTTTTTCTGTATGCGACCGTTGTTTTTTGTGTATGCGACCTTTGTTATCTTTTTCTTTGAAGTCTGTCGGGTTTTTTTTTTTTTTTTAAATACTTAGTACTCCTATGCAGCTCCAACGAGGAGCTATGAGGAGCCACGCAGAAGCCTGGTGGATTCAAGGGAAAGGCAAGTTAATCTGCCAGACCCACGCGAGATGAACTAGATACATATGACGGGGAAAAGGGGAGGGTGAGGCCCCGTGCTGTCATGAACGGACTGGCCGATAGCTTGGAAGCCTGACTGAGCCTCCACTCCCCTAACCTATGAAAATCGAAGAGAACTGATGTAGAGAGACAAAGGAAATTCGTAAATAAGGCTACAGAACAAGCTCTGAACTTCTCAAATTAACTCTCCATATAATAGTCCAAAGAAGGTCTCAGTGGCCTCATATCTATCTTCACCCTCCTCTCTCCACTCTGGCCTGTCTAGCTCCTCCCAGCTCCCCCTGCCTCCTAACAGGTCTCCGCGGATTCGGTTAAAGCGTGGACAAAGTCTGTCGGGTGGTGAGCGACCAACAGTCGCTATTCTTATACAGTATCTATCAATATGTCAGTTTTTCCGACATGTGACTCTCATGAACGTTCAGGCTAATCAGGCCGTCCAGGCGGCCTGAACCATGGACGGCCCGTTGCGAACACTGGAACTTCAATATAGGCAAACCTGGCACCCAGTGATCGCGTTTCGTCCTAGCGGTTACATCCAACAGGATTTTCTCGTACTGAGATCAATTCTCCACGATTTCCCTTTTGTCTTGTCTACCAGTTCACTATTCTCTCCTATTTTTACAGTTCTTCAGTGGAGGGATCGAGGCTCAGTCAGGCCCTCGGGTCATCGGCTAGCCCGTTAGTGACAGCATTGGGCCTCCTTTTTGTACCTATCTTTTGCGCAGGTCTGGCAGATTAACTTGCCTCTCCCTTGAATCCACCGGGCTTTCCGCGTGGCTCCTCATGGCCCCCCTAACGGGGCTGAATAGGAGTATCAAGTATTTAAAAAAAAAAAAAAAAAATCTCGTACTGAGAGGCAAGGTGTTACCCTCAACCACATTGGAAATGGTAATTTTCGGGTCGGGAAATAATCCTTCGGCAACTTGCTATACCTTCTCACCATTTAGCATCTAGTAGTTATAAATCTCTCTATGCAGAATATTTCCTAGAATGTAGCTAATTCTAGGGACCTAGAATTCAACCGTACTAAGCACAATGGATTCTAAAGAGCCAGCATCAAGGACAAGAGAGATATATATATATATATTTTTATTTAGGCTTTATACTAGAGGTCATAGATATCGTGTCATACTACCGGATCTCAGCGCCAGTGATCATAATAAATTTCCTCTCGGTGAGCAATATCCCAAGTGACATGACTGGCGACAGGTGACGCGCGATTAGTGAAGGCAATAAGGCGTTCCTAGCTAGTGTCCCTCTGGTGTATAGGATTTGGTGACTACAGTAAATTCTCGTTATAAGCATATGGTCAGGGCCGGGGTTATATGCTAATATCGAATATATCCTTGTACAGTGAAGTCCCATTATAAGAAACCCCCGTTATAAGAAACCCCATAAGGGGACTTCACTGTATCGGGAGAAAATTACATACATAATAAAACGGACAAAGGAGACAAGAAATGGGTATTAGGACTGATGTAAGAACTCTTTCATCCACTGTTGCATTTTTTTGAACCTTTTTCATACTGAATATTGCCTTCAATTCGAGGTCTTTCATTTGGCAATATAACTTCCAGCTTGTTTACTATCAGACAGTAGGGAATATAGAAGAAGTATTTGCAGAGCAGGGTGGTGGCTCAGACTCAGGATCTTCATTTCCAGCTGATTGCATAGGTCCTCAATATCTTCATCTATGAAGTTCTTCAAACCAGTGCTTGATACCCTACCGGATTCACCAAGAATTTCTTGTCGCTCAATCTCTGACCACGCCTGATGTTGTATACTTTTTGCGGAACTTTCAGATGTGGACATGTGGAGGCTATGGGTATCATTGGATTTAGAAGACTGATATTGAGCTTGACAAATATGCCATATTGGCTACCCTGCTCACTGATTAAGTAGGTATCCTGCTAGCGCCCTAGTGATGTCATTCAGCATTGTGTACCATCCTGTGGGTCATTGAAGAAAATAATGGTGTTGTAAAGCACTAAGAACCGTCATAACGCAGGCTATCCCGCACACTTATATACCATAATATTAGTGATATTGACATCTACTTACGACCATAGACTAAAGAAAACGATGCATCCCGTCTGCTCTGCCATATCTACGCTTCAGATAGCCAGGCTAGTACTGCGGTGGGTGACCACGCGATAAAGTCTCCCACCGCAGCACGCAATGGGTATTTAGAATTTTTTGACTTCTTGTTTCGGTAGCGTTGGATGGTTGCCTTTTTGAGAAGTCACACAGGTAGTCCTTTTAACCAGTCTAGTCCTTTTTTGGCCCATACCTTTTCCGGTATCTCCAGTCTACCCTTTTTGTAATTAAGCTAGTCCTATCTTGGTAGTCTCCCTACCACAACCATTTTAGTCCTGGTTATCATTTTTAGATCGAAGTGCAGGAGTGCACTCATTATCAGCAGCTCTAAGCTTTGATAACCGAAGATGTCTCTATCCCGAAGAAAGCTTACCAGAAGGGTACAATGAGAACTTAAGTCACCTAACCAGAGACCATGTCCCCTCATCCCTCCAACCCGTGAGCATGTCTGCCCCTACAGGGGTTACCTCAGCAATATGCTTCGACTTGGCGCATGGGTGACGCCAACAGCTAGACCAATCTTGTGATACTATTGCAGGAAGCGCAGCAGGACATGGACAGCCAGAACATTGGAATGCTGACTGTCGACCCGGGCAGGACAGTTGCCAACTTGAGCCCGGAAGAGCAGGAAAGACACGAGCTATATATCCATGTCCGGAGTGTTTAGGTGAACGTTCATACCGTATTAATTCGCAACTAAGAATGCTGTCTTATTCACGAACGGGCGGTCGGAGGGGCCTTAAATTTACTGTCTTATACGCGAATACTGTCTTGCCGAGTAGTACTTTCTTAGTTGCGAATTAATACGGTAGGAGAGCACACATGTGATTGATTTCATCTGGAGCTCAATGAGATAAGCATGAGGCTATATCCAGGCACTGCATTCTAACACGTATTTTACTCCCCGAGTCACCATGTATCGCAGATATTTCAAGAATCGTCAAGATCTCCAAAGCACAGGCCCCCGACGAAGGTGACCGTTTTGAGGGGTATACGTAAAGACTTTATGTTAGGGATCAAGGAAATATTGTCGGAATACAGGTATTAGGAGGTCGAGCGAAGGCAAGATCACATAGCTCGGGCGGCCTAACTGCTGCACGAACGGGTGCGGTTTGAACTTAGAACATTGCTCGAGAAGCCAAAGCTAGATACACGATATGGGCATATATATAGGAAGAGGGGTACGTCAGGCCTGCAATGCATCAAATTTGCACATATCACCTGACCCACAACAATTCGCATACCCCCACCCCTGCCAGCCTTGCGCCGTAACACTTTACAGTGCAGTCCCCAGTCTAGTCTGGTTGGCACTGATAGAACGTCTTATTCCTTATCCTCATGATCCTTCTCCAAGATCATGTTCACGTATATCTACATCATGCCAAGCCCGCCAGCCTAGTCGGCTCTGCCATATACAGTATGCTCTGCCATATGCTGTACATGTGCCGCTGCCATTGCTGTACATGTGGTACTAACACCTCCCCTCGGGCGCATGATGAAGTGAAGGCAGAAAGAGAGAAAGAAAGAAAAAAATAGTGAAACAACAAAAAAATAAAAAAAAAGAGGTAACAATTCACATTCCTCCCCTGTTTCCTATGTTCCTACGATTCTGCCTTCCAATCTCTTTTTTAGGTCATTATTTAGGGACCAAGGAGCGAATAATATACCCCACACCCTCCAATCTGCATATTGTCAGATTAGGATTATTTTAGGTCATTAGGGACCACGGAGCGAATAACATACCCCACACCCTCCAATCTGCTTTTTATATTGTCAGATTAGGATTATTTTTAGGTCATTAGGGACCACGGAGCGAATAACATACCCCACACCCTCCAATCTGCATTTTATATTGTCAGATTAGGATTATTTTAGGTCATTTAGGGACCTCGGAGCGAATATACCCCATACCCTCCAATCTGCATTTTATATTGTCAGATTAGGATTATTTTAGGTCATTAGGACCACGAGCGAATACATACCCCACCCTCATCTCACACTGATTTTTTCATGTACAGAATGTTTTTGGGAGAGGAATACTTTCATCCACATAGTGAGATTCCCTCTTCATATGTAGGTATAGTTGATTGCGAGAGGGGAAAACTCCGTAACATAGTCCACATTGATGATGTTGTGATGCTTTAAACCATAAGCCCATTGATTTTGCGTGACGCTCATGTGGTTCTCGAGGTAGAGCTTTTGTAAGAGCATCTGCTACCATGTCTTTTGTAGCAATGTATTCGATTAAGCATTGTCCGGATTCGACCATATGAGTGATAAATCATTCTCTCGCATGTATATGTTTTGTACGAGGCCAGTATTCGCTATGTTTTGCTAGTGCAAGGGCTCCCTTGTTGTCACCGTATAGAATAGGAGTTTTTTCCGGAAGTTTTAGGTTTTCCAAGAATCCCATAATCCATATTAGCTCTCTCGCAGCTTCTGTACCGGCAATGAATTCTGCTTCTGTTGAGCTTAGAGCTACCAGGCCTTGTCGTTTAGAACACCAAGAGATTAGAGTCCCGTGTAAGAAGAATACATATGCTCCAGTAGATTTGCGGGATGCAGTACAGTCCAAGAAAGAGGCATCAAAGTATCCTATCAAGGATGTTGGGATAGGTATAGGGTTCCTTGGTATGTGAGATTTTCCAAGAGTCAGGTATACAGAGTTGTGAGATCGTAGGTAGCGTAATATTCTCATTATACCTGCCCAGTGTCGTTGAGTAGGTTTTGAGGAGAATTGGGCTAATTTCGTTACCGCATAACTGATATCAGGTCTCGTACCTACCATTAGATACATCAGTCTGCCAATTGCCCTTTGATATACCCGAGTCTCCGATAAATCCAATATAGTATCGTCAGCCTCTTCTTCCCATTTTTCTTTGGGGTCCATTGGTATAGAGACAGGTGTAGCATTGGACATATGAAATTCTTCAAGGATTTCATAGACATATTGGGCTTGATCGATGTATAACCTCCGTTCTTGTCGGTTTCGAGTTACCATCATTCCAATGTATCTAGATACAGGACCAAGGTCTTTGAATTTGTATTTGTTGGAGATCTTCTCTTTTGTCTCCGTTGTCTCAGCCTTATTTCCTACAATTAAGATATCGTCAACATGTCCTAAGATGAAGAGGAGTTGGCGGATCCATAGTGCTTGATCAGAGTTAAAACGCTTCAAACCGATTTGAGCCAGAAATTCACTCAGGTCTTCCCACCATGCTCTTGCAGATTGTTTGAGGCCGTATATTGATTTTAGCATTAGGCATACCATCCCCGGATTGTTGGTGTCTTCATATCCTTCTGGTTGGGCCATATATATAAGGAAGTCTTTTAGGAGGCCATTTAGGAAAGCTGAAACAAAATCTCCTTGTTCAATTTCCCAATCGTTGAGTGCTGCTAGGTGGAGGATAATCCGCAATGAGATGAATCGGATAACTGGAGCATATGTCTCATTATAATTGACGCCTTTTGTCTGGGAGTCTCCCCGTGCTACCAAACGAGCTTTAAAGCACTGAATAGTAGGTACCTCCCCTGGTTGTAGCTGTTCTTCTGCTGTTTTGATCGCAAAAACCCATTTGTTTTTGATGACAAGTGTACCTTCGGGAGGTGCAACTAGTTGCCATGTTTGGTTGTTGATTAGGGAAGCATATTCTTCGTCACATGCTTTCTTCCAGTTATCAGCTTGAGGTGATTTCATGGCTGCCTTATAACTTAGGGGAATCTTGAAATTAAACTTGATTGTTGGGTTCAAGATTGTTTTTAGTTGTAGGTAGGCATCATATGGTATATGGTTCACATCCATTGGGATCCTTTGTATGTGGTCATCATAACCGGGTAGTTGTTGTTGTAGATTTTGGGCCACTAGGGAATGGAGATAGGTTGTCATTGCCTGATGGTGAGCTTCGTCCAGTTCAACCTGTTCTATAATCTCATCATCATTATCGAATATATCATCTAGTGGTTCTCCAAGAATGTTTTTTCCCAGTGGTAAACCTCCTTTTGAGAACTTCTCATGTCCAAGAATTTCTTCAAAGAATATTGCATCTCGGCATTTTATCATTGCGTTGCCGTCAATATCGAAGAGTCGAAACATGTTCTCCGTGTCATAATATCCCATAAGCATACATTCCTTACTGTGTGACTCCAATTTTTTCCTTTTCTTATCTGGGATATGTGCATATACTCTGCATCCCCAGATACGGATATGGCCGAGGTAAGGTTTGACACCATACAAAGCTTCATAAGGTGTCATTTTGAGGTTTAGCCCTTTTGCTTTTGTAGGTGTCCGATTATCTAGGTACGTAGCACAGAGCGTGGCCTGACCCCAGAAATCCAGTCGTAGATTTGCACAATTGAGCATAGTGGATGCTGAGTGAATTATGATACGATGATATACCTCTGCATCTCCGTTCATTTCGGAGCTATATGGTTGTGTTGTGACTTGTTGTATACCTTGATCTTTTAACCATAATTGGAATTCAGTATCCAACCACTCTCCGCCTCCATCAGTATGAAGACACTTGACTTTGCAATCAAATTGTCTCTCTACTTGGGCCTTCCATTCTCTAAAGATTTTTGCTGCTTCTCCTTTTTTCTTCAACAGGTATATCCATTTGTATCGGGACTTGCCACAAACCATGAGACAAGTATACTTGTGGCCCCAAAAATCAGCAACATGCATAGGTCCACACAAATCTGCATAGATAATCTCCAAATTAGCTTTTGGAAACTTGCCCGGCATGCGTGAAATTTGACGTCGTTGATGTGCTTTGACACAGTCATCACAATTTAGCTTGTTTTTCCTAGGTTCCCCAAATTCAACGCCATCTGCAAGCTTAGGGACTAGGGATAGGTATTTTTTATTGATGTGACCTAGTCTTCGATGCCATGTATCTAGCTGTTGAGTATCCGTTCGATATTTTGCTGTATAGGAGTTTTGGATCGGTTTTGCAGTGAGGGGTTGAATTCTGTCTGGGAATGACGTTATTTGTAGGATAAGTTGTTGAGGAGAGCATTCTTGTAGGTAGTAAACAAAATTCTCCCTATCTGCAACCGCCCAAAGAGCTCCCAGCTTAAATACATAACACTTGCCATTCTTCAATGAAAACTCCAAACCCTTTGCTTCCAGTTGTCCTATTGATATAAGATGAGTATTCGGAAGAAGGTCGGGGGAATACATCACATCCGAGATTAATATAGTTCCGCATTGTAATTGTAGGATAAGATCTCCTTTTGCAGTCGCATAAATAATCCCATTTGCTGTTTCGACTGGTGTTGATTTAATCGTTCGAGTATTCGTAAGGAGTTTAAGATTGCTGGTGTAGTGATTAGAGGCTCCTGAATCGAGCATCCACCGTTGTTTATGTTTTGCTAAATCAGTCGATTGCATCATACAACAGTGATTAATAACTCCTGTGACATTCTTTCCAATTGGAACACCTCGGACTGCCTTTGCCTGGTTCTTTTGTCTTCGTTGCTTATGTGTGTCTTCCTGTGATTCAGATGAGGATTCGCAGGAAGAAGAAGAAGAAGAGGATTCTTCAGGAGAAGAAGATTGTTTATCCTTCTTCTTCTTATGCATCTGTTTTGAGATTCTGTAGGTAGATCGTTGTTTGTGGTATGTCCTGATGTGTTTCTTCTGTGTATCGACCTTGTCACCGTTTCTGCCAAATCTGCCTCTTTTTCCTCGACTCCGGTTTTGATATTGTGTAGGTCGTAGTTCAGGATGTTTTATCCAACAATCGGTGATGCCATGATTCGATAGTCCGCAATGTTCGCATTTTTTCTGTGTTTCGTTCTGAGGATTCTTCGCCGCATATGCTACTGGGGCAGGTTGAAACGTAGGGGTAATGGTCTCTGCTGTTTTCTGTAGTTGGACCATAGCCGTTCGTTTTTGTATCAGCTTCTCTTCTCTCATACATGATTCCCTGATGTCTTTTATATCCAGCGGATTATTGTTGTTGTCCATGTTGGTAAGAGTAGTGACGAGAGTAGCATATTCTGGGAGAAGGTTTGCTAGAATTTGCCACTTTACTTTCTGATCACTAATATCTTCCCCCAGGTGTTTTAGGTCAGCTGCTGCGTTCGTGACCTGGTTGATAAATGATAGGACAGTTTGATCAGAACGCTGACTAAGGGAGTTGAACGTCATGGTTAGCTGGAAGATATTTGTTGAGGAGGAGGATTGAAATAAGCTCTCAAGAGTCTTCCAGGCTTCTCGTGCAGTCATATCGTCAGTCAAAGATGACTGAATTTCAGATTTACATCTGAAGTAAATCTCTGAAAACGCCCACTTATCAGCCTTTGCCCAGCTGATATTTGCATCTGGTGGTTGTTCATGATCGATGAGGTCGAGAAGACACATTCTCATGAGGAGGATCCTCATATTTTTTCTCCATATCCCATAGTTGGTATGGTCGAGCAGGTCAAAGACCAGAGTCTCTCGATGAAGGGACTTTGGGATATCTAGGTCTTCCATGATGGCTTTCGGAGGGGTTTTGTTGATTGGAAGAGGTTTTTTGGGTGTATCTGCGATGTAGATACAGAGGGCTTCATAACCTGATAGAACGTCTTATTCCTTATCCTCATGATCCTTCTCCAAGATCATGTTCACGTATATCTACATCATGCCAAGCCCGCCAGCCTAGTCGGCTCTGCCATATACAGTATGCTCTGCCATATGCTGTACATGTGCCGCTGCCATTGCTGTACATGTGGTACTAACAGGCACTCCCCAGTCAACATATCCGCTTACTGGAATACCCGCCATATTAGATAAATACCTCTAGTCGCATAGCAAAAGCGAAAAAGCCATCCGGGGTTTATGGACGGATATACAGGGTACTCAAAGCTTGGCCATTTTTTCAGCCATAATTTTCACACAAGAATTTTGGGTCTAAAATAATCTTTTGATTCCCTTATATTATTTCAACAATTACTTGCACAGGCCCGAATCACGTGGACTGACATTTATGCCAAACCTGGGCCAACCTAGGCTGGTAGGTACTAGTCTCGTACCCTAGTCAGGTTGGCACAACGACCTGTGCCAACCAGACTACTCGTACCCTACTTAGTCTGGTTGACCCTAGTCTGGCTTGCACTAGCCCCTCGTAGCCTAGGTAGTAACTTTACTTAGCGGACTTGCCCGTTGCATTACAATTTCACCGTTAACAAACGTTCCACTCAACCCTCCTCCCGCCCTACCTCCATCCTTCACTCCGCCCTCAGCACGAGAGCACTCTCCGTCCTGCCCCGCCGACATTACCTCCATCGTGCCAACCAGACTAACCTCCATCCCTCATTCAACACCCCCCATCTTGCATCCCCTCATCCTCACAACGAACTCAAACTTTGACTTTCTCCTTGTCTGCTGTTAGCAGTGCTGGATTACTTGCATTAGGTTGCTCTCCTTCTATGTATTATTCCATCGACATCTGAATCTCTGTCTACTAATAGCTTAAGCAGATATACCTTTTGCTCTCTCAGGAGTCGTTTGACTCCCATCTTCCCATTATGTCCAAGCAGACGTTCGCCAAAGCAATGTACTGTGAGTATTTGGCACAGATACCTTGTTTGCACCCAGAGGACACTGTGGGGAGCACGGCCGTGCACGTTGGAACTGCTATGGTTAATAAGATGGGACCAATTGTCCCTGAGTTCCATATTGAGGATTGCGTATTTGCGAAGCCCTATCCTGGTGAGTTTGCTGTGTAGGTTCCGATAATTTTTACTGACTAAGAGATTATATGCAGACACGATTGCTTCCAAAAAGCAGAAAGAGCCCCCTCCTGGTGAACTTCTCATGATTATGACTCCACCATCTGGCACTAATCCCGTCATACACACCCTTAATGCTTGCAAAACCGCGTGTAGCGAGTCAGAGAGACAAGCCCAAGAAGCTCAGGCTGAAGCTAATGCTGAAAGGCTGATGCGTGAGGGTGAGCCTATCCCAGATGAGCCCTTCAGTGAAGATATACTCTACTAACAATAATGGCTTCTCTTTAGAAAGTGAGGTCGATAACCAGAAGCTGGAAAATAAGTACGAGCAAGCGGAGCGTAAGCTTCAGCAAGCCATGGATGACCGTGACAGAGCGCAGAGAGAACGTGATAGTGCTATCAATGGAAAGGCTCAATCTGAGCAGGATTGGCATAGAGTCCTTATGCCTCTAAAAGAAAAATTGTGTACGGAGTGGGAAAGGGGACAGGAAGCAAGATTTGAGCGTCTTAGGAACTCCATTACGGAGGATTTCAACAAACAACTGGCAGACCATCAAAAGACCATCACTGACCACCAAAAGACCTCACTGACCATCAAAAAGAGATCACGGAGCTTATGGCCACTACAAGGCCATCAAAAAGAGATCACGGAGCTTATGGCCACTACAAGGATTGTGAGTTCTAATTACAGGATTCTATATCGCTTTCCATGCTAAGTTTAACAAAAGATATGTTGGAATACCTTGTTAGGCAGCGGACGGAGCGGTGGAGCGGCGGGTGCGCGAACACGGGTGCACAGCAGATCTATAGTAATATGCCTACTAGAGCGGACGGTAAAACGTGAAGTGGACAATAGAACTGAAGAGTGCAATAATGCGATAGAGAACGAAGCGAATTGAAGACTTGCTTAATTTCATAAAAATACAGGTCCGGAGCGTTGTCTATATACACGGAATCTCAGGGTAAAGACAAAGCGCAGGGATGTGTTATTCAACCAATCAGAAGCGAGAAAATGCAAGGATTGCGGAGAGGGGTCGGTGGCAACCACAGTGACTCAACCCAACATACAGAAAAAATACTTGCGTACGTGTGGACGTAAGACGATTGCGTATGCGCGGACGTAAGGTGCTTGCATGTATGTGAGTTCAGCTGAATATTGTCGTTGTGGCGACAATGGCTTCGCCGGACAGTGGTTGGCGGAACAGCAATATCCGGGTGTATTGGATGTGCGTTTTAACAAAGTTGGCCTAATCAAATCATAGCATACACAAGAACTGTCAGCATTGGCGCTGAGGAACATGCTCAATGAATGTCGGGATTCATTTGCTAAAAAGGCGGGATATAGTGATGATTGGAGGGGGGTGAAGAAGGAGCTACAGGACAGAAAGATCACCCTCACCGAGGTAAAAGGGAAAATGGAGGGCGCTCTTCAACATGTGGACTGGGGATCAAACGGGGTGGGAAAGGTGGTGAGCTTTGTAATTGATAATTGGCCTATTAGGAGGGCAGGAATTATGTCAGCCCATGGTGGTGAGGGTGCCGAGGCTAGGGTTTATAGCGATCAACTGGAGAAGGCGATTGAGGGCACGCAGGATGAGAGTGACAAGAGGTTGTTGGAAAAACTCCAGGAATTTCTCCAGGAGTAGATTGTATTTGTATATTTAAAAAATATGTGCCAATAGCACCCAAGGGGGGTTACGCCGAGCAATGCTCGTATCCAAATTGGGAGAAGATAAATTCCAACCAGACTACGAGAATACTTGTATGTAAGGGGCTGTTGTCAGCGGAGATCGATGAAGGTATTAACGTAGCTGTCAACTAGAAGCTTTTTCCTCCTCGCATCAGGTAACCTCTCCCTGACTTAAATGCCTACACTAACAAATACTACCCTATAATAGCCTTTGAATCTATGACGGATAGAACCAGGGGAGGTTGGGGGGAGAAACTAGGCTTGAAAATACAAAGAAGGTTTATGAAAACGAGGGGAGGAACGTGAGTTGAATTGCTTCTTTCCTCAAAATGTTTCTTCTATTGTTATTTAATTTTTTTTTTTTGTCTATTATTGTTTTCTTTCATCATGCGCCCGAGGGGAGGTGTTAGTACTACCGTATTATCTCGTTAGCGCGAACAAAGTCGCTAAGCATTTTTATGGCGTCTAGACGCCACTATGGGTACGTCCTGATGACACCGTCCTGCCAATGTCTTCTGTGGCGATCTGAGGTCGCCCAGATCCTGCCGTCATGACCCTCTGGCGTCCTATGTCATCCTGTGCCTCTGACATCCCATTTCCTCTGGCAGCTTATGGCGTCCGGATAACCTCCCTTCAGCTTATGGCAGCCGGATGTCCTCCTTCAGGTTATGGCATCCGGATTCTAGTTGTTGTCTCTGCTGTCTCCCAAACGTCATCTCGTGCCTTTCCGCGACGCCGAGGAGTTCAACCCTAGCTGTTCCGAGCTGCCTGGATCTCTAACCATGCCTTAGCGCTCGGATGCCTGCTACGTACAATGAAGCGCACTTACGCTATGGAACCGTCGACATCGGAGCTATGAAAGTGTAGATATCGGAGCCATGGAAGTGTCGATATTGCAGGTGTGAGATAGGTTAGTTATATGTGCAGTTGTCGGAGGTTTGGCAATCTCTCACCTATATGAACTGAACTTGCTCAGTTGCTTTTTGCTGTAGAGTAAGATTTTGTATTGAGCGGTCTCCTTTAACAATCCCTAAAATCTTATCTCCGGTAATAATATTAGGAGGCTGACCGCTAAGTTAGCATTGTCCGGGTTTTGATTATTATTTTCTGCATACCTGAAATATTACTATTAGTCCAAGTTCTCTACATACTGCTCTTTACCTACCACTTTGAAAAAAAATCGAATTGTTGTCTCATTCCACCAACCAGACTACATTCCACCCCAGTCGAAGCCCAATCTGTCTTTTGAAATGACAGGGCTTTTTCACACAAAACGGAATAACCTCTCGGCATCCGGACCGCTTCGTTATACACGGGACGCTCATACTAGTCTGGCGGGCACCGGCCTCTCCGACTACGCTCATACAGTGTCTTTACTTGTGATAACATGTAAGTAAGGCATTTTGCTTTATAAGATGAATGGCATATCAGGTGTCTGTAATACAGAATCATATTGGGGAGATCGGGGCCGAAGATACATGGCCTCCATGACTTGTAATAAACCCCTGGAGTCTGTGAGTGTACAATATACTATCAGTGTTTAGGCAAACCTGGCACCCAGTGATCACGTTTTGTCCTAGCGGTTACACTCTCCAACAGAGCCAAGTCCCAGCGAGCTCCTATTACAACATATTCTTATTTTCCCATACAAAATTTGCTGGGGCAGAGCTCAATTAAGGTTGTTTATACTGATACTTCACTTAGTCTGTACATGTGGGTCCACTGGCCTGAGACTACAAATTGCCAGCTGTTCTCGTATTTTTCTCAAGTGCCGCCAAGATGGCTCAGTTTCAACTCTTGAGATGAGAGGTTTTGTATAGCAACACTGACAGCGAATAGACAGATGAATGGCCAATCAAGGGACACTTCACCTGATAGTAGTGTGACGGTAAGACGAGTGCGAATGTATGCGAACGTATGAGTAAGCACGTAGGTATGAATATATGTGAGAATATGAACATAGACGTGCGAATGTATGAGTGAGCACATAGGTATGAAGATATGTGAGAATATGAGCATCCAGTTCTCTATCTATCTCCTATCGAGATGCAATAAGAAGTGCTCTATATATATACATGAAGAAGGAAGGGATAATGCTAATGAGTATTGCTGGAAAGCAGGTATGTGCTGGAGTTACGTGAGTGACATCGCCATAATGAGTGGCATGTCGCCATGACATGAGTGGCATATCGCCATGACATGAGTGGCATACTATGTAGCTACGTGTGTCGCCATGTATGATGTATGACTCACGTGCTTTTCAACACCAACCAGACTACCTCCTCAGTATCCTAGTCTGGTTGGCACAACACTAACCAGACTGACCTTCTGCTACCATCCATACTTCCTTATTGTACTTAGTACCACTTGCACAACATCGGATGCTATACTCCTCATCTGTCATACCCAATATTATATTAATCCACTATACCTCTAATCACTACCACCTCCACTAAATGTCTACCCCTCACAAGATCGCCATCGTGGACATCCCTGCGACCGCTGACATGCCCAGCACTACTGGCGTCTGCACTTCCACTATGCCCAACTACGCCGAAAAAGATCCCCGAAAGTGGAGCACTACCGATGTATTAGAATTTTTGCAAGACAACAAAGAGGAGGGTGTCTTTGAGGAGGCTGATATATACGCCATCTGGGCCAATAAAGTCTCCGGGCACCTGTTATTAGAACTGACTAGGGACGACTTTCGTGGGGATCCTTATAATCTGGCTGATGGAACCGCAAGAGCGCTGGTGAAAATTATCAGCAGTTTGAAGCTAACTCCAAGTCACTTGCCCCTTACCACAATTAATGACTCATGCTAACAATTTATTTACTGTACAGTTGCTAGTGAAGAATACATTTTCGAAAACAACCCTGATCCGCTGCTTAGAGCATTTAGTGTGCTAGGTATCGACCGAAAAAGCTATCTGCCAAGTCTGGCCCAAATCTCAAGCAAGTCGGCCATATACAGTGGAGTCCCGTTATAAGAAACCCCCGTTATAAGAAACCTCCCGTTATAAGAAACAGTGCTCCGGTCCGGCCAGAATTTGTATGGGAAAATAAGAAACCCTCGTTACTAGCAGGTTTCTTAAGTATTCGCTTAGTAATACATATAAAATTGTGAGTTTCTTATAACGAGTTCTAAACGAGTTGAGCCAAACATATTGTGCAAATTGTTTTATCACTAGTACACATTCAACTACAACATTTCGGGCCTTATTTTACACATCTACACCCAGTCAATTGTGATCAATTGTCATTTTGTTACGCTCCTGCAAGTTCTCTAGGTATACCCAAGCTACTTATTCCACACAAGGATATTCAAACTCGCTAGGCATGGAGTCAGAAGGAGCGGGATGATATCTGCAATCAACGTACACTACATCCTGGGCATAGCTATCAAGGGATAAAGCAGTGGTTCAATATGAGCTGGCTCCTCTACATGAGTCAGATTCTGGGGGCGGTGATACTCCTCTTATGCAGCTGCGCTTGAAGGCCTGGAAACTCTACGTCTTTTTCGTCTCCAAAATTCCCATGTTAATGCACGGAAGGGCGAGCAGCTAGAGGCTCTTCTGTATAGAGAGAAGCGGGATATTGAGGGGTTACAACGCATGGCGCGAGGCAGATAACAGCAAACAACAATTACTGATTTTTTGGGACCTCGCTCGGACATTTCTTAATTTTTATGTACATATCCCGATATAAGAAACCTCCCGTTATAAGAAACTCCCGGCCGGTCCCCAGGGGGTTTCTTATAACGGGACTCCACTGTACGTCGCTTCAAAAGGTGGCCGGAGGGTACAAGGAAGCTGGCAAAGGCTTTCCAACAGCTGGATTAATTGACATTGAGGAAAGCCCAATAATCAAAACTTCAAAGCTCTACGTTAGGAAGTGTTATTCAGACATATATAACATAATCAAGGAAGGAACTTCAAACATAGCCATAACCGGAACGCCAGGAATCGGCAAGTCTTGTTTCCTCTTGTATTTCATCCTGCGGGTCCACTGACGATGAACCGAATATCGTCATATTCCACCCCGAACCGAATGTTTGTTACTGTTATTATGGCACGGAGCTCGTTCATACCGGTAGTTACAATGACTTTACTAATTTCCTTGATATTCCGAATGTATGGTACCTGTCAGACAATGAAGATGGCCCCCCGAGAAGGTGCTTGCAAAAACCATAGTTGCACTATGACCCAGAAAGGGCACAAATGCGTTTCCCAGATTTCACAAATTCCTCAAGGATGTCAATAGAAGCGGCAAACTTTGCATGCCGCTATGGTCTTTTGAAGAGATATCGGATTGTCGAGAAGGCATCTTCTCCGACCTGTCCGAAGATGTAGTGTCGGAACTATTTGATAAAGCAGGTGGTGTACCAAGAAGCATACTACTTAAACCATCGAGGGAGAAGGAATTAAAGACTGCTGTTGAGGCTGGTCTAGAAGATATCGAGGATGCTTTGAGGCATGTCAGAGACCTGGCTAAAATACATTTATGCTTCATGGAAGAAAAGGAAACGATTCAGTTTAGCTCCCAGCTCATGCATCTGGTCCCTGGATCACGGGACTATTTATTTGCGAATTCACGACGTCGATGGGCTTCCCGATATGTTCTAGCCAAGTTTTCAAAATCTCTGGGCAACCAATCTATAGGATACCTTAAGAGCAGCATAGCCAGCCGTCACACACTTAACCCCCAGGGGTTCCAATTTGAATGCCTAGTGGTTGGGATGTTTCAAAACTTAAAGTCCGCATACAATTATCGGCTTATCGATGATGTTTTAACTGAGGAGTTACTGATACAGCTTCCGACACGATTCACGACGTTTAAAGATCTTGAGGAGCTAGAGTATGTGGCGAAGGAAGGATTCCTGGGGGAGAACGAAGAGCCTTCCGAGGATGAAGTTGATGATATGACGGATATAGTGGACGAGGCAGATGAGGAGATGGATGAGGCGGGTTGCCTGGTGAATCAGGTGAAAGACGGAGCCATGCTGGGGCTGACCGCTACGAAGCAGATAGATCGTTTTTTGCTACCAGGACGCAGGAACGTCCCTGCTATTGACCTCATACGCTGGCCCAAGACCAAGCAATACATCGAACTCTTTCAAATCACTACGTCTAGAGTCCATCCCATTAAACTAGACAAGCTTCAGGAGGTCATAAGAGTGCTGAAGTTATCCTGGGGAATAAACGAGTTCCGGCTTATTTTTGTGGTGCCAAATGAACTAGCGGATGGCTATACTCGGCAAAAGTATCTCACTCAGGTGGGCAAGGTGGCCTGGCGTACAAAGGAGATCGACCGATGCGTTACACAATGGATTTTAGGGATCGACTTGAGCTAAGCAACAGCTTAATATGTATGTGTGTTGCTCTGTTTTCTGGGCGGTGTGGCGGCATGTTTCCTGCTTTTATCCTGGTGGTCGAGTTGCTCTCTTGCGATTTTATTTGTTTTAAATCGATCAGTACCGACAACCACCTCAGTACGATGATAGGTCAGGAGGGGTAATTGAAGATGGAGCAGGTACAGGTACGTGGGGTAGGCAGCGGATCGATTCGCAGGCATCTATAAAGACTCGCTAGTGGTATTGAATGTCATAGCAAACGGCCTGGCCGTTTTAACTTTTTCCTACATACTTGCGAGCTCTGTATTGTAGAATCAAATTTGTTCTTTCCCTTCTAGTAGCGGTGATTTGGACACTGATTTCTAGAATCGGTGCTTTTTTTTTTTTTAACTTCGTACTCGTATGACGTGGGACCCATGACGAGGATAATGACTCGTACGCCGCTCTCTAGTACGCCGCTCTCTGGTACGCCTTCTCGTTGCTCCCGACTCCAATGTGACCCCTAACGTAGGCGATCTTTCTTTCCATGGAAACCAGGCGCGATTTGATCTGAGCTTCGATGCCCGACTTGCCCCCCCCTGCTCATTCTGGCGACTGACTGTATGGCAGCTCGGGAGTCCGTGACCGTGATTCCGGGCTGATTTCGGCAGTGGTTTCTGTATTATTATTTGCACGCGGATATCTAGGTTGATTTGGACGCTGACTTCTAAGCATTTTTTTTTTATTCGTTTAAAACTCATTATAGTAGAACTTCCTTACAAGCATTAGAATAAATTCGCTATAAGGCCAGATGCTGACCGCCCTCATACAGAATAAGGATAAAAACTCTGTAGGCATATTCTTAGATTCAGTATATTCTTATTAAAAAAGGATACTGCAGGGAAATTAATTTAAGCACTACGGTAGCCGGAGTTATTTACATGGTACCAAGACATATCATTCACCAACAATTCCGTGCAGGATGAGTCCACTTGGTCAATCTCAAGAACCAGTGGGTTTCTGACGTCGGAATCTACAGCATTCGACAGAAAAGGAAGAGCTGAGCAAGAATATCTGATTTTTGCCAGAAATACCTGAAAACTACAAAATCCTCTACGAGGTCAAGTTTCTACCGCTGTTGAGCTTGACCAGGCTACTTCGGTCAAGGATTTTTTAACACTGCAACCTTTGGCTCCTCGCTATGTTATCTTTGAGGTTCTAATTTGAAGGGTACCAGAGTGGCAATGCTAAATTATGATAAGCAAAAGAGAAAGAAAAAGAAATGGAAAAGCAAAAAAAAGAACAGCAAAAAAAATATATTAAAAAAAGAAAAGCAAAAAGAAAAAAGAAAAAAGAAAAAAAATTCAGCCCTGACGCTTTCGGAGAATTGCTTTGATCTCAGACAATTGCACCGTTAGGAGATCCACGTTCAGCTTGAGCTTTTCATCGAAAGAGGCCTTGAGCTCCTGGTTGCTGGCATCAAGTTTTCTGTTGATCTCCTGATTGATATGGTAATAGGAGAACAACTATAAAGTATCAATTAGTAACTGTAAAGTGTATGTACTAACTTGGGACATTACTTACGCCTCCAAAACCATAGGCCATCATAAAGCTCAGCTGCATCCGAGCGTTCGACCGAATATCCGCCTTATCAGTCAACCAGTGTTCATAAGCCTGGGCATTCTATGCCTACATATATGTTAAAAAGATGTCACCTGTAACTCATCTCTTCCTTGTATTGAACTTACCGAGGAGGTTGTATTGGCTGAACTTTCTGAGTGGATTCTAGCGCGTTGAAGAGGATTCATGAGATAGTCTCGGCACCTGAGACGGGAGTAGGGAGCCCGAAGAGGGTTAATGAGGCGCATTTTTCAGCAGAGAGTATCGCTAGATTGGCTGGATAGTATCGCTGGATGGATCAAGACTAGATAGGCTGGATTGATATTGCTGCGATGAAAGTGAAAAGAAGTAAAAAAAGTGTGGGAGGATTGGGCTGGGAAGAGGCTCAAGCAGAACACGCTAATAATTTTACTTTTCCTTTATGCAGCAGCTTAGATATCTAGCTGTTTTGAGAGGTAGCAAAGGGCCTCGTCATGACGAGTAACCTACTGTGGCTATTACAACTCCCAGACTACCCTTTCCAAAACATCTACTGTTTGCTCTAACCATACCTTAATTCATACCCACTCCATCTATTACTTCTACAATATATGCTTTTTTGCTCTAACCACTCCATAGTTCTCACGACCGAAGTGCACGAATCTCAACCCAAACCATACCGACATGTCCATACTATACTCTTCTAATATCATTATAGTATCGGAGGAATAGGGAGTTGGACACTTGTTTCGTTTGTTTACGGTGTGGGAGTATCGGAATTAAGAAGGTAATCCTACTAGTCAAGGAAAGTATAAGTGCTTTTGTTCACCAGAAAAAGCTATCATTATTATTAAGAAGAAACAGCAGTTTTTATGCGAAGATAAGGAAGCAATCTTTATGGATTCTTCTGCCACTCTCTTAAGCAATAATGATTTAGTAATACATTACTCTTTTCATACTTCACAAAATAAGTCACTGAATGGGAAACACTCATAATAGCTACTTAAGTATATTAGCTAAGGCTATATGAGTCTATTATATTAATCAGTTATCAGAGGACTGGGTTAAGAAGCCAGGCGAAGTAGAGTACCGCTCAACCAGACTAGGTCCCGCTTCTTTACTCGATCGCACATATTTTCAAGCTCTACCAAGCTCAAAAACCTCCAGTAATTCAGTTACATATTTCTATTATCAAAATTATACAACTCACTTTGTAATGGGTTTTCATAGTCTAGTTGGGTTTTTCATACAGTTTAGGATAAGAGCTATCTTTTATTATTCTCGAAATTTTCGTTTATAGGTGATAGCAGAGTATTTGCAGTGGTAATTACTAAGTATGGTGCTGAATTGCACTCCCTTCTACAACCCTCTCAGCTCCTCTCATAATCAGTTAACATCAGGAAAAAATAAGTGGCATTAGGATGCCATATGGTGTCTCCTGGAGACAGCCTTGTCTCTAGAGATACAGGAGACAAACTATTTTTCTTCCTGATGAAGTATGAGTGTTTTTCGTGTTTTCCTAGTTATGCGTATAGGAATATAGAAACTAGTCATGTAGAGAAAATTAGTACATATGCTTTTGAAATAGCATTTATATTAATGAGGATGTGGTATTCGCACTGAGTATTTGCATTGATATGTATGCTCATGTCACGTTTAACAATGTTACGTTTAAGAATAATAATCTCGTCATAATGAGCCCTCTCACTACCTCTCAAAACAGCTAGATATCTAAGCTGCTGCTTTTCCTTTATAGGATAGTAAAATTATTAGCGTGTTCTGCTTGAGCTATTCTGATGGGCAGCCAACGCAAATGCCCGACAAATGCCGAAATCGGGGAAGGGCAAAGGCCGGAATGCAGGCGGATCACAATGCCAGCTAGGAATACCCGGTCTATCGAATGCCCCACCGAACACAAGATCCAAGTGGAAAGCCTGATTCATGTATAGGCATAGAAATAGCAGATGAACCAACAGAAGGGGAGACCGATGCGGAAATAGAAAATGAACTTGAAACATGCGGAAGTAAAGGCCCGATATTAGGTGCCTCCAAAGCAGCTAAATTAAGACATGCTTATGCTTATGGCAATAATCAGTACATCTAACGCCAGACTTGAAGCATTTGTAGCGTCTAGTCTGGCAAGTTGATATATGTAGGCAAGTACAAGACAGAAGAACTTCTGGTAATATGTCTTCTTGTGATACAGGCGGAATCTGATGTACGACTCTAATACAAGGCAACATAAATAGAGAGAGCCTAAAAGGTAAAGAGCCTATATGAGCTACATAAGTAGAGTGAAGCGGAGGCAGAAGAGCTTAGGTGAGCAAGCCTGAGCCAGAAGAGCCTGGCAGAGGAAGCCGGTGGCAGAGGGAAGCCGACCTGGCAGCTACTGTGCATTAACAAGGGGACTTTGCATATAGTCACGCCAAGTAGCGTGTTGTGTCTAGTAGAGAGAGTGGTATAGTGTTGTATTCCACTAGAGTGGCATTTCAGACTAGTCCTTGTTATTCCAGTGACAATTCAAACCTTTTCTCTATTTCCAGAACCTCGATATATCTAGAATTCCCCAGAATCACCTTCCCACACTCGCGTGACCTCTCCTTACGCAAGTGTGTTCTTAACAGTACCTAGGTCTAGATCACTAGATTATAAAAGGTAGTGACTACGCTAGCAGGCTTAGTGCAAATTAACAGAGGCACGAGATCATCTTGTCGGCACCATACCTTTTCGTGTATCCCGCAGCTACCTACCCTTTTTGTCAGTAAGCTAGTACTATCTTGGTATTCTCCCTACCACACCATTTTGTCTGGTTATCATTTTTAGATCGAGTTTCGCCAGTCCCATGACGCCAACATGTAGTTGAGGCGAGCCCTTGACATGCAGTGCTGCACACAAAAATTAATATCAGTGTTCTCAATAGGCTAGGCTAGGCCGGCCGAAGCTAAGGCCGGGGCTGGCCTGGGCCACTCTAAGGCAGGCCGGGGCCGGGCCTTCTTATTCAGGCCGGCCTGATGGAAGGCCTGGGCCGGTCCAGGCCGCCTGAATAGCCTGGACCACGGCCTGAATAGCCTGGACTACGGCCTGAATAGCCTGGACTACGGCCTGAATAGCCTGAATAGCCTGAATAGCCTGGACGGCCTGCTTACGGCCTGAATAGCCTGGGCCAGCCTGGGGCCGGTCCAGGCTATTCAGGCCTTCTGAAAGTCAGGCCGGGGCCGCCCCAGGCGGTTTCAGGCCCGCACAGACCTCGGCCCCCAGGCCAGGCTTCAGGCGGCCTGGTCGGCGGCCTGGCCGGTTGAGAACACTGCAAAAATTTCATGTTTGGAGTCTGGCTTCGACCCCAAATGCCAGCTGTGCTGGGTCGTCAAATGTATATCTATGTACGGTTGTTTTCCTCCTTGCTGAACAGAAATTCACAACATCGCCATCCATGTCTATAGTGCCAACACCAACCCAGATCCTTCCTACAGCCGCCTTAGGCGGCATGACTACTGACCCCTTCTATACCTTTAATCAAGCTCGCCCTGGCAGGAGTGCAGCCCATTATCGGCACCTCCAAGCCCTCCTGACAACGGAAGATGTCTCCATCCCCAAGAACGTTTACCAGTAGGGCACAATGAGAAAGCTGAACGGCGTTGAGAAACGGTTCAGTAAATTCTGCTGTGAAATGTTAAACATGATGCAGGTAAAATATACCTCCGATACCATCATTCCATACCTACAGTCGCTGTTCGACGAGCGAAAGCTTCATTCAACAATTCAGACGGAATGGACCCAACTGCGAATGATCGCAAAGACCCTACACGGTGATCTCTGTGGAACCCCGAATGCTACTTAAGTCAACAAGTTCCTTGATCACCTCAAGGCACAGCCAATTGAGAACAACACATACAAAACCAAATCAGTAGCCAACGGGAGTGATCTCAGATCTATACTCCAATTCTCCTGGAAGATCCCACCTTTTATACCGCCCATCGATACCGTCTTCAACTAGCACTATTTCTATTGGTAGCCAGCTTCATCAGCAACAACCGCTTGATTTGCGTCCCGGGCGTCCGACGCCCAGGACGCCATATAGCAAAACTCAACGTTGTGGTGCAGATGCATTTTCCGTTACGTTCCGAACGCAGCCATATTATCTGTAACCTACTGAACGCACAATTGCACCTTCCAACGTTGCCTACCAAAGTCTGACTTTCTCTTCCTTCTCTCATCTAAAGCTTTCTCCACCTCCTTCTCAAGGATTTATCTTGTTTTTCTACCACCTATACGTACTCAAAATCTTATTCTCATTATGAGCGTAGCTCTTATTACAGGTCACATTTCCATTCCGATCGGCCCCACAGCATAGCCGCGCTCGCGCTTGTTGTTCTATCGCACCCGCATTTTTTTGCATTTCAAATATTTCATATATTTTCATGATATAATCTATATAGCTAGCTAAACATACACAACTATCCTTGAGCCCCAAAATCACCATAGAAATGCATCGCACATATCAGCCTGGAATCGTGTGAGCAAATGAACCTAGAAAAGCGCGCAAAGATCTCTACCATCTTTCACGGGGAAGCGGATCATCACAGAGAAATGGATCAATTCATCGGCTATCTACCTGACGCACGAGATCTAGTTACACGGAGCCCAGAACGAGTGTGAGAGCGTAAGGAGGGGCCAGGGGTAGGGGAAGGGGGTGTCCGAGGCTGTAAGGACTCAACTGGGGGGCCTGGAGCCGGAGTAGCAAGTGTTATTGTAGAAAAAATAGAACCAGATGAGGAAATAGAGGGGCAATCTAAATCACTTTCCCAGTTATCCATCTCTTCCCCGCTAATAGCCTCTTCACTATCTGATGAATTAATAACAACAAAGGAAACCACCTTGCGTTTTCCAGCCTGCTTGGGTGTATGGGGAGGGTTGGATACTTGGGGTTTGCCAGCTCGCTTAGCGGCTTTCTGCCGCTTTTCCTCCTTCTTTGCCTCTCGTGCCTCTCGTTCAATATAGAGCTCTTTCAGTGCCTTACCATCCATAACTCGACCTCGAGCCCTTCCTATCTCTCGCTTATCAACCTTCAATGCAAGCTTTTGTGCCTCCTGCCACTGCTGTAGTGTCCTGCGCTCTAACTTACGGTCCTTATCTGCTGCAATTCCAAACTTCTCAAGTTGCTCAATAAGATCAGCCAGTTCCGCTCGATTAATCACTGCATCCTTTGATCTTAGGCGCAAGGTTGCCTGTCTGACCTGTCAGTGTAGCTCAGCCGTGTTGCGTGGTGTAGGGGGTTCAAGCAGGGGATCGACAACATGGGCTCTTGGTAGTGCTTGTCCATGCGTCAACTTGTCTAAGACATGTCGTGGATTGTGTGGAATAAGACCTGCTCCCCGCCAAGCACTAAGAATATTCTTTTGGGTATATGTTGCATTGCGTGCCTCAATAAGCATTGGAAGAAAATTGCCTTTGTTAATTGCAACATTACCAAAGTGAACAAGCTGATCAACCTGCTTTCCATATGCCTTCTGTAGTGGTGAGAATAATCCGACATCAAGTGGTTGTAGGAGATGGGTAGAATGTGCCGGAAGACAGTAGGCAATGATATTGACGCTGAGGCAGAACTCAATAAACTCAATCGTAATATGAGACCCATGACCATCTACAATTAGTAGGGTTGGTCAATCGTTATTTCAATTAAGCTAATTTCAATTACGGAGCGCCTTGGCGAGCGCCTTGGCATCTTGGCCTCATCGCTCATTGGCCAGAGCCTTAATCATAATTTAATTGAACTCTTAATTGGTTAAGGGACTCTGGAGTCCCTTAACGAGATAATTGAAATTAAATTAGCACCCTAGTCAACATCACAACCCCACTCGCAACTCTCAATATTTTTATGACACCACCCATCCTCGACATCACGACACCGCCCGACATTGCGCAATGACATCCGAAAGGCAGAACCGGATAATTCCTAATCAAGTTCTCCAAGATCGATATCCCTCTCACATGTGCCTCCCAGCACTCCCTCGAGCAGCGAAATAGCGGCGTGCCAATATCTTTTTATAAATACCCAACACCTCGTCCAACAGCATTAATATCATGTCATCCTCAGGCGTCACCTTGAGCACCTCTATAAGCAGCTCTATGAGCTCCCAAATGTGTTTCAGTAACACCCTCCGCCGAGTAAGTTGTGGCATGTTGATAAATGCTGAGTCGTGATCTCGATGTTACTAAGCAGGCTTAACTGAAGATTTAACCTGGTCGGCCAACTTTGGTCGGTCAATCAAAAATTTTAATTTGCGCTAGTTTTGCCATGCCAAGGCGCTCCGTAATTGAAATTAGCTTAATTGAAATAACGATTGACCAACCCTAGTAAACGATAACCTCCATTTTTTACCTCCTTCGACTCTTTTGTACACTCATGAAAATGCTTGATCCATTCCATCCCTAAGGTATGACTTATCTATCCTTTTTTTGATACACTAAACTTCCACCGATCACAATCAACCTCTGGATGTTTTAGAGATTGATACCAGCCCATATAGTGCCCAGCTCCTTTATAGATAATTAATGGAGGCAATACAATCCCTTCTCCACCAATTGCTTCCACAACAGTAATCATTTCATGATTTCCATCAGTTGCCAGCTTGCCAGTCATTCCACGACCTCGTCTTAAGCAAATAACCTTAGCACGATCTGAAATACCTTGGCGAAACCCCTTCTCATCCATATTGTAGGTTGTAGTATCAGTAATCCGATATAGGTGCTTAAGCTGTATAACCTTATTAAAATGATCTCGAATAATTCCTGGATCACTAGCTTTGATCCGCTTCTTATCGAACTGGCTGCTGAACTTTGAAACTAATTGTGGGTGACGATCAAGGAAGCGTGTAATCCAATTTTTGCCCACTGTGGAGCTTTCATCCCATTTTTTTCCCTTTAATAATGCAACACCTTCCTTAACATGCGCTATACGCGGAGGAAATCCCCACTCCTCTAATTTCAGGATCCACCGTACAATAGCCTTCTCTTCCGCTGGTGTACACAACTGCTGTAATATGTGTGACCTTACTCTGGATTCTCCACCATTCAGTCGTCTATGCAATGTTGTATATCCAAGTCCAAAGGCTTCTGCTGTTTTTCGGATCGATTTGTATTTCCCCTCTTGAACTGCCACTATTGCTCGCCGGATTCGGAGCTCCCGCTGGGCTTCCGATACCTGCTTTCGTTGCTTTAGCCTTCCCATGATGTGCTTCAGGCCTTCTATACTCCCATATCAGCTTCTATATACCACTAAGTGGGGTTTTCACATGTTATCTAAAACGTTTATACAGACCGGACAATTTTATTTCCAACACTCAGGCCACGTCCTAGATTCTTAGAAATGCGTATTAGGCGTTGGATATGGTGCGACAAACCCTATAGAGTTGAATGCTACAACTGGCGTTCAAATCCGTTGCGAACTGATGTTGTAATTACCCCGCAGCTGCCCACCACTGATCTGCGTGGGGGCTGATCCACATCCCTGTGATGATCTGCATCCCCGTGAAAGATGGTAGAATTGAGCGAGCAACTGAGTGAGCAACTGAGAGAGCAAACCAGCCTAGAAAACCAGCCTGGAATTGAGTGAGCGAACCAGCCTAGAATTGAGCAAGCAAGTCAGCAAGAAATTGAGCGAGCAACTGAGTGAGCAACTGAGAGAGCAAACCAGCCTAGAATTGAGCTTTGCTCGCTCAATTCTAGGCTGGTTCGCTCACTCAATTCCAGGCTGGTTTGCTCTCTCAATTCTAGGCTGGACCAGCACCTTGCATCATGCAGCCCGATCACGCTGTCTGACAATTGTGGAATTGAGCTCCTCTAGCTATTGGGACAGTCTAGATGGAGGGGGGAATAGCCGGATGTAGTTTCACGGTCTTCGCGGGCTGTTCATATGGCTGTTCATATGGATGAAAACCAGGCATGGGGCGCACTTGGGACGCAGGGGAGGCAGCAAGAATTTTGTGATGCACGGGGTGCAGGCCATATATTTTGAGGACGCGCGGGAGGTAGTAAGAATTCAGCATACCCAGCATACCCAGCATACCCTGCCCCAGCATAACCTATATAACCGACACGCAGCATACCCGTCCCTATACCCAGTAGCATTACCGCGCCCATACTCAGCAGCATACCCGCACCCATACCCAGCGCATCGCGATATCTCTCAGTGCTCCTGTTACCTGTAGTAGTCTTGTGCTTCGGGGGGGTCCGCTGAATCTGTTCACGTATATTACGCGCTCCTATAGCTATACCAGTACCTAGACTTCATGCTCTTTTTCTATGGCTAATATACCATGTATGATTGCTTTATTACTCCATACACTCTTATAGGCAAGTATGCTTTAAATTACGCGCTTCTATAGCTATCAGTTGGTTTGATGCAGTTCCGTAGCTACAATCACGCTTCAGGGTAATCTGGTGTCCCCACTCGCTTCTATCGCATTTGGTATCTTTAATTATGATGTCTAAACTACTGTAGTTAAGTATATTTTCGCATAGTTTGTGGGTGCGGGTGTCAGAGTAAACCTATACACTAGTGGTGGTCAATAAGAGTCTGTGGTACCTCATATCATGTACGGGAACTTTCTGTGTCACACCTTGGCATCTTGGCGATAGCGCTCATTGGCCGACGGCTTTTCGGCGTCACAGAGTTTCAGACTTAGAGCATCTGTAGGTGACGGCAGGTTTTTGACCCGTCATCTACAGGAAAAAACCTGTTGACTTCTACAGAAAATCCGGTTCAACTCGCGCACAATTCAACTCGCACAATTCAACTCGCACAATGCCCTCTCAAAATATCAGCGCATGGTCAAGACCAGAGACAGAGCGCTTGATTGCATGGATGGAAGACAACCAAGAGGAGCTAAGGGGAAAGCAAATAACATGGCATAAGCTTGTAAAAGGTCAGGTATTCGCAGATGAAGACCATATTACAGTCAAGAGAATAACAGATAAGTCTACAAATATGAAGCGATCATGGAAGGATGCTCGAGCAATGCAACAGCGCTCAGGATGGGGAGTTAAACCTGAAGATAATGAAGCTTCTATAAATCAAGCACTTGAGCGGAAATGCGCATTCTTTTGGAGATTGGATGAAATATGGGGGTCACGTCCAAATATGACGCTGGTTGGAGGTAGTGAATCTATTGCTCCGAGATCTCAAATACCCTCTGAAATACCCTCTGAAATGCATTCTGAAATACCCTCGGAAATGCCATTCGAAATACCCTCGGAAATACCCTCGCAAATACCCTCGCAAATACCCTCCGAAATGCCCTTAGGATAGTCTTGTATATAGGCTTCAAGAAGATCAATATCATGCCGACCTGCACTGGTATTGCGGGATAGGAGATACCGGTCAGAGGCAATAACCTCTCGCAGAGTTAATAAGTCCTCAAGATCTTCCTCATAATCATTCTCGTCCTCTGATGATGATGCTAATGCATCGGCATATACGGTATTTTCAGCTTCAGTTTCAATCTGATATAGAGCTTGAGCTTTTTCCGTTGTTCGAGGTATGATTGTAGGTGGTGATGATATCTACGTCATGTCACTAACAGGAAATCAATTTAAGCTGGTCAATATGTTTCAGTTATTTTGGTTAGTATGTGGCTTGCGCTAAAAACCCCGTACATGATGCAGGATTCTACAGAAACTTATTGACCACCACTACTATGAACTTCAGGTGAGATCTTACCATAATACCATACTCTGTAAATAAACATCACTAGAAGTACAAGTTGGGCTATTACCAACATAGAGAGCACATACAGTACATGATCTTTAAAAGAGAAAGTATTTAGAATAATCATTTCTATATATTTTATGATTATACATCTACATATTTTGGTGCTATGTACGGAGTATATTCTGAACACAACTACCTACCGGCAGCGCATGCCTGGTCATACGCCAAGAGCCACAAGCACAGACCTGAGCGAAGATTACCCTGAAGCGTGATTGCAACTGCGGAACCGCATCAAACCAACAGATAGCTATCGCAGCGCGTAATTTAAAGCATGCCTGCCTATAGGAGTGTATGGAGTAATCATACATGGTATATTAGCCATGTAAAAAGCGCATGAAGTCTAGGTACTGGTATAGCTATAGGAGCGCGTAATATGCGTGAACAGATTAGCGGACCCCCCCGAAGCACAAGCCTACTACCGCATCTACTGGTGAGCAAGAGACCTGGTCAGTTTAGAGACATAGGTCGAGCTTATGCAGTAAGTGACACTACAACGGTCCATTTTTTGGGAAAAAGTGCACAAGGTATCCGAGCGCAAACTATTATCAACAAGCTAGTAAAGGATAAAATCGCGGATATTCTGGAGGAAACATTGGCAAATGAGGATGAAGATACTAGCATTCAACATCGCCGAATTGCAATTACACATGCAGTGGCAGCTGGCTTCATGAACATAAGCGAGATACCATTATTAAGGCATTTAAGCAGACGGGTATTTCACTTTGTCCAACTGGGAATGAAGACCATCAACTGCATGTACGAGGGCTACCTAATCTTGTGGTGGGGCCATGGGAAAAAGAGTTGGATTCCGATGAAGAGGTTGAATATGTTGTTTTGGCTGAGAATGTGGAGGATGAAACCGATGTAAATCCTTAGCAGTATACTTTTTCAAAAAAATGGACTCTTGTAGATCAGTTTGCGCAGTGTACTTTTTCCAAAAAATGGTCTCTTGTAGATCAGATTGAACGGTATCATCCACTCTATTTTTGCGCTCGGATACCTTGTGCACTTTTTCCCAAAAAATGGACCGTTGTAGTGTCACTTACTGCATAAGCTCGACCTATGTCTCTAAACTGACCAGGTCTCTTGCTCACCAGTAGATGCGGTACAGGAGCACTGAGAGATATCGCGATGTGCTGGGTGATTTGAGTATACTGCGAAGTGTGCTGGGTATGGGTGCGGGTATGCTGCTGAGTATGGGCGCGGTATACTGCTTGTATGGTACGGGTATGCTGCGTGTCGACAGGTTATGCTGGGGCTGGGTATGCTGGGTATGCTGGGTAGGGTGGGCTGAACTGGTGAAGCGCATGATAGCGACGCGTGTTACCTAGTCTGGCATAAAAGGGGCCTTTGCATATAGTCATGCCAAGTAGCGAGGGGTGTTGGTCTAGTAGAGAGAGTGGTTTAGTGTTGTATCTTAGACATGTTCCACTAAGTGGAGGGCATTTTACAGTAGTCCGTGTTACCCGGAGGGCATTTTAAAGGTTTTCTCTCTCTACTTGTGGTGAGGACGCCTGAATGATGAGCCAGCAGGTGGCGGACCACAATGATGGGTCGGGTTTCGTATCAATAAGTGCCCAAACGCGGTGGTCGCGAGTAGCAGTATGTGCAGTTCCCACGGTTCCCACTGGAATCAGACTAACGCCGTCATGGTTGAAAAAATAATAGTTGACCCCCCCCTCTGCCTGGAAAATAGTCGGCAGACCATTAAGCTGTCGATGGATTAGAATATAAGACAAGAGGAATGATTTGCCTGATACTAATGATTAGTGTCTGGAACATGAAGAGGCCATTACATGGAAACACACCTATCCCAGGCTGGCCCGTGACAATAACATGCAACTGCAGCTCTAGTTCAGCTTCTCCTAATGCTTGCGCATCATTGGCCTCCATAGGGTCAAGTATTGTATGCTGTTCGCAACGTAGCCGGTCCCTCTCCTCCATCAGTTGAAGTAACGTCACATATGCCGGTCGGATTAGAAGCCGGGAAGTCTTGCACGGAAGCAGGGACTGGATCGAACGCACGACACCAGACTCGGATTTCGTAAGAGGAGGAACTTGACGCTTTGACACTCTTTCGGCACTGCGAAATGCGAGATTCAAAACCATGTGGTTTGATGGGGCCTCAACTTCGTCATCAGGCTGGTAGAGGAGCTGCACACTGGGTTCAGTGTTGGTAGTCGTGTTGGTGGACTTGCTACCTGCTCCAGGCGGAGCAGCGGCGGGAAGAACCCAATTATTAATAATAACGGAAGTGGTGTATTCAGGGCCAGAGGAAGGCCAAAGAAGATCATGCAGGACTTGAAACTGGAAAAGAGCATGGTCTATGGTGACAGGGTTGTAGGCAAAGATACTGTATGTCATGGAACGGGAGCGGGGGTGTGGGAAATCGGTCACGGGGAGGATGCGAGATTCGAGGGGTGTGTGCCAGAAAATAGTTGCTACGACGTCCGGGGCACGAAATGCCCCAAGAATTCTATCGAAGAGAGCCAGAACTTGCAACCGTACGTCAGGATCCGTAGATCCAAAATAGTTCGATAGACAACGCCTATTGAATGACCTTAGGACCTTTACACTCGTTCCGTGGATCGTTGCAGAAAATGGTTGCTACGACGTCCGGGGCACGAAATGCCCCAAGAATTCCATCGAAGAGAGCCAGAACTTGCAACCGTACGTCAGGATCCGTAGATCCAAAATAGTTCGATAATCTGAACAATGTTGGTTAGATTCTGGGAGATTATCCCATATCTGGCATGATTTATAACTTACTGGTTCGTTGCCATCTCATTATTACATTGCCGGCTAAGTCCCATTTTCCTAAAGTGTTTTCTGCACAATTTTGAGGCTATCGGTTGTCCCGCAGGTACCAGAATCGATAAAAACTCGTGCACACGAGTAGCTTAGGAGGCCAACCAAATGAGTATGTGGATCATGTCTGGTACTGGTTATCGGGAGTGGTTGATGCGTTGACAGAGGCTAGGGCTAATTAACAGCGGGATTCAATGGATAACCGCGCAAGTACCCAAGATGCCCTGGCAGAACAAGTTGGATGATTCTGTTGACCAATGTGCAGGACTTGCAGCCGATATGTGGAAACAGGCAAGCACGTAGCCTTGGTGTGCCCACGCGGGGAAGAAATCTGCAGGAGGTGGGGGAGCTGGGAAGACATGGATGACCGGAGGAGGTGCCTGAAGAAGATAAAGGATGGGGGGAAGAGGAGTATACAGTAGATCTGGTTGAGACGTTCTTCTCCTACCTCGACGCAGCCCGAACGGAGAACAGGGGGCGAAAGCGGTAACGATTTCTATTGTAACTAGGGGAGGGCCGGGGGCGTGAAGGCGGAGGCATTCTCATGACGGGGATGCTGGCCGGTCAGCGGGCGTGGCGGAGGAGGAAGGGGATATTTCCGTTATTTCCTAGGCTCGGAAGGCAGGACGTTTATGTAGCTCGTTGTCCCGAGGGTGTACAGAGATCTCTCGTTACAAGCATATCAGATATAAGTAAGCATCATATTTCCGTTAATAGAATATTCTTATTTTTTTTTGCTTAGTCACCATACATATGCTTGTAACAAGAGAAGCGCCTCGCCATATTAAGATGTTTATCAATAAGAAATAACCCCGCACGATCTCACGAAGCAACATACGAGTTGAGTCTATAGTAATATACTAAGAACAAGCCTCTCTAACTATTAACCCGAATGCCTAATTCCCTAGTCTGGTTGCATGACCCCTCCGTCTAATTCTCATGGATCTCTGATATTGAAATGCAATTCTGGCAACCTATCCTATCTTCCAAGAGCAGTCAATGAAGCCGAAACTGAGCCACTGCCACCTCCTCCGGTTACACCCCAGGTAGCTTTACCCTACATGCAACATTTCCTACCGCTAGCTAGCTTCATTCCATGTTACTTACTTATTTTCTCTTGCTATAAGCATATTTTGTTTACAAGCATACTTCTCCCGGTCTTGTGCCAACCAGACTAAGGCGAGGCCCAGTTAGGCCCCCATGGGTCACCGGCTCCGTCCGTTAATGACAGCATGGGCCCCGACCTTTAGTTATTTGTATTTAGCTTGCGCGGGTATGGCAGATTAACTTGCCTGACCTTTGAATCCACCCGGGTTCGGGTGGCTCTTCATGGCCCCCTTGACGGGGCCGCATAGGAGTAACAAGTATATAAAATAAAAAAAAGATATGCTTGTATCGAGAGACCTCTGTAGTGCCTAGGGCCTTTCCTATCTTGTATTGTTTGTCTGTTAAATGCAAATCCACACGCAAAAACAAGGGATAGTCTAAGGTTTGTTACTTGACTGCGTTCACGGTGCTCGGTATATGTGTGCTCGATTTGTAATTCTATTGCTCTGTCTCTACCGATCTATGTTGATGTCGACGTCTTGATGGCTACCGTACCTGTCGTAGGCCTGAATCAGCGATCTATGCAATCTGCAACTTAACTAACTAAACTAATGAAAGACCGGAAAGGCTCACCTTGTGCAGCAAGCTATGCCTTGAGTGGCGAGCGTACATGACAGATGACTCTCGTTACAAGCATACCTTTGGCAGTCCCACTAGTAAATAAGCATATTTCTGGTACTGTAGAGCGGCGAATCGTAGGTCGGGTGTTCTGCTGCCAGTCTTAGGTCGTAACCATACCGGTACGTACTTGTCTGGTTGGCACACCGGTACGTAGACTGAGAGGGCCTGTCGGTTCCATTCCAATTTCCGAACGCCAAAACTTTTGGAAATGCGTGCTGTGTTTCTGAGTGCCTTGGAGGCCTACCTAATGTCCCCTTCTGTTACCCTTGAACAACACAGCTATTTGGCGTTGGTTATGGCTGCCCCACGGCCACACACTCTCGAGCAGTGATTTTCTCGGTGGTGGTGCAAATGGTCCCCCGGCCTCTTAGGTACGAGACTATCGGTAACGCTGGGAATGCTCCCGTAAGGCAGATGTATGTCTCTCATGTCTCTCACGAGACATCGTCCTCGTTCCATGCCCTAGCTCGGTAATGTGGTCTCCACTTGGAGATCTTCACCCCCCACGATAAACGAGATTACCCGCGATACATACTTACCACATTTTCCCTTACGGTACTGAGCAGGATAAGCGTCTACCGCGCATGAGACTATTAGCTCCTGTATCAATCCCATGCTTGCCCTTGGACCCCGCCGTACGGGCTGGGGATCTCAGAACGAATGAGCAACCCCTCCGACCGTTAATCGGGCCTTCCCTTTGAACCTTGAGCCTCGGTTCTGCATTAGAGACCGGTGCCCACATCCATCCTGTCGGGCCCTGGAGTAGATCACAGCCCTGACCACCGCTCGGCAATGCTATTAACATCATTTTTCAGTAACCGCTACTGTACCTACTTAGCCATGGTGAAGGCCATTCTCACAAGTTGAGTCAGAACCCTAAGATACCAGTGAGGAGTCACCAGTCTATAAGCAGGTCCGGTCGATGGACACTTCAGGTTGGCGTGGGCCGACGGCACATCTGCATCACAAAACTCGAGATCTCCTACACTCGAGTACGGTAGTGGACATCTACCTTATGGATACTAACCAAGCGTGTAATCACCACTCCTCGTCTGCAGATCTCAGAAGGTGGGTCCACGTCAGAGACTCATTGCTGGCCTGCCCCATGTTTTACACGGGTCGGCTGGTTTTAAGACGTTCACTACCTGCGGGCGGCATACATATAGGAGCACTGTTTGCCGGAGCTCTGGATTTTAGTAAGTCCAGTACCCCAGGAATGTTAGGAGATCGTTAGATTAATACATGGTTTGTACAGCAAATGAATGGATACAAATCAAGTCTCGAGATTCTATTCCCCAGAAGGCCTTGTTAAGAAGTAGTATTATGAAATGCAGAAGGTGAGGGATCAAAAGATACAAGATCGAAGTTGCGGCACATATTCTGTGAAGAGGTTGTAAAACGGGCAAAGGAGATACGAAATTCTATTCCCCAGAAGGCCTTGTTAAAAAGTAGTATTATGAAATGCAGAAGGTGAGGGGATCAAAAGATACAAGATCGAAGTTCCGGCACATATTCTGTGAAGAGGTTGTAAAACGGGCAAAGGAGATATACGCGAAAGGTTTCACACGGCAGGCAGCCGTTAAACAGGTAACCTCATATCCAGAGTAGTATTTATTGCTTACGACCTGGGTTGGGGAGTTTATCTTAGAGATTTGCACCCACATATACTTCGAATATCGTGAGAAAATACTTTTTGACACCGACTGGAAGCCTAATCGCCGCTCTGCCTGCGACCACAAAGTCACCCATCATGTCGTGCACGAGGAAGGTGTACCAGCGCAGGGAGGAAGTAAGGTCTGTATTTGATATACAAGATGTTGGATAGGGATCCAACATGAGTGTGAGAGCGAGAAGATATATATACATGGTGGCCCAAAGAGCCAAGGCTGATACCAGGATAAAGCTTCCCGAGATAGGGAACCTTCGACAGTCATACCATCAGTCATACCAGAAAGTAGTACGACTCTCAAAACATAACCCAACACTAAACAACAACAATAACGAGAGTCAGACGGATCCCGCCATATAACTCTCAAAAGGGCCAAGAAGAGACATGTCAGCTGTTATAAAAGAGAGATGATTTGCTAGGGCAATGAAGAGTCGTAAGGAGTTGTACCGTGTCACTGGTGTGAAGGTTTCAATATAGTCAAGGCCTTCTTGTTGAGAGGAACCCTTAGCAATGATTCTAGCTTTATAACATTCAACTGATCCATCTGTATTATACTTGACCTTAAATACCCACCTAGAACTAACAGGTTATTGACCTAAGAGTAACTCAGACATATCATAAACTGTCCATATTCAAGCATTGATAATTGACTGGTATTCCTCAAGCACAGCTCATTGCCATGCATCTGTATCAAGGGAAGCCATAGCCTCTTTATAGCTATTTGGTTCTACTACAAGTCGAGCCCAACCGGAATCAGTAAAACATTCAGGTTGTTTTCTAGAATGTTTAGGATATGTCTTGTAGTCAAGTTTGGGAGTTTCAGGAATAGCACATGTATGAGCTTATGTATGTGTTTACCAAGTATATTCAACATATGTCAACCGAGAAAAGGTTACTGGTGGCTTCAGTTACCCAAAGCATTCGCTTTCTGTGTAGATTCTTGTGAGCTATTGGGCTCTTGACTTCGGCGTGCTTTGGTTCCTTCCATTCTTGCCCACATAACCCCATCTCCACGCCTCTCCGAGTTTCCTCGCTTGTGTCAGCTTGATCCCCACATTTAAGGCGAAAGTATTCGAATAAAAAGAAAAAAAAAATATATTAGGCAATACTCCGTAACTGCCGTGCCACATAGACGTCTCCGTTTTTCCTCGCTTGTGCCAGTTTAATCCCCACGTTTTCTGATACCGAGGCAATACTCCGCACCTGCCGTGCATATGCCGGTGCCACATATGTCTGGCCCCGTGTAAGCCTCCTTTTCTCTGGTATACGTTCCTCCTTATATGGGAACTTTGTGGGTTCTTCAACTATCCACAAAAAAACAATTCTTATTTCATCATATGACGTACTCCCGAGAGTCTTCATACTGAATCGTTTCCAGTCTGCGAGGAATGTGGCTTCAGAATCTCGGTGGCGTTGGTTGATTGTTATCTGTATCGGCCTCACGATGAGGATCTGGCGGTCCTCTATTTTTGAGACCGAAAAGATTATGGCGTCAATCGAAGGGTGGTTCCAGGCCTTCGGTATATAAAGCGCGGGGCTATCACCTGAATTCTTCGGTATTCCATCAAATGTGTCTACCAGCTTGAACTGCTCCGTCACTCCGTCCAGGTACATTCCTGCCTTTTGTATGGTACTCAAGAGTACTTGCTCGATAAAAAACCCCAGGACGGCCGCATTACACCCCACATATTCGATCATATTGTACCATTTCTGACTTACAAAAAGGTCTCCGCCGGCATGCCTTCGGAGGAAGGCCGTGATTGCTCGCCTGGCCAGACCAGACTCGCATTGTCCTAATCCGGCGTTGGTGCTAAAATATCGGTTATCAAGAACGGCTCTATCGGCTCTTGAAACGTCCTCTTCTAGCACGCAAGCTTCCATAACCTCAAAAAACCTGACGTTTCGTTAGCTAGTTTGCACTGGTGCCTACAAAATGCTCGGAGCTGACCTCTTTTGTTCCATTTCGCCTCTCGACACTATATAGTTCCATGCGTACTTGTGGATCCTAGCGGTCGCGTCCTCCCATGCATTACAACGGCAGATGTCGGCTAGTAGTTCACTCTCGTATTGGCCTGGTTCTATATCTCGTTCAATTTCAAGTGCCTCCCCTTTGATTACTGCAGCTGCTGTGTGCAAAAGTACTGGATTCCGCCCAGTAAGCTCCTCCAAGGATTCTTTGAATCCTGCTGACCACGTATGCTTCTCCATCTTTATTCTTTCCCACCATACCGCCATTTCTTTCTGCCTCAAGATCAGTATCTATCGTTCCACAAGACAGGGGCTGGTAGCTGTTATGTCGACTCACATCCGTTAGACCGCCATTCATGTATATCTTCGCCACATTTTCTTGGGCCAGACGAGCAAGATCCGCCATTTTGAAGTTCCCGCTCGCGCTTTGGATGAGGATATGTTTGTACGAAAAGCGAGCGAGGAACAGAGATACCTCGGCTCTTACGGAGGCTGGTGCTCGACCCGCACTTTCATCATCCAATGCGTTCGCCTGGTCCAAAAAAATATATAATGTTATCCCTGACTCTGCCACGTCATTGGCCAAAATCTGCAAATCCTGTAAATCTTGACACCGTCTCAAGACTTGCAGGATATGGCTATCATCAGCAAAGGTAAGGTGGAGACAGTCCTGAAGGTATCGGAAACACTCTCCATTTAACCATCTAGCATCCGGCGCATAAACCACCCGTTTGCCTATTTTCATCAGATAGCATACTAAAGCACCCAAGAGGTAACTTTTACCCCACCCAAGGCTACCGCTGATGTAAAGCTCTTGATAGCCATACTCCCCTAGCTCCATAACCTTGCTAAGTACATCCTCAAATACCTCACGTCCATAATATAAAAACCTTCCTTCCTGATCCCAGGAAAAACGATCAGTCGGTCTCCGAGATCCACAGAAGGGGAACGGTAGGCTAGAGCCTTCTTCTGGGTTCGAAAGCTCTGCGGCGTCCGGTGTTTGTTCCTTGATTTGCTTCAAAAGTACATGGAACCTTGTTTCCCTGCCAACTACTACCTCCATTGGCCGTATGTTATCCTCATGCTTCTCCTTTTGCTTGCCCTTCTCTGGTGTTTCGTAGTCCTTCTCATCCATGCCAACCGGATTAATCTCATTCTCCTGCTGCTGCCACTTTCTGATCAGCACGCAGAGGCGAGCTGCCTGCCCCAACTGGAAACCCATATTTACATATGTTGCCAGATTCCGACCCAAGTAAAGCATTGCCGGGGCGTCGAGTCCCTGCGAACGGATGATATTTGCGGACGCCGGATTCATTACTTTGGTCTCTGTCAGCCAGGAAATCAGGCTTGTAGTGTCCATCGCGAGTATCTCTTCTGTTGTCACCGACGTTCCTTCCATCCTTCGTCGTTTCAGGCGAGACTCAGACATGCTGCTTAACATTGTTCTCTTCTGAGTAACCGTTGGCTGCAATTAGCTATATCCATTCCAAAGCTTGAATGGACTTACGTGGGATTAGGAGATTGGGGGAGAGGGAGATGATCAGGCGAGGGGGGTAGAGGGAGCAGTGGAAGCAGTAATAGAATCAGGTGAGGTGGGGAGAGGGAGCAGTGGGAGCAGTGGGATGAGGAGATAGCAGTAGGAGTAGTGGGATTAGGCTGATGCTAGGAAAGTAACGTGCGACGTGTGTCACGGGGTAGGAGTTCGCATGGCACCTGTCAACGTTGGAGCTATACCGCAGACCGACAGACCCACATATGCGCTTCACATGTGTGAAGGTACCGTGTATAGATAGCGTACTTATGTATTTCCTACTTTACTGGGTACAAGATCAGATCAATACAAAGCAATCAATCAGTCTCTTCATCTCTTTATATTGAACTCACGGCTTCCCTGCTTGTATCCATTCCATTCCTTTACTGGACCCACCAATAGCAAGTACAATATATATATATATATATGTTACAGACGCAGAGATTTCAAAAAAATAAATAAATAAATAAATAAAAACAAGTGGGTATATGATTAGCCATTGCTAATTATCGTACTTACTGGCCTTCTTTGCAACTTCCGCTAACGTACAAACCTTGGTGAGGGGTTGACTGGCATTATATTAATCAATCTCAAGAGCAGGTCTTCGACTTCTCTCTCGGTAATCAGGTTGAGCAATAGTCCGTATTCTTGGGGGACAGCAGACATCTATCCTGAGATCAAAGTCAGAGCCGAAAAAATGTGGTGCCCTGCAATCAGCCAAGAGCCACTCCGACACTTTGCAAGTTTTGTTCGTTGGTCTTCACTAACGTGTCAAGGGCTCCTTGTTAGCGCAGTGTCGAGACCAACAAAATAGTCTCCTTGTGCCAACCAGACTACCAAAATAGGACTAGGTTGATTCCCCAAAAAGGTAGGCTTCGTGATACTAGAAATGGTAAGAGCCAAATCTAGCTGCATGTGATTTCCCAAAAAGGCAATTACGCAACGCTCGAGAAAAAAGGACGAGATTGCAGGTTTACCTATTTCATGCTGCCTAAGGAGACTCCACTGTGTGGTCACCCACTGTGGTAGTACTAACCTCGCGATCTGAAGCTTAGATATGGCAGAGCGAACGGGAAACCTTCATTTTCTGCAGTCAATGGTCGCCAATGTTTTCTTGCTCCCGCGAGCGCCTATAACTCGCCAGCTGCCGGCCACGCCACATTGATGGCGCACCTTCAAGTACCTAGGTAGGTACGAATGCCAACAAATAAAATCGAATTTATGATTAGTGCTGAAATAGCATAGAACAACTGCCAAGACAAGTGGTGCTATATGCCTTCTAATACTTGATTCTGTAATCCAGTTATGGAATTGTTAGTGAAAGATTTGTGGAATATGTCTGGAACCAAACTTCGGAATAATTAAAGGAGTTTGTCAAAAGCGATTAGGGCATTTCTGGCCGTTACGGCATGAGTACAAGGTGACTTGTCAATTTCAACTTACAGTACAACTCGTTCATATGTCTGTCAGCTGCCGGCTAGTATGTGAGTTTCTGGATTACATCACCTTTCGGATACGGGTATCAAGTGCTAGTGATTTCGAGCAGAAGCACAACTCAACCCATGCCGGAAAAACAAGTAGTTACGGAGAAGAGTAAGATACAAGAACATCACCAACGTCGTAGCGCCAAACCTAGCCCAGGCTTTGGTACTGGACAGAACAGTTTGTCTGCAGTGGTGGTACATATGGTAGTCTGGCCCCTTGTGGCATGGATGACCTAGTCTGATTCGCTATGGATAGAACTTAGCTTGGTGTACCCCTACGCCGGCACCGGAACTACCGGTATTACAGTATACTTAGATATAAACCACTACCGAGGGGCTAGTGCAAGCCAGACTATATAAATCTGCCGTTCTAACCTAGTGCGACCAAAATTTCAATTTATAAGTTCCCGTAGTCTGGTTAGTCTGGTATACTGTAAGTAATCACTTGTATTTGTGTTACTCGCCATATCCGGCCGAGCACATGCTTTCCATCAGCGGCCTAAAACGCCAAACATCACCCCCCCTCCCCCCCCCTCGCGTTCTGGCTGGCCATTTCCTCTCGTAGGGAACAAAAAAGGGCGAGAGTTTCGTCATCAGGTTAGGTGATATTTTTTTTATTTTAATTCTTTACATCGGACTACGCTCATATTTGAAATGCTTTCCTAGACTACTTACCTACATTGTACTCTGTCCATCAGGAATAACCGTTCTGTACATGGAGTTACTGGTAATCTGGTTGGCAACGTTGGGAGTTCACAGTTGGAGATAAAGAGATATAATAACCTGACGTCAAATCAAACGTATTCATTTCTAAACAAAAAAAAAAAAAATATACGTAATAAGTACACCCCCCTGTCCATAACTATGTACCTTCATTTTCTTTCTACCATTTCAGCATCGTAATCTTCTTCAGTTTTTTTTTAAAAAAAAAATAAAATAATAATAATAATAATAAAAATAATAATAATTTTCTCCAGTAATTCCCCTAACTCCTTCACTGCCCATTGTTTTTACATGAAATGTACATTACCTTCCTTAATTGATTTCCTAAACGGGGTTGCAGCTAGTGCCATGAGATTTTTAATCCTTTGCAAATCATAGAATAAGAAAAAAAAAAGAAAAAAAAACGCAAAATTAGCACTGCATTTCACTCACTCATCAAGTACTTTGAATTCACTGTACGAGTTCAGAAGAGGTAGCGAAACTTTGTACTTTCTACATACAGGCTCGAAAATGGTATACCTTGAATATCCCCTGCCTTCTCCGCTATTACTCCGGGAATCTATATTCATAAACCAGATGCCTGCTGCGCAACAACAGCGACCAACAACTGTAGTTATCTAAGTAACCAACTAAGTTTATCCAGCCCAAATCCTATTAACGCCGACATATGAATGATATGGTGTGCTCCAGACATGACTTCCGTGCCCATTGGTGTCTCTGCAATGCCATTGCGACTTAAATGCCAGAGGTACCCACTCCTTCTAAGAATTAAACATACTCCAACTTCAACTCCTCCCACTTCACCACCACCCTCCTCACGCTCTCCCTCACATCCATCCTCCTTTGCCACCTGCCCACATTCGGATACCTCTGCCAACAATCCCCCGCCTCCCCCTCTCCATCCTCCCCCTCATCAACGTACCCATACCCATCCCCATCCACCAGAGCCGGGAACCCTCCACTCTCATACACCCACCCCCAGCTCCAACATACTAGATCTGCATATGTTGGCCCCTGGGCCTCCGGGACGAGGTAGCCTGATTCTGAGGCGGAGAGAGCAGAGTCGAGGGAAGAAAGGGCGCGGTGCACGAGGGTGGTAGTGTGGGTTATGGCCGTGGGGAGCTTTTGTGGGTGGTCGTAGAGGAAGTGTGTGGCAATGGCGAACGCAGGGGAGAGGTCTGTGGGGGCCGGGCCGAGATTAGTTCTCATACCTATGTCACAAGAAGTGATGTACTGTATGAAGTAGGATTCACATTACGTACCAGTCAACCCGAAAAACATCCACTGCCTTGCCAGTGCCTTCCCGGCCTCGTCCTGCGGACACAGGCCTGCGCACGTGCCTCCACTAGATCCTCTCGGCTGCCCATACCTTTCAACGAGATACATCACCACTGCGCCCGTCTCCACCAGCACTAAATCTTTATTCGAATGATCCACTAATGCAGGAACACGCATATCGCTGTCAACGGAGTTGAGGCCTAGGAAGTCTAAATCCGCCGAGTTTGCCCCACGAACACCAACCGGAATGATGGTGTATGGGAGGCCGAGCTCTTCGAGGAGGAGGGCAATGGTCCAGGTGGGGGAGCGTGGTGCGCGAGGAGGGTGAATTGCGGTGAGGGGGGAGTGGTGGGAGGGGTAGGCAGTGTGGTGTGTGTGGGAGTGTGCGTGGGTATGGGCGTGGGATGGGTCATGGCGCTGGTTCGTGAGGTTGGTGGGGTTGTAGATGCTGCCCGTGGTGGTGCTGGTGCTGCTGTGGTACTCGAACGTCTCGATCCATTGTCAGCATTAGTAACTGCCTCTGTACCCGAGTTTGAAGCTGGTACTGGTATTGAGTGAGACTTTTGTCGGTGGAGATGGTGATTGTGACCCAAATGATGATGGTTGCTGTGACTCGCGTCGATGGAGTGTGAATGAGGGCCCACCGGCGACCCAATCGTGATACTACCATTGGTCTTGTGTCGCAGGAATTTAGGTATCGATATCATCCTCAAGCTTCTCTGTAGAGCTACTATAGCTCTCGATCTCTTGAATCTCGAAAATGAAGTATCCGTCTCGTTTTCCGTTGATGTTTCTTGTTCGGTATTCAAGCCGCTTCAGAGGTGAGCCGAAACTTTAAAATACTTTCCGCGATGATCCCGTAATCGTCGCGCAGCAGAACTGAACAATGATATTTTGTAACTTCTGTTGACCTTTCGTTGTGTATGTGTCGTGTGATCATAAATAAACCGTCGATCCCGTCGCCGCATCACAGGGGCACAAACTACTCTCACGCCGAAAAGAGAAAGCAAAATAAGCAACTTAAACAAGCAAAGAGCAAAAAGCAAAAATGAGAACACAGGAACGATTCCCGGCGTGGAGGCCGAGTGACATGCAACTCTGCTATGAGTTACCGGCAGCCGGAAATCAGGTTACGATCAGCACATACCTAGAAGGTACCTAGTACTCCGTAGTGCTGGTCAATAAGTTTCTGTAGAATATATACGGGGCTCTTAGTAAAGTAACTGAAACACATTTTGACCTGCTTAAATAAATCTCCTATAACTGAGTGACATGCACTTGAGGAAAGACGTCCTGAACTTGCGAGGGTATATCAGATTCACTACGTGTCATATTTGGAAGTGACCCCCCATACTTCATCAATTTCCAGAAGAATGTGACATTTCCGGTCAAGAGTCCTCCTTCAATTAATTGACGCTTTATTCTTTCCAGGTTCCACCCCGCATATATACTTATGCATTCTCCACAACTCTACTGTAGAGTACATGGCGGATAACATAGCAAATACGCAGTCTACCGCATACACATGTCGAATAGAGTACTGTAAGATATATACACTTGTATTTTTGTATTTTACATGCCAATGCCCACAGCAGGCTGTGCCATGACGCGCGGGGGGCGATCCATGAGGAGAAGCTTGTTGCCATGGAAATGATCGGCCACATACAACTCCCGTCTCGGAACATTTTCGGGATTCCCGAATATAGACGCACACCGCCGCAAGCATGTAGGTACCTAGGTACTGGGTAGGAGAGGTTTATAAATAGGTATGTATATATTCCAGCCTTGTACCGGTACTCCGTACAGATACCTAAGCTACTTATATTTCACTTGCAGAATGGAACAATAATAATAGGTGCATATTAGGCACTAGGTACCTCTAGAGTACTTCAGATCGAGCCCAGAATATAGGACTCCACAAATTGTTAGAAACCCCTGACGTCATACCGTTGAGATGTGTCCACGGGGCTTGATGCAGCACATCACCGGCCACAGGTTGGAAATGATTGAACCTCATTGGCCTCCCGATTTGCGCCTCATGAAAATCTCTTGCTCACGGGTCGCCGATATGTCCGTGAGCTGATCCATCCCCCAGTTCATTAGTGAATTTCATGCCCATGATTAGGTTACCTAACTACCTACCCCTGATCCTCGAGACACGTGAGACAAGCCCGAACCGGGACGGTTGTGGCACATTCGGCTTTTTCGGTTTGCAATACCTAACAGAGACCGCGTCGTCTATCGCCGCACAGCAAATCGCACTCGTGCCTTTATGTGTAGCTGTCGCCCGCAAAAAGTTCTGTACCTAGGTACTCTACTTTGCTTTGCAAGACTCGAGTTATGAATAGTTGCAGTTAGGGCCACAGTGTTGCTTACGGGTTATCGCATACAGTATCACATCAACACCGCCCGCCCCCTGCAGACCCTTCCGTGCCGTGTAATTTCGATACCGATTTGCTCGGCTGGTGGCGAGGAAGGAAACTACCGGTACTGTAAAATACGCATTCCATTCCCATTCTTGTCGTGCATACGTATGCATTTCTTGTACTCTGAAGTTAGGGTAGGAACTGTACATACATACGTGTCATGGATTGCGTCTGTGCATGTTACCTACCGAAAGAAAGGGAGGGCAGCGACCCGTAAGATATCAACGACATTTCGCATTCCTCACTTGTTCTAGATACCCGTCGGCAACAGAGGAGCATAGTCAAAGCAAGAAATGCAAAGATATGGATAATCAATTATAGCTCTATATTATACACTAGTACTACTACTCCGTACATACCAAAGCCAATTCTCTTTCCGCCTACTCTTTCCCTGAATATTTACCGCGTACACAATCCACCACCACCTAATTCTTCCCTGAAAATGGCTTCGAGTTATTCGGGAGCTTAACCCTAAACAACAATGCCTGATTATCAAAGTTCTTTCCCGAACCATCCACAAACCTTATATCCCCCGTCGAGATATACCCATCCTGGGTTATGAAATCATTGTCAGACATACTCAGCACCCACCACTCATCATCATTTCCATCGTTCCCATCCACAGGCATCATTGCAATACTCTCCCACTTTTCATTCAGGCAATTCTCATCGTCGGCCCCGCCGTTCCTCAACCCAAATTTGGAGAGCTCCGAGTCGACGTTGAAGCTCAGAAAGGGACAGTACATTGCTGGGGCGATGCTGGAGAGAAGGGTGCCGGAGGTGGGGGACGTAGTGACAGTTTGGAGCTTACGGGGCTTGATGTCGCTTGCCTTACTAATGTCAACGATGTCGATTTGGCGGTATTGAGAGGTGGTAAGGTCTGTGCCACGGCCGAATCCGTCGCGGGAGAGAACGAAGAATTGATCATCGCCGAGGGCTTGAATCTCGGATTGAGCGGCGGTGCGGGGCTTGCTGCCGGGTTTCTTGGTAGGCTGTTGAAGTGCAGGATCAGTATACAGTATATAGGAAGGCATAAGAGTTTTTTTTTTTTTTCAAAGTGTACGTACATCAATGTATTGTGGTAATGGCACGACGTATTCCCGAGATAATTTCACCTTGTCCTTTCCGGAGATATCGTACTTCAACATCCTAGTGTATCTGTTCGTGGTCTTGTCCAATCCACCATCTTGGATCATGGCGCTCTGCAGCATCACATACAAACTCTTTCCATCCCCGGATACGGTAAGGCCCTCGAAACCCTGGTTATTGCTGCGTCCAGACACCGGTTTCGCAGGAACAGGGTGGAGATCGGGGTTGTAGATGGGTGGGTTGTCAGAAGCAAAGCTGTATCCAAATCCCGTCAACATCTACGAAATTTTGAGGGGGTGTGGTAGTTCATAACGTACCTCTGGGTTCCATTTCGCAGTGGAATATACGCATCTGGGGGCCTCAACGCCATATCCATCTTCCCAGTCTTGTCGAATTTGTATACATACGGACCATACTCATCACTAATCCAGAATCCTCCATCATCCTGAGTATCGAGCACCAATCCCTCCGGGTCCATGCACACCCTTACGCCACCTTGCCCCGCACCACCAAATCCATCTCCAGTATACTTTGCCGCAGGGAGGGCAGGGAATCCACCGTAGTTGAGGATGGTAGTGGGATCAAGGCCGGAAATTGGCTTTCCAGCGGGATCACGCAGGAGAATAGTATCTATATAGAGGAACTTCACATTTGGTGGGGAGGGGGAGGCGGTGTTTGCGAGTTTGGGGGTGAAATCGATTTGGAATTTATGGAGGCGGGGTTGCCAGAGGGTAGTTCCTTCGGTGTTCCTACAGCACACAGCGTCATTTGTCATGAAACTCAATATTGCTTATATCAACATGGGGGGGGAGCCAAACCATCCACGATCGGGCATAGTCCACAACGTCCCCTCATAGTACGTCTCAATCGTTCTGTTTCCCCCTCCCAAGACCGCTCGCGTCTTCTTCTCCCAGCTCTTCCTCTCAAGCGCAATTGACGAGCCCAAGCTCAATGTGTCACCATATTTATCCCTGAAGTTCGACGGGACGAATCCATACCCAGCGAGCTCGCGGTAAGTGTAGGTTTTGCCATTGCAGGTGGTTTGTTTGACGAAGCCAGAGGTGGGTTCGGGTGTTCGCTCTTGGAGGGATGGTGCGGCGGTGGCGAAGCAGGCGAAGGCCAGGACGAGGAGGGATGAGGAGAGAGTGAAGCGGACCATTTTAGGCGATGTAGGAGCGAGAGATGAGATGAGAGTATCTCGCTAAAGCTATAGCTACAGGTCGGTGATCTAAAGACACCTCGTAGACGATACTATCCTGTGATATATACTTATATTCAGGCGATTGGAATGAGTACCAGTACCGGAGATAGTTGCAAGAGATATGCGAGCTATAAGCCATACACATGGGTAAATATATGTGTGTAGAGTACATATCTATCGGCCTTGTCCTACCAGCAGCTACTTCACTGGGTAACGTAGGCTACGAGGTAGCGAGCCAGCTGGGAAGCGCGCCGATAAGGGGGCACTAAGCCTATATGAGCTCAAACCGGTGGCGTTAGGAGTCAGAATAATCGATGAAAAAGTTCATACCGTTTTACACACACTATAGGCAATACAACAGTTCATTATCAGGAGAAAATGATCCAACCTGCTATACAGGCTTACGAAGAAACAAAATATAATTGTGAGTTGTAAGAGAAACTGTACGTACCTATATACAGCGCTGTCGCGGACAACCCAAGTTGACAGTTTTAGGCTTAGTGCCCCTTACCCTGGCTGGCTCGCTACCCCGTTTTGTCATGCCACATATATCCATCTGCAATTTTCTAGATCCCGAATCTCAAATCTCATTTGTGTTTTTTATAGCACCGAACAAACACTGCCGCAGAGGAGCCAGTGATGAGGCGGGTGTGTGGATCAATTCGGTGATGTTGTTCCTGCACGTATGTTGACATTTCCGATGACGGATGTGGGGCCGAGATCAGGGCAACGGGCGAAAAGATGGTGACAGGGATGTAGGGATTATAGCTTGCAGTACCAGGCACGAGCACGAGCGAGGAATTCCAATTGGCGGAGGGACGGCTGGAATTCTTATGGCGATGGGGCATGAAGTCGATTAACAAGGACGGACGTTCGAAGAGTTTTAAACAAAACAGCCAGCTGGTTGGTGTCGTGACTATAGGGCTCAATACTTGTGTCTCTGCGTAAATTAAAATAAATGTCGCAAAAGGAAGCGGCAGATGTGGGTATAGCCTCAAACTCACATGAAATATACTTATGTACTATATAAAGTACATAGACATCTCGAAGGAGCTCTCATGACAGGTGAAAGGTCAAAGTCAGGGTAATGAGCATCGAGCTAGGTGAATGCTCGGTCATACGGAGTAATCAAGTATGTAATCTTGATCACCATTGCTTCAGGTAATTACTGCGAAGCCCAAACCGGACAACCTTTTTTTTTTTTATTCGTTTGATAAAAGTCAAGAAGCTAAACATGCTTCATTCTCAAGTTCCTTTTATCCCAAAGGTCTTTGTGCTAATTCGGGTGTATTCGATACATTATAAGCCCCACCGAAGGTTCTCTTTGCCTACTGAGACATACTTAAGTATATATTCCGCCTACTACTCAACCCCGCTCGTTATCTGTCAACCTAGAGATACCTAAGTATTCTTAGATTGTTAAGCTAGTTCGGGCCTCTGTTTCATCAGCGTTCCTGAGAGAGATTATATTCCATTTTTGCCAAAAGGCGTGGTAAATGGCACAGAGAGATGCTCGAAAGGTTGCGTGAACATTCTCCCAGATTACCCAGAGCCCAAGGAGTGGATGTAAAAGACCAGAAATAGCCTCAATGTAGTCTGGTTGCTTCTGCACGGCATGCACCAATTCTTTAGCCTCTTTTGGTGTTCTCAAGTGCCACTGAGGACCAAAAGAATCATATATGAAGAAGAAAACCTTTTTGGGGAAACAGTTGCAATAGCATAAATCCCGCGGGTGGGCTGACAGCTTCCTCATAAGGGATACCATGATTGAGGGGTTTAAATACTTGAATTTGCTACATCAAGAAATCTTACAGCCCATACAATACATAAACACATAAACGAATCAAGCTAATCTTCCATATAACATAGAAAGCCCTCTATTTCTATCATGTTCGATGTATTTATGTGTAAATTAGTTTCTGGCTCTCTCAGAACCCTCCTTTGCGACTTCGTTTGCCAACCGCTTAGCCTCCTCCACTTTCCTATTCAAAACATCTGACACCTCACGCATAGTCTCTTCCGCCAATCTTCTTGCCTGGGGGCTCCTATACTGGAACAACTCCATAATATCCCTAGCCTTCGGAATCGTCTCCGATAATTTATCTCCACCTGGGATCTGCCTCAGGTAGTTCTCGGCCTGGCTTATGATATTATCCCAATTGTCTCCTCCCGAGCCCACGATGGAACTGCCGATCATGTCACCCCCTTTGTCGGAAGATACCTGCTTCACCTTATCTCCAACGTAGTCCTTTATCTTCTTCGCCCCTTCTTCGCCATTTTGTGCATTCCGTCTGATGATGCCAATGACCTCATAAACCCCGCCAACACTGCCAGTCTGCAGAGCAGCCCTCTTCAATCCCTCGGCATTCTCCTTCATAAAGTCCCTCACATTTCCTGGAAGTAAATCCAGTAGACCATCCTTATTGCTGAGTAAATCGCCATACGCCTCATTCCATGCCTGCTCTGTAGCTTTCTGCCCCAGTCGTCGGACTTGGTCAGACTTATTCTGGATTATAGTCACAGCCTTATATATTGTGGTAGGATCAGTGGCTGCTCCGGTCAAGCTTTGGCCCTCAAGTAACTGCTCCAACTCCCGATACATATCTTGCACAACCTTCGTTGCCTCGGGGCCAGTCTCTTTCGCAATTTTAGTGATATCGCTCAACGCATTTCCCGCACCAGAACGCTTTAGAGCGTCCTGCAACCCTGGGGTCTTATCCAACAACTGCTGCCCAACATCACCAACCAACCTCCTCAGTTTCTTCCCCTTATCCTCCAATACGTCCTTCAGCATTTCCGCTGTATGTGCATCAAATCCACCCTCGTTAAATATTTTCCTTACCTCGGCATACGTCTCATTTACCAAATTCTGCACCTCCTCTGCTCGGGGCCCAGAAGCAAAATCTTCGAGCTGATCAAATGCCGAATCCATTTTTTCTTTAGCCTCTCCCGGCAAAAGGTTGGCGTAGGACCTGGCAGCATTGCGGATATATTTGAGGGCTTGATTAGAAGCAGGTGCTTCGGAGAGCTTCTCCTTCACAGTCTCCTTCATCCTTTCGACAGTTTCTGCTGTGCTTCGGAGGGTCTTCATGACCTTGGCGGTCCCGGACACGTGGTACCAGATGTAAACACCAGCCAGGGCTACAAAGCCCCCAGCGAAACCGGCCACAAGGGGGGATTGGGTGGCATCACTTGCCCAGTCTCGCTGAAAAGAAGGGTCAAAGGTGAGTATTAAAAAATTTTTTTTTTTCATTTTACTCGGAAATTAATGAAGGACTCACAATTGTAGTGCTCTGGAACCTACGGCCCGCAGGTCGTCGAGCTGGGGCAATCCTGGTGAGCTGTCCTGACCGTAAAGCCGGCCGGAGGAGATATTGGGATTGTCTGGCCGATCGTGCAGCTGATGCGGAGAACATTGTGCTAACGATGTGATATTACGGTGGAGGTAGATAATGTTGTGAGCTACCTCTGGCACAGAGTAGCTATTCGCGAGGGAATGATGGCGTGAGGGATGTCTCGAAGGAATTATATTGCCCAATGCCTATGATGTCACTGGAACCGGTCTGTGCTAGCGTTGACCCAGACCCTCCGTAGAGGAAAACTAATGGAGGCCTACCTACGGCCAACTAGTGCAAACTAACTCGAATTCTATGTGGCATAACTTGTTCTGCAGCAGCTCAACCTCGCATGAATTATATCAAAACAATGACCTCGGCGTGCCATATTCAGCGTTTTCAATACATCCCCGTATCTTGCTAATTGGGCTTAGGACAGTAGATCTGAAGATTCGGGCATTTGGGAGGGAGTGTTGTAGTTGTGATGTAGGTTCTTGTGCGCAGGAGAACGGGCCAGGGTTTTGTTTACATTATGACGTCGGCCAGGGACGGAATGGACTTCCTTAAAGGTAGAAAGCGAAAGAGGGTAACTTGCAATAGTGTATTACGACTGCAATCCAAAAGTGTGCTACCTAAATCCTGACAAAAACATAGGAAAGAAGTTGGAGCCGTATTCAATAGAGGGATATGCATTCCTGAAGCAACTTTATGTGAAGCTTGGTCCACTGTTGCTATTGTCACATGCTCGACTGCCGTATCGGGGAAAACTATATATGTAGCTATTTTCCTAGCCCGAACATAATGTTCAATTATTTTTTGGGCCAATCAAGAAGATAAGGATATACCAGCCTAATTCTTTTCCTCTGTGCATGCCCATTTGCCACTCATCACACTCCCACCGATTAGTATGATAAGTATTGAGGATTTTCTTTTTTTTTTTTTTTTTTTTGGAATTCTAGGTATACCCGCAATCGACCTAAGATCATTTTCGACCTATGCTTTCGGCACAAGAAACGGAAGCTACGCACAACTGTATAAATCTTAACCCCGAGTCTGAATGGCCGGCCTCTTCCTTCCTCTGTCAAAATCATATACTTCCGTAGGCAGCCAGCGACCTCTAACCTTCATCCCCAACTGATCGTTGAATAATGTAATCATCGCCGGCTGATGAGAAGTTCAAGGGTATCAAAAGGCTCATTATTCTCCCTCTCCCTCATATTTTTTAAGAAAGACCGGAACGTCACGAAAGAACCGAAAAGTAAGGATGGGGCGGTTATCCGATACCCGTCCCAGCAACTTGTCGATATAAAAACCCAAAAAGGGCCTCCACGGCGTCCCACCTCCCTCCGTCCTCCTCTAGAATCAAGATGGTTTGGAACTCTGAACTACTAAGTGGTAGAGCTGCTTTTGGATAATGGTGCGCAAGTGAATACCCTTGGAGGTCACTACGGGTATGCTCTGCAGACAGTAGAACAGTTCTGATCGACGATTTGAAACGGTTAAAGTCCCTATGATACTCCAGCTGTTACTCGACAAAGGAGCCGATGTCAATGCGCAGGGTGGAAAATTTGGCAATGCAACACGAGCTGCTCTTGCATCCTCATATGCGCATTTGAACCTCAAGTACTGTACGCCATGAGCAGATTAGTACGGTACATAGTCAGATGTAGCATTTCTACCCGTTTGGCTTTCCACGATACTTCAATTGGTTTTATATGTCGGCCATTGATGTTCTCATTCCAGGGGCATAACATCAACATATACAGCTTAACTTTTTTTAAGGTACTCTCAAGGGAATTTCCCCTAATGTATATCGTCAGACTGTCAGATTACTAGAAAGCGGGGGGCAGTATTGACTAGGGTAGCGTTAAAGGCAAACTTACTTTCCTTCGTTCGAGTCTTCGTTTGAGTTTGTTAATTTCTTGTAAGTAGCTTCGCGGAAGACTACGAAATAGAGTAGAAAAAAATGTAGACAGATTACCCTGCATAAGTGAACGCGTGGTACATATGCAGAGTAGGTGGTACAAAAGATCAACGTGGACTACTTGGCTTCATACAGCTACTAGAGTGGAATTCTTAAATGCTTGTCAGGATGGAGGGCAATAATTGGTTAATATAACTGTCTAAAAGTGAAAGAGAAAATGGATGGAGGGTTGGGGAGTCGAAACCCTTACCACCTAATATATATTCATATAGGATAAGGTTACTTTACAAAGATAGACGACAGGGAGAACGACAGGGGACTTAAAGTGCGAGAAATTTGGCTCCAGCAGTTAGAATAAGCTCCTGCTCTGCATGGAGTTGTTTTAAACCATAAAGTTTGATATTTGGACCTCTCAAAGATACAATTTATATCACTCCTGGTGAATATTTAAAGCTGCTTTATGCTAGCAAGTCTATTATTTATGTACTTAATATACCTATATTAAAGGCATCTAGTGCATCAAATCCACCTCGTGCCGACTTATCCGTCTATTATTATGTAGACTACATACAAGGCAATAATGTGAGAAACAGAATCCAAGTGTGGCTTTTCCCTTCATGGCCTGGTCATGGTTCGCTACTGTTGCTAATACGAGAAATTAAGCTTATCTTACCCACACCTGGGCGAAGAAACCTATCACACGCACACGCCAACAGCTACCTAGTTGGTAAAGCATGTAGAAATATATTAGAGTTATTATCATCGCCCCAGTGGCGATATCATCCCGCTTAAGCTTGGCATTGTGATACAGCTACAAATGGCAATAAAAACCAGCTGTCGGAGCCGGCTTCCCCGAGAAGCCAAGAGTCCGTTGATTTCCGCACGAGGCTAGGCACGAGGGTAGTATGTCTATTCCTAGTTTCATATCCAATTTGACCGCTGTATTATGGAAGTAGCTGCAAGAAGCTGGCGTTCGTACACGTAATCTAACTTGGGGAAGATTGGTATGGGGAATTGACATCATGCTTCGGCCAGATACAGTGTTCGCACGTTAGTGTTTAGTGAGATTCTTTCAAAAGCATATACATATACTTCAACTTCCAGGGAAATTTGTGTTCCACAGGATATCGGAAAGATCGGGCTTGCCCACATGTACCTTTGTATAACTGGTTACATAATTCCATATATCGACTCATGTCACCAGTTATCTATCATTTGGTTGTGCAGAATTGTGCCAGGCATACAATGCCACCTCTGCTACAGTTCATTTTTTTCTATCAGGGTATTGAAAACCAGAATTCCAATTGTATCAAGGCTTACGCATGATACTCTGTGAATATCATTTGATTCTGGGCTTGGATATTACCAAGCAACGTATTTAGATGGCCCAATACCAAAAAGGTGCTCACTAATGCATGCTAGGTACGGCATCTCGGATAGGTATGCTCTATGCCAGATTAAGTTCTAGATCTAGCCAATCATCTTTTCTATAGCTTAATAAACTAGATGCGGCATCTCCTCGGCAATTTCGATATCGCCAATTGAGCATCATAATTCTGGAGTTGTAACACCACAGAGATGCCGTGTTCGATACCTCAATAACAGCCAAGACTTCAGCTGAGCGAGCTCAGGGTGCCGGCCAAAATGGACAATATATTTGACTAAGCTACCCTAGCAGTGCAAGATAGAACAATATTGCGATTGTCGGGCAAGATTAGAAGGGGTTTCCTTCCCTCCTTTGCGGAAGAAAATCTATAGGCTGGAGAGCACTGTATACTGGAGGTGTAGTGGAATGATTAACGATGATTAATACACCATTTCAACTCCAAAGGTCAATTGCAGGTTTAAGAAATTCTAATTTCGAGGTCCCGTATATGGTGGTCGCTTGAGGAAGCCATATCGGTTTGTCAGCTTCGGGACTCAGCATCGGATTGGGTGATCAGGAGAGTTTGATGACCGCAGTAGGATATTATTACTGTATATACTCGTCTAAAGCCAGTGAGATGCGTAAATTCTTCCGCGCTTATTTTCTAGGAATATGACGGTTCCTTGGTGGCAATCCAGGCCCAAGACTAAACTCGTAAAACGAGGTTGACTTTAGACAACATTGGACGGTATGAGAACGTTGGGATCTCAAATTTAATGTACGATGTCTTGGATTGTAACTGTTTGGCCTAATGACATCATAACCAGTCACCTGAACCCACTAGGATCCTGGGATACCGGTACTTGTGAGAAATTTTGGGCTAAACTGTGCACCTTTTGGGATCATATTGATAACATAAACTTGTTGTATATTTATCTTGAGCGACCTGATTCTATGGCGGCATGCATATGGTGGTATATGTGTTAAGGCTGCTTCACATCGGCTACAGCTCACGTTAAATATGATATTTTGGACGCCCAATTACTACGGTGCAGCGACTACAATTACCGTATTGAGTCGGAGTCTCTATAGCGATATAATCAGGGCTATATAAGATACCCCGACTCTCCTATAGTGTCCGTGGGTGGAAACTCATGTGTGGCCTTGTTCACGAGGTCACATAGGGCCGGTGGCACCACACCCCTTGTCCTATAAAAGCCCTGGGAACCACGGGAGCACAGTTGTGAATCATGAAGAGGGGATAAATAACAATTCGTGTCTACTGTGCAAACCAGCAGGTTTGTGAATAAGAGGAATACATGATTTACTTATGTTATTTAGCGTTGCATGTCTCAGGGCAGCAGTGATATGTTTACACCGTACTATGTCATAATTATATAACCTATAGTCTACTCCCGCGAAAATCTTATACCCATGTTAAAGAACCCCGTATACCTACGAAACGGGAAAATTTAATATGGCTTTTACCATTGACATTGGGCTCTCAAAGTTCCCTTCCAGACGTGCGGGATTTACTGTATATGATAGCCAGGATACCGGTTAAATGCATACGAATAGATTAAAGTTCTACTCGCAAAAATTGGCACTGTGCCCTGCTACACCCCGGGACTGCAAACATCCGGCATTAGTCCCAGGTGGAGGGAGCCCGTCGTCTGCGTTCGATAAATTCGCGTATAGACCGCCGAAAATGGTGAAAAGAAACCTCTATATCCATGCCACTACCAATGTGATCTTTGCATCCAGAGATCAACTGTGGGCAATGCGTGTTGAGATGTAAGCTCACAAGTTGCAATTGTCCTCAGCTTTTTACACACTCTAATTAATGGTTATTTCGCAATTACAAAATCGTCATTCAGAATATTCTATCTCATGCATACCTATGCATACAGCTTCGGGCTGCCCGAGGTGGAGAGTCTGTCCGACGGTCAAGGCTCATCTGATGGTATCAATTGGTCTCAGCTTATACGTGCGACCATACCTCTATATGGAGCCTTGATAGGCGAAGAGTAGAGATGGAGTTTATATCCTTCGTGGTGCGTGGTCTTGTCTTTATCAAAAATCCTCCTACATAAAGCCTCGCACCGACCCACTGCGTTACCCATTATTTGTATTTGGCCATATACAGAATCTCGGGCTACAGTTTAGCTGAAGGATTCAATCGGTCATCACTCGCTAAGATATTTTTTTACTTATAGTGAGACTTCCGTGGCTCCAGACCCAATATCACAATGAAGTACACACTTGCCACCTCGACCGTTTTGATTCTCTTCGCAGCCACTGCAATTGGGATTCCGCAACCAATTGCAAGGACACAGCCAGCATCACCGCAGTCTGGGCCAAACGTATTTGCCCGACAAGCAGTTACGACAGACGGCAATTGTGGCACCAAAGAGGCTGGTGCTGACAAGGGCTTTCGGTGCCCAGATGCACAAGATAAATGTTGCAGTCAATGGGGGTGGTGTGGTGACACTGCAGAGCACTGTGGTGGGTAAATTAATTCCCTACAGGCTGATGGTGATATGGTTACACATGAGCAGCACGTTCGTGCCTGATAAAATCTGACTACTCTCGCTTGCAATTGACAACCCGCCCCACGGCCAATAATTTACTGCTCTGTAGGAATATATGCTAGAACGTATCATGGCTAATGGATATCCGAAATATCATAGGAACCGGCTGTCAGTCTGCATACGGCAGCTGTACTGGCGGAACAACTTCTCCACCAACGACGACTACTCAACCACAGCCATCCGGTGCCCGTCCCAAGTTGGGCAATGTGCCATATGGTGTTACATTAAGTGCTTGTACTGTTCCAGGCACAGTTGCATTGACTTTTGACGACGGCCCGTACATGTACGTATAAAATCTTGATTACCCAGGATAAATGAATTGCCGTCATATATGTCAGGACTTAGGCTAATAATTTTGTCTACGCCTACAGATACACCCAGAGGCTGCTTGACATTCTTAATGGAAGGGGTGTCAAGGCTACATTCTTTTTCAAGTACGTTACATTTCCCACAGGATAGGATATGAACTTTATCAAAACCCTTCGTGCAATAAATTGTATATATCTAGGACTTCATTCTGACGTAATTTACTTGATACAGTGGTGATAATTGGGGCCCTGCAATCACCGTCGATAGTGATGCACAGCAAGTCATAAGAAATACCTACAATACCGGTCACCAAATCGCCTCCCACACCTGGTCACATCCAGATTTAGATACTTTAAGTGCAGATGGTATTCAATCGCAGATGAATGAACTTGAGAGTGCACTTCTCAACATCATCGGAAGATACCCAACATATATGCGTCCGCCATACCTCAACTGTGGTGCCATATGTCTAAGTACTCTCAACACACTTGGCTACCATGTCATAAGTACGAACCTCGACACCCTAGATTGGCAATTTAATACTCCGTCCACAAACTGGCAGTCTCAGCAGATTTTTAGTAATGCAATATCTTCCATTAACGGATCAAGCGGAAGCTGGAATGTCTTAGCCCATTCTGTTCATGAGTCGTCCGTGGACTTATTGGCGGGATATATGATCGATCTAGCCATAGCGAAAGGATATAGGCGTAAGTATAGATTCCAGGCTCGGGATAAACACAGAACGTGTATACTAATTCGATGCATCTCTATTGCTATAGTTGTGACCGTTGGCGAATGCCTGGGTGACCCACCAGCAAACTGGTACAGAACCACTCTATAAGAAATTATGCTCCACATTTGTGGGACATGATTTTACTACTTTCATGCTTTGGGTTCCTTTTTTTTGGATCATGCATCAGGCCGGTGTTTTGTCTTTTGAATTTCGGACCTGACTATTTCCAGCTGGGGACCATATCGACCAATTCCTTACTTCTAGGAGGCATCTTGCGTTTGTCAGCAGAGGGACTATTGTACGCACGCAGAGGGGCTTTATAAATTGTGGATGTAGAATTTGGGGAACTCGCTAAAAAAGATTCTCACCAATAATTAAAGAATGGAAATCTTCTGCATATGAAGTTCAGGCTTCGATTCAAATTTGGCGGGTCCCTGCTTCCTGTGTGGTTGGGGTTGATGGAATCGATTAGCGCACATTGTACTGTACAAATTAACTAACCATTTCTATCCGAACCTTTTTACGAATTTCTGTACTGGTACCTAAGTAATGGTATACAAATTATCAGGCGGATTAGGTGCTGAGTTCATACCAACTCAGTCACTGCTATGATGCAAAGGTGGGAATGTAGGTATACAGATTTTGTACGGCACATGTGTATCACTTTGCCTTCTTTATGTACATGCATGCATATATTGGTGGCCAAAAGTTGAAAGTGATATGTACATAGGTTGACACCATTAGCATCTACATTTGCAAGTATTAGCAATTGGGTGTACTTAACTACTCTTAAAGTACTTACACTTGATTTCTGCGATCTGAGGGATTTTCTTACATGCACCGTGCTTTCAAAATAGGCTTCGGGTTTTCACAATCCCTATGCCCTGAACTCGAAGTGCCCCCTGCAAAGGCCACCCTGGTACTCCGTGTTTGTGTTCTCTTCAGTCAAAATAAACGCTTACCTTTACTATTAAGTAACTCGTCTTTTGACTCCTTCACGCTGAAAAGCATGTCGACTTCTCCTCTCTACGACCGCTTGCTCCCGGATTCCCTACTTTGGGAACTCCGTGAAGTCCTCATCGCCTGAAGCCTCACGCTTAGCGTTGCGGATTTTGCTGCTGCCCGTTCACTTGCCCCCGGCACCGCATACGTGCCCCGTACTGCCCCCTCGACCTAGGTATAGGAGCCGATTCGTGCAAACGAATCCGGTAGTACCTCAAACACCGACGGTCGCGCCGATTCTCGTCGGCACCCAAGTACACCGACGCCAGTACCGCCACTGATGTGGCACCAGCATCACGCGAGCACTCAGCCACTGCGAAAGTGGCTACTCCCAAAAAGACTTCTCGCCACTGCCACTGCGAAATGGCATCGAACACTCCCCAGGTCTCCCCGACCCAAAGGGAAGGCACCGGCTGACGTTGCCAACAATTCTTCTCGCGCTGCAAAGCGCCCACCTTCTTACCTCCGGCGGTTAGAAAAGCGTGCCCAGGACCGTCTAGCACTTCAAAGTAGTCTAGGACACTCTCCCATCGACTAACCTCTCTTGGCCAAAAAACTGGGGGGGGGGGGGTGGCCAACCAGACTAGGGGGGGTGGCCAACCAGACTAGGGGGGTCACGTTTAAATTCGTTTTGCTCGCTCCGTTTCTGGGCCCCGGCAGGTCTAAAATTAACTTCTTTTTCTGCCTCTTTTGGCTTATTTTAACCTGTTTTTCTCTTCACCCTGTCTTGATTCGTACTGTATATGCCCAAAACCCCTGCTGTAACGGAGGCCAGCGACCTACAGAAAAGAGTGAATGCCCGGGTTTACAGCTACAGAACTTTCCGCAACAACCACGTATCGGAAACGACTCCAGATAGCTCTAATAAATCCTCAAAGATATTAGATGAGTTCACAGAGACTGACTGTACTTACTGGCACCTCAACATAGTAATCAGTGTTGTTTGCCTCCGTGAGCCAAAGTTCTCCACAAATCGATGATTGCTTCTTCTACTTAACCCCAGGGTACTCGATTCTAAAAATGCAGTAAGTAATGTGAGTTTGTATATTCTCAAGACTCATGATTGTAGATTATACAGTCCACCGTTGCTATACCGGACGGCTATACAATACCGGACCGGATAGAGTGCTAGAAGAGTGCAGGGGTCTTCTTATCCCTGTCCCCATACATTTCTCCCTCGCTATACCGGACGAGGCATGTTCGGTTGCTGAATAATCTACTCTGTTAGGCTTAATGTGACCCTTATTGGAAGGCAAATTGGGAGTTCTCAGAACCACGTGACTGGTCAGCCCCTGTCTGAGGGCTAGCGATTTCTATACCGGAACCTTGCTGCTGTAGAGAACAGGTGAGTCCTCTTAACTCGGATTGATACGGTATCAGTGGCTGTCGCTACTGGGTATTTCCATGGTGACTGCATCCCTCACTTGCAATATGGTCTAGGTACGTACTAATATATCTGTCTATATTTCATATGTATGGATATTCAGAAAACAAGCGGCATTACAAAGGTACCTTGTTAACGCTTCGAACGCCGTCACCGCTTCCACGTAATAGCTGTATCAATACGCTAGATATTTTAATTCGCAAGGTTTCCAGCTATCGGCGTTACAAGGAGTCGCTGTTACCACTTTGTGAACTGATATCTGCGCAGATTTTACGCAGCTACAGCGTCGTATATGCATGTATCATGTGCATTTTCACCATTATAAGAACTCTAGAACTCTATTGTAAGGATATATAAATTGGCTAGAGACTAACTTTCGAGAACAATAATATTGTGTCGATGGTGCGATCGACAAATCTAGATTGCTATCCCAGTGCGGAGCTACAATTAAGTAGTTTATATTAAATTCACACAGATACGGAGGCCTGATTTTGTTGAACATGTATATGCCGACGGCATGGCCATCACCAAATATCAATGCCTTCCACATTCAATAGTATTTTTTTTCCGACGGAAAAAGGATTTCTGCCGCCAAGATTATTGGTAATATATTTACCCTGATCTCTTTCTCAACAACCATAACTTTCACACAAAATGAAACCCAAACAAGACTGCTCCCACTGTGAATACTAAACTTGCACCTTAATTTGGCGTGTATCTAACGATTTCCCCTGCCTACCATCCCTAGCAACCCCCTCCCTCATCTGACTTCACATACAATACTCCCAGCATAGCATTTACCCCAACACCACCTGCGCACCCAGATTGATTGAATGTCCCGTTTTATAGTGCGGTATATCCTTAGGTAGGTATGTCTATGTCACAACAATTGCTCCTCCGTCCCAACCAAGAATATATGCACTAGAGACGGCACGGATCGAATCTTCAGCGGCATTATTCAAACTCCAGGACGGAAAGCCTGGACCTCCAGGAAGAATACAGCGAAATTGGCAACGGGAGATGGTGATAAGGAGGTAGTATCGTAGTTTGCATAGTGGGTAGCCTAGAATAAGGAGGCACCACGGAGGTGTGTGCAATCCGAGAGATAAGCCACAAGTATAGGACAGAGAGAGGCTACAACGCAAGAGGAGACGGTATAAAGTTGGGCTTGCGCTGTCCAGCCAAGGTCGTATAAGATCGTCGGCCACCAAATTGTACACATCCCAAAGTTTAGTGAGTGTCGATATATATAGTTGGTAGAGTTAACTGTATCTTCCCATGCGACGGATAACTCACTAGAAACAGAGAGAAACGCTGCATGATTATATTCAACAGAAAATAATTCCAAGACATGAACAATGTTGTTCCAATTTGCGATCCCTCTTATACGTTGTTAGCTGTGATATTGTAATTTCAGAATCATGATATTCTCTCTTCATGCGTTGGGACACAATGAATTGCTCGTTGGGTTGAGGAAGGTAGTGGTATAGAGAGAGGAGGGAAGTAAAAAGTAACCCATCAGGCCGGTCAACATGGTCATCTATGAATTTGAAGACGTAATGGATTATGTTGGTTGTGGTCAATCAATTCGTTACTAGCACTAATCTTGAGAGAACATTACAACTTTCTTCAAACAGGAGATGTTCCGCCATCTAGGGTTGCATTATCATGACCTTAGGTTAGCTTCAATGACTTGACAGGTATATCTCACGCGACATACTTATTTATTCTTTCTCCCTTAATTCCCAATTCCAGTATGTGTCAATGAGTTGTGGTACGGTCAGTGAAAGCTCCCACCATCTGTGCCGTGATAATGGCAGAGGACTCTATTTTAACTGACACAAAGGCAATCTCCAATAATCCCTCAAAAATCACGGCCATAGAACTCGAACTCACGAATGATCTCACCAGAAAAAGTAGCCCATGGCGCTTGTAAAAGCAGCTCAAAAAGGTAGCAATGCCATAATTCATAGCTATTGAATCAATACGGAGCTCGGTCATTTCCAAGTTCGACGAGTTATACCTAGCTTTATCTTGTAAATCTAGTTTTCGGTATTGGCTACTTTTGGCTATCTTTCAAGACTATTGCCATCATACTGTCTATTTAATTACCAGGGATCTCTACTCACAAGGGTCTCTAGACCTATTCCTCCACCGTGGTCTCCGAGGAAAAGCCACCAGAATTCGATGGTTTGGGGCCAGCTTAACGGCTTCAGGGTTAATCATGGAACTCAAGCCTGTCGATAACAGTCATTGCATACCTCAAATATTTGCCTAAAATGCAAAACTTGGGGATGCATATATTGTGACCGTACTTAGTTTCTTGTTGTGGTTGAAACTATGCGAGCGGACACACACCACAGCCCCAGATACTCCGTAGTAGCGAAACGTCGCAGCGACTAGGATGCTCCACATAAACGGCATGACAAACCTGAGGGAAGTATTTAGGCATTGTCATCATATCAGACTTTGACCCTCATCTGCTCTTTCATTTTGACAGCTTACATAGAGGAGCTGGAGAGCGAAGTAGAGTGTATATCTTAACTTAGTTGCTAGCGCTCCCCCGAGAGGAGGATTTTGATTTCACTTAGAGTGCGACGTTGTTGACAGTCCGGGGAAGGTCTCCCTCCTACCCCTGCCGATAAAGCTATTCCTAGTACCCAGCACTACCTAAAAACAGCTCCTCTGAAGCATTACCCATCGTATGAATCCCTCAATCAAGGAAATTCTTTTGGTAGAGATATGTAGCTAGATAGTCCGAGGTTCCACTGCTTTCCTAATCCTGACATAGTTGATATGTACGGTATATACTAGAATACCGCTGAAATCTTGCGGACAAGACTGCAGTCTTATTTACAGTGGGCCGGTTTTGCCAAAAGCTCTTTCCGTATCTTATTCATGATTACTTTCTTAATCATCCTTACATAATTAATTATAGGTACTTTCTCACGCATGGTGTACCCGAATGTAATACTGCGAAGTTGTAGATACAATCAGCTCCGACATATACATAGGCCACACACATCCCAGGTACAACTGTTCTAGCCATGCTTTTAAACTATCTCTTCACCTACATAACTGAATATGAGATAGAGCTTGGAAAGCCTCAGATTCTATATTGGATTTTGTACTGTCGGAATCATCAGAGCCGGCGCTTTCTGAGTTGGCGCTTTTTGAGCCTGTGGCAAGTAGTTTAACGGACCAACCACATATCCATCAATTTCATGAATATTGATGTCCGTATCTTCACTACCATCCAGTGCTACTGTTAGGCCAAAATGTTGAATAAACATATCCATCTGTACAAGAATATTCTTATCCTTTTTGTGGAGGGAGGAATTTCTCACCATATGTACATCCCGCAACCGCTCATAATGACTTTACAGTCAATAACTATGGCATCTCTACATGAATAATTGTACAACAGCATTCATCGTGCTTAAGCAGTTGATTCTTACCCAGGCACTGATTTTTCTTACCGATGATCCTGTGGTTCCACCCGGATCCACACGAGAACCTACAGTGTGGAGCACGAGACGCAGGAGGGGGTAGAAAGAAGGAAGGGGGTTCTACAGAAATAGGAAACATTATGGGAGAGCAGTGAGAGAGGGAGTAGGAGCTAATGTGAGGGGAGATTCCAGGATGGGAGGATCCTATGATATTGTCTCCTCTACGGACAAAGACAATTCCGTTGAGACGAATTTTATGTTATTAAATTGTGCTCTCGAGCATACATCATGCTGTTTAAAGCCTCCTATATGCAACAAATTTAAGATCGTTCACTCTACAGTTGCTCTTTGCAACTGCTATATGTGAAAAGCTCCTTTGATCCTCTCCCTTTCCACCTAATTACTACTCTAATTCTCCTTATCTTGAGCTGCCTCTGATCCTCCTTCAAATTTTCCATGCAAAGCAGTCAAATTCTCCTCGCCTCCGCTTCCCCTAAACTTCTTCCCAAGACCGCTGAATAACAATTACTACTCTAATCCTTCTTTCCACCCATCTTCCTTCTTCCGCTCCCCCCTTTTCCTGCAGAACTACACCCATGCCTCCCGTGCCTGCCTATTTGCTAGTTTATAACTATGCCAAACTATAACTGAATATACAACAGGTGAAATCTGGATCTTAACGTAGAGATCATGTGGTGATTATCCATAGGCTAATTCCTCTACAGTAGGATAGAATTTTTCTATTTTATTGCTTTTTCCAATTCTATAATTCCCTTTTAGTCTGCTTTTGGAGACGAGCTATCTACTCACGAGAGCAATTACTGCTAAAGCGAGTGCAGAGATGATTGGTGTCTTAAAATAAGTAGGTGGTCATTAAAACCGTACACACGTATTCCTTGCTTAACATCATGAAGAGGGTCATCCGAATTGTTGATTTGACGTCATACAATAATACCCTTGAGCGAAACAACGGCAAATCAGGATTCCCCCCTCACTCCACCACTTCATTCAGACGGTCTATATACACATGTCCCCGTATATTATATCTCTAGGATATACTTATTTCTATGGCGCGCAAAATGGGTGTAAAGCGGGGAGGAATTACGGGGAGTGGGGAGTAATGGTAAAATAGCGCCTCCGCAGTCCCACGCAGCCGCATGCTTTGATTGTCAGATGACTCTTCAGATCTGGTAATAAGAGTGCTATCTATCAACTTCCAATGTGTCCTGTCCAATCAACCACCATGCATCGAAGTACGTTTTAATAGTTTTTTTTTTCTTTTTCTTTTTTTCGAAGTCTGTACCCACTCACATTCAGCCTTAGGCAATGGCGAGGCTCGGTGACTACTGTTTATGCGCCTACTGCGCCGATCTATCTACATGACAAGTGAAAACCAGTTGCGTGTCTGGCTGGATCTTCATGCACCCGTCAGGTTTGTTAATGGGAGCTCTCTACCTACTTATGTACAAACGGTTCTAATGATTGTCAAGCTACACTACTCCATATAGATGCCCCATATTTTCCCTCATCCTCCTTCCCGAATTTCCTCCTTGACAGCACCATTGGCGGTGGGGTGTGGATTCGAACCCCCGCCCACCTCCAGCTGCTGCACAGCTGCCCAACTTCGCCAGCATCCCCTTGGTACCGTAGTGTGTTTCAGAGCCACAAAGTCGGTATTATTATTGGTTAACACTATGGTACAAACTTTGTATGGAAGTGAGTAGATTACGTGAATTATGAGTGAGTAACTCACCTCTATGCTCACATCGTGGGTGACAATGTGAACGTCCTAGTGAGTCATTTCTCAATGGTGAGTAAAATTGTGCACCAATGGGTGAAGGATGGTGAAGTAGTTGAACTACTCACCCTCATGATTCACTCCCTTACTTACCATGGCACCCATATAAAGTGAGCTTGCTTGTCACTCACTGGAGGTTAGTATAGTTCGCTCACTTCTTATTCCTCTATGACTCACCTCATTCCACTCACTTACTACATGCGATGCTTCTTTATTCACTAGTTTATTCACTATATTATGCCTCTATATTTATTTACTTACATGTTTACTACATCTACACTTTTGGTATGACTCTCAGATTTCCTGCGACATGGTCCATAATAGTTTTGAGAGTCGGACAGCTTTTGGTATGACTCTCAGATTGCCCGCGACATGGCTCATGACAGTTTTGAGAGTCGGACAGCTTTTGGTATAACTCTCAGATTGCCCGTGACATGGCTCATGACAGTTTTGAGAGTCGGACAGCTTTTGGTATAACTCTTAGATTGCCTGCGACATAGCCTATAATAGTAGGAGTGAATATTAGATGCTCGATCGTTATCTATTATTCTCGTCGGGAAGTCTATATTGTTAGTCTTAATGTTGTATATATACTTCCCTTCCTCGCACTTTTTCTTCTATTCTCTCTCTACAGTTCACCCTCTTGCCTTATCAATTCTATAATACTTCAACCAGACTAAATACTTCTACACTTATTGGCTCCTATGTGAGTATTAGTATGCGCAATAATATGAAGTAATATATATGCAATGATATGAAGTAAGATATGTACAGAATGATATAAAGTAATATGTATGCAATTAACAAATATAAAGTAAGATGTGCGCACAACGATATGACTCGGAAGCAATATGTATGTAATGTGCAATGATGTGAAGTAAGATGTGTGCGCACAATGTAGTTTATGTTTAAAAGAGTTCTATGCACAACAATATTCTAGTTGCTCATATCTACGTTCACAGGAAAAGTGCGTAACAGTGGCTCACTTATGGCTCCACTGACATGCTCACTTCAGCCTTCAATTGTGTGAAAATCTTTTCACATAGTGTGAGTTTTCAGTGAGTAACACCCATACAAAACATGCACTGCATGTGAGCCAGGATAATCATATGCTTACTCACTATAGAATTCACTATTCGATACACCTATGGGTCACCTTTTTATCCCCTATACCATTCACATGTTGTACATACATTGAGGTGAATATTGAGGTGAGTATTTTCCTTACTCACTTTTTTTGTACCATAGTGTTAAAGCTCAGCTTTGTGCAATGCTCTGTGAGGGAACAACTGCTGTACGCTGCTCGTTACAACCGCAATGACTAAGCTACGAAACCTCCGATCCATTTCTCCAATTCATTTGGTCCTTTCCTCCTGTCCTGCGTAAGCTATCGCTATTACAACCTGAATGAAAATGAGTTTACCGTTTTCCCCGACAATCCCTCCTTGCGTCAACGCGACAACCATAAGATCCACCAAGTCCGAGTTCTCCCTCATCCATTTCTCTTGTTCCTCCCCCATGGTCTCAAACATAACCGTGAACTTGTTCGTCTTCAAAACTCGCTCCCATCATACATAAGCATGTGCCAATCGTCGCGAGCAAATGAACCTAGAATTGAGCGAGGAAATCAGCCTCGATATTCACGAGCAAACAAGCCCTGATATCACTGTCGAAATAAGCCCATAAATCAGGCTCTAATCGCCATGAAAAAGCCCCCTGCCGTTGGATTGAGCTCCTCCAGCTGTTTGCTTAATCTAGTACGAAGGGGGAAATAGCCGTATGTAGTATACTTGAGATTACCGTGTCGTATATTGGGTTATACGGCAATGAACAGGCAGATCTGCTGGCAAAACAAGGAGCGGAAGAGGATGACGGGAAGATTATCACAGAAAGGGGAGTCAGGCAGGCTTAGAATAGAAAGAGACAGGCATGCCAAAGGTAAGAGGGACAGGAATGGGTAGAGTTTTGAGGTGGAATAGGAAAGCACGGGTCAATTATGTGCATTGCAGAACTGGGAAAGGAAAGTTACAAGTGTGGAGGAACATTTAGATCCCACTGTAGACCCGGTCTGCAGGTTTTGTGAGGTGGATCCAGAGACTGGCAGGCATGTTGCTTTAACTTGTCCTGCTGGGGAGGAAATGGAGTTCTAGGGAACAGGTGGATGAGAAGGACCGGTGGCTAAGGAAAAGAAAGGACAGGGATAAGGAGGACCTGGTCGAGACTTTCTAAAGATTACTCTATTTTCTTTTGTTTTTCTTAGGCTCGGGAAGGCGGACCCCTTCTTGTACCGAAAGCTAAGGTTGAACCTTTTAAGGGAGACTTCGGGATCCCGTCGATTGCGGGTATAGACTTAAAAAAAAAAAAAAACCCAGAGGTGGGGAAGCGGGGCAAGCGCCGACGGTTCCAGAGCGAAAAACCACACAGAAGTGGCAGCCCTGTGAGGACCGGGCTTTGGAATTTTTTGTACTTCACCACGAGTGAACTGTAGTATCTCTTAGATTAATTAAATCTAAACCTACCGGAAGTATGCCCGCCAGGCCTCATCATTAGGATTCAGATCCAACTCTCTTTCTTCCCGCAGTTGCCCTCTCCATCGCTGCTCAGCACCTAGGTAGTTGTTCTATTTGTGCTCCAACTATCGCTCGATGCATTCTTTTCCTATGTTGAGACTGGGCATGCAGTAATAGTAATGATGCGTTTGCTACCGCTACAGGTTGATGTTGTTGCGTGTTGTTTCCTACACTTGCTGATTAATTCCATAGCTTTAGAAATATTTCGGAAGGTCTTCTTACTCCTCTAGAGCGAACCCCTAATCCCAGTCAGCGCACGCCTTCTGGAGGGATTTTATAACACGTAAATCTCCGCCTGATATGTAAAGTGAATTGGGTATCTCGCGCAGAGCAAATTCTGTACATAGATCGATAGGTCGAAATGAGCCAATCTCATCATAAGCCGGAACGGCCTATCATGAGCCTACTACTGAAATTATTACAGTAGCTTCCATTGTTGTTTCTCCATCAGAGTACAGAAGTCTCCTTGGCTAATGCAATATCTCGCGGCACCTCTTGGAATAGCCGTGAACGCAGTACAAGATTACCATTGCATAGTGTGCAGAAGGACAGGTGGAGCGATTGCATTGAACTGCAACGTTATCAGTAACTTATGAGGAGCGATGTGTTGTCCTAATGCGAGGTTACGAGGTTCATTGATTGCTAAATCGATATGCTTTTTATCACTGGCTATCCCAGCGGTATATATGTACATCTGATATGCTTGTCCATACCCTATTGAAAGCTTTTGCAAAGGGGCAGTATTTCCAACCCCGGTACTTATTGCTTTCCTCGTAACCACATACCAACGCGTCAACCAATACCTAGCCGTGATCTACATAAGAATGCATGTTGGGCTGCAGGCCATTTGATACCACCCACGGGTGAATGGCACCAGACATTGTACGACCAGGGCCAACCTCATTCCATCAGCCTGCATATGGGTAGACCTGATCGACCGACGAAGAAGAGCAACACACTCCTGTGACGTGCGAGGTACAAGAGTGCAGAGAGTTATGTACCTAGTCTGGTTGGCAAAGAGTTACCTACCATCATACGTATCCTACCCGTATTTTCTGGTTCTTAATGACCCGACGCTACTGCAGCTACAAGGGTTGGAACACGAAGTATATGCGCACGGTCTTCTCAACCCTTAGTTAACTGACTGCGGTAACGTGTGGGTTACCCATTCATAGGTTGGTGAGATCTGCCAGTATAGCCTCACTTCCGCCAGCATTTCCTTCAGCGCCCCTCCAGTGTTTCTCTGTTTAAATACTTCACAGGATTTGGAAACCGTGATTGATGTGGGTGCTGAGACAGGAGATGAGAATATTGACTTTGTCGTCCGTACGTACTGTAGCTAGCTGGATGTATATAAGTCTCTATATGACGACCTTGTTCCAATCCTTGTAGCTGACTAGCGCCAGGTCAGAAAGAGCCAGAAAATAGGCGGCAGATTAACTGCCTGACTGATTCCAAGTGGCTCGTCATGCAGCCCAATCTTATTTTTTTGCAAAAAGAACCAAAGAACTGCATATGTCTTGAAGCTGGGTAGGGGGTATGTGTAATTTTGCGTATTTTGTAAGTTATGACGCACAGCCCCCCGCATAATAATATAATTATCATCCATGTGACATCGGAGTTGACCTGCCAGTTGGCATTCGCGTGTGATGGCAGTACTATATTTCACATATATTTCGAATGACCTACTAGTTCTTAGCAGTCTTGTAGAAAAGTTACTGAATACCGCGAAATACAACTGTCACAACTGAGTAATCACACATACTTGCATTCTGATGAGGAACTCCGCGACCACCGATGCGCCTATCGTTAATCAAGCATCAAAAGAGACTAGCATCCTTATCTACACTAAAGATGCTCCTCTGGATATGCCTATTAGAGTTACGGATAAAATTTCCCTAGAAAGTGCATTCCAGGAGGTTTGTGGACTACCTCGCCCCTTTAAATGTTTCCAAAACTAATGCTTATCTATATTACTCGGGCTAGGTACCTGAATGTACTAGTCCTGTTCTATATAGGTAAACATCCACTTCTTAATTATAGTTCAAGTTCATAACCAAGTGCTTGGGTAGATATTCTCTGGACACTCCTTATAAGCTATTGATGCTCTTCTATGCCAAATTCAACGATACAATCGATGACTGTAGGTGTCGTAGCCAAATACCAGGACTCGAGGCTATTGTAAGGACAACAACACAAATGGCAACGGGTCAGGCCGTGGAATGGCAACGATATCCCTGTCATTGTACCAAGTGCGAAACAGTCCCTACAACACCTTGTGGTAGGTATCTAATGCTTAAATAGATGGGAAGTTACTAATCCAGATGCTATACGTTACCAGGCCGGGTTTGCATGACATTGAAAATCGCATCCTTTAGAATGAAGGATAAACCAAAAGGTTGCCACCTTGCTGCTGCTGCTTGTACTTGTTGTTGAACCCAGTACTATCGTCTATAGGGCTTGCACATTCACAAACAGCCTTCTTTCAGCCAATTTCGGAATCAATGGCACAAACATCAGACCGAACATCCCAGCGGCCAAATATTGAACAGGGTAGAAACAAAGATATTGTATTTACATATGCGAATACAAGGTAAGACCCAAAAGCTAAGTCACAATCTTTTCCTTACTTATATTTGGAGGGTTCAGGGAACGGAGTGAATTATCTTTCCCAGTCATGGTCACCGACCTCCTATACATTTTTCAGGATGGGCGCTGGCATATCATGACAAGAAATACAGGTCAATCGGCGAAAGTATTCCCTACTGCACCGGAATATATTTTGGCTGAGGTGCATGATATCTGTACTGAATGGCGTTTATTGATTGGGGACTGCAAAAAAATTTTGAGCATCGCTGTATGATTCCCACGTAGGCTGCTAGCTAAAAGGCTAACCAAATGGGTAACAGAATCAAGAAGTGTTAAATGAGGATGTTGAGGCTGAGTTCGACCAAACTCTGTTGAGGAAACTATTCAAGACGGCGCAAATATTTGAGTTCCTCAGAGCGTTCCACCGTGGCCAGTTTGAGGGTATCAAGGAAATATTTGCAAAGATTGTTGACGAGACGAATAATTGGAAGAGTGGTCAATACAAAGACACCGTAGCCCAGTTAGTTTCTGACTTTGGGGGGATAGGCGAAGACATCTCGCAGGGCTTAGTCAAAGAGAGCAGCAATCTCATAGAGAGGGTATATATAACACTACATACATAGGCGCGGGTAGGTCTTAGGGGTTCAGTGAGATATGCTAACAAACCATACCAAACCAGACACATAATATCCTGTCTATTGATGAAGCATTCCGCTCAAGGGCGCAAAATGCTAGTATCCAGCGCTTGAGTTGGATAACTGTATGTGATGCATTTATCTAGTTGGCTTTCAGGAAAGGGACCACTTCTAAGCATATGTACTGACCATACTTGCAATTCAGTTCATCTTTCTTCCTCTACTCTTCGTTGCGGTATGTGGCTCACCTTCGGCTTGACACCCAATACTTAAGAGCTAACAGTCAATCGGTGTAATGTAGAGTTTGTACGGAATGAATGTTGATCTTCTCAAAGATAACCCAAAATGGACTACGTACTTTTACATTGCTGTGCCCCTATTCGTATGCGTTATCCTCAGCGTCCTCTTGCTGAAGGCTGGACAGAAATACGGACGTCGACTATTGAAAACTTCATGCAATATGTTACAGTGTGAACCCGAGACTATTTATGCGTGGGTCCAGGTGGTAACCAAAAAGCTCAAGCGAGGCCGATCACCAGATATAGAGGTGGGCCTTCATGTCATTAGTACTACTACTACTCCCGAGGACATGAATCGAGCAGAAGCCGCCTTCCGCAATGGCTGGTATGAATTTCTGGTCTCAAGAATGAGAATCTTGGATCCACCCGCACGAGAAAATCTCTTAAGGAATGTGTTACCAAAAGTCGTTGAAGAAATAGAAGCTACTGGGGATGTGGAGGCGACAAGGCGAATCCTCTGGGTCGTGGTTAAAACGCTGGATCAAGCAGGTTACAGCGGTCCACCAGATATAACGGCCGACATGCGACGTGACCTTGATTGTTTGCTTAGGAGAGCAATGGTCGTAGCAGTCAAAGGTGAGCACACGGACCTGGTGCGCCGGATCCTGCAGTATACCTTAATTTCAGAGAATTCGCCACTGGAACACAGACAAAACGGGTGGACTATGCTCCAATTAGCTACCAAAGCTGAATACATGGAAATCGCCAGATTGTTGTTGGAGCACAAGGCGGATGTCAATGCAAGGCCTGGTAGTTCCAATGGGAGGACGGCTCTGCAAGCAGCCTCCGAGGGAGGGCATCTCGAAGTCGTCAAGTTACTGTTGGAGCACAAGGCGGATGTCAATGCGGGGCCTTCTGAGTACGAAGGGAGGACGGCTCTGCAAGCAGCCTCCGAGGGAGGGCATCTCGAAGTCGTCAAGCTATTGTTGAAGCACAAGGCGGATGTCAATGCGGGGCCTTCTTGGAAAGGGAGGACGGCTCTGCAGGCAGCCTCCTCGGGAGGGCATCTCGAAGTCGTCAAGCTACTGTTGGAGCACAAGGCGGATGTCAATGCGGGGCCTTCTTGGAAAGGGAGGACGGCTCTGCAAGCAGCCTCCTCGGGAGGGCATCTCGAAGTCGTCAAGCTACTGTTGGAGCACAAGGCGGATGTCAATGCGGGGCCTTCTGAGTACGAAGGGAGGACGGCTCTGCAGGCAGCCTCCTCGGGAGGGCATCTCGAAGTCGTCAAGCTACTGTTGGAGCACAAGGCGGATGTCAATGCGGGGCTTCCTGAGTACGAAGGGAGGACGGCTCTGCAGGCAGCCTCCTCGGGAGGGCATCTCGAAGTCGTCAAGCTACTGTTGGAGCACAAGGCGGATGTCAATGCGGGGCCTTCTTGGAAAGGGAGGACGGCTCTGCAGGCAGCCTCCGAAGGAGGGCATCTCGAAGTCGTCAAGCAACTGTTGGAGCACAAGGCGGATGTCAATGCGGGGCATAGTAAATCCGGTGGGAGGACGGCTCTGCAGGCAGCCTCCGAAGGAGGGCATCTCGAAGTCGTCAAGCTACTGTTGGAGCACAAGGCGGATGTCAATGCGGGGCCTTGTGGCGAATATGGGAAGACGGCTCTGCAGGCAGCCTCCGAGGGAGGGCATCTCGAAGTCGTCAAGCTACTGTTGGAGCACAAGGCGGATGTCAATGCGGGGTCTCCTGAGGACAGCTGGAGGACGGCTCTGTGGGCAGCCTCCTCGGGAGGGCATCTCGAAGTCGTCAAGCTACTGTTGGAGCACAAGGCGGATGTCAATGCGGGGTCTCCTGAGGACAGCGGGAGGACAGCTCTGCAGGCAGCCTCCTCGGGAGGGCATCTCGAAGTCGTCAAGCTACTGTTGGAGCACAAGGCGGATGTCAATGCGGGGCCTAATAAATTCGGTGGGAGGACGGCTCTGCAGGCAGCCTCCTCGGGAGGGCATCTCGAAGTCGTCAAGCTACTGTTGGAGCACAAGGCGGATGTCAATGCGAAGCCTACGGCTCTGCAGGCAGCCTCCGAGGGAGGGCATCTAGAAGTTGTTAAGCTGCTACGCACCAAGCTGTAAGGTATGAATGCTTTATAATAACTAGACCACTGTCCAGATACATCTACTGAGCCCATCCTCGTATAGGTAATAGCGATCTTTGATGCTCGATGCGGACCGGGGCTGCGAATCATCGGGGTATTATAGCCCGTATCCTAAAAATGCAAGTTGATGGGCGATAGAAAATGGAGGAGCTGAGCGGAGGCGTTAGAAGACCCCGAATGGCGCAGGGAATTGGTACAGATATTAGCCTGAGGGCGGGGAATTTTCCTTTTTAGCTTATTTCGATCGTGTATTTACATCTCGGGGAAGATCTAGTCAATACGTAAGTCCAGGGCATGCGCAGAGAGCGGCCCAGAGGTTGGATAATGTTACCTTACCGTAGGACAGAGCTCCTATATGCGAGTAATGAATTGGGGGGTGTGGGGGAATGGTATACATGTACGTAGGGAGTGGTACAGGTTGTTCATTGATGATAATGACGAATGATTTTCCAATATACCCTACCAGTCCAAAATTATATCTGCGGCGATTAATTTTAGAGAACGTCTAACTGATCTGACTACAGTACATTTATTATCAATGGTATATATCTCCATTGATAAGCCCAACAATGCCCACAGCCAGTAGCTACAGCCAGCAGGGAGTAAATATACATATCGCAGCCGAAAAATAATACCTAAGCCAGGGTGTAAGATTTGCGCTCACCGAGGTATATACGCATAGCTCAAACATTTTTGAGCCGAATGGGTTCAAATATTAGAAAAGTATTTATATACTGTATATGGGGTATTTTCGCAGGCTAAGTGCCCAAGGGCTCATGTGCATTGCTGTCTGGAACTATCTTGGGAAAATATATGGTTTCTCTGTATATATATTTTTTAAAAAACTCCAGTACTTATGTGCGGTTATAGTTGGATATAGGAGGTTATAGGAGTATAGATATTCTTATAACAGGGTTTGGATGGCTGAGTAGCCAAGTTGCCCGCATTTTTATAAAGTTTATACCTACTGTACGGAGTATCTATAATGTCTTCGCGGTAGGTACTAGTGCCTCTGGGTAGGTTTTTTAATTTTTGGGGGGGGGCGAAAGTATTTCTTGGAATCTCTCTAGAAGGGCCCGATGTAGAGCTTAATAACCTTCCTCCTATTAAGGGTGGTCTTTTATGCTCTACAGTGCCAGGTCTAGACCTCTCCTATTAGAGATATAGCTAAGAAATTCACCTCAGGGTAACCAAAAGGCAATATTTATCAGATTAACATTCCAATTGGCTTGATAGATGTCCTATCATGCTTAGTTTCTTGGTAGCTATTGAGCGCTTTATCCCGCTCTGTGTAGGTGGCGGGATTTGCCCTCTTTTGGAGCGGGACCCTACAGACCCAGTTTTCACTAGATAGTATCCGATATGATAGGCAAATAAGACTCGCCTACCCTGTACATGCATAGATTTCTTGAAAATAACAGGCCCTACAATTCGAACATCGTAGATTGAGATATTCCAAGAAATACGCTACCTCCCCACCCGACAAACCTACCCAGCGGTAGTAGTATTTGCATACCTAGGTGGTAAGGAGAGCGCTAGAGGAGGTTACGCCGGATCCGCGGAGTGGAAAGTCCTGATACTAACGGACTCACCAGCGGCAGTAACAGCAATTAGGAAAGTGGGGAAGTGCGGCAAGGCGGGAACAGGGGACTTGGGGAGCATAGTCTTGGGGATAAAAGAAAGGCAAAAGATTTAGGGGCGGAGGCAGTTAGGCTCACCTGGGTGAAAGCGCAAGTGGGCATTCCAGAGAATGAGCGAGCAGACATTCTGGCCAAAGAGGATAGGAAAAGGGGGGAGTGAGAGACTATGAAGATTGGGTGAAGAAAAGGGTACAATTTACTGCTAAAAACGTGCAGAATTGAGGAAATGAGCAAAATGTAGAGGTAGACGGCGTGAAGTGGAAAAAATATTTATTTCTTCTCTTTTTCTTTTTGTGCGGAAAAGGTATACCCAGAATACCCCCTTATTACGGAAGGCGGTTTAAAGCATGAAAAGGAGAGGAAGGTGGTAGGAGCGGGGAGCGGCAGAGTGGTCAGGTGGGAAAGGAAAGCGAGGTTAAAATATGTTCACCGCAGAACCGGAAGGGGGAACCACTGGCAGGCACGGAATCCTGGTTTGTTCACGTGGAGAGGAGATTTGGGATGGAGGTGGTGGAGCAGTTGGGAGGAGATGGATAAGCGGAAGAATTGGGCGAAGAAGGTGAAGGTAGAGACATTCTTCTCTCGTGTTAGTGGCGGCGAGGATTTCGTGGACTTCTATCAGGGGAGGGCCGGCACGGGGCATGGCGGCGCAGGCTGAATTATTTCATGACGGGGGAGGCGTGGTGGGGGAGGAAGGGATTATTTCTGTTTCGCAATTCTTTGGGTCGGGAGGCATAGCCGTTGTTCCGTGAGTGTACCGAGTCTTTTAAGATGAGGGAACGGGGCCGTCTCATAGCCTTGGGCTCCACAGACGTACAGACTTGGAAAAAAAAAATTATAGATACAATTAGTATAAACATCAAATACAAAGTGTAAACAATAATTTTGGCTACTTACAGCCATTCTGCTATATCCAATTATACACTTTCCTGATACATAGCAGCAATACATATGGACCCTTGACCACATAGTCTGAGAATATACCATTCAAAATGTATAAGATTGCCCCAATGCTTGAGCTATGCTTGGTGGGTAAACCCCGTCGTGTGCACTTTAACTATTTCATCAAGGAAGTCCCTGATTCCGACCCGATTGTAGTTGTATGTAGAAGATATATGCATGTTACCTAGGTCTCAGGAAATCTATTGCGGTACTATTATGTGTTGGATCTTCCTATACCATCATTCCGTAAGCTATGAGGGCGTATATAAACAAGACAGGAAACTTTGATAGGTGGATACCTTGGGCCTTGTGCTGCGAATGGTCCATATAAGTTCACCTTCGTATTGATTACAGTAACTTGCTTTGAGAGGGGGGGGGGGGGGGGGGTATGCAGTCGGCAATACCCTGCCCCATCCGTTTATGACAGTGTATATGGTATGTATGTATCAAAGAAATTTGAACTCAAAATGGAAACATATATGTATATATAAATGTGTACCGTTCAATTCCATACTTCATCCCACCCTGATTTTTGCTGAGCGAGACGAACCTCCACGGATAAATCTACAGTAGTATGGACGTCGATTTATGTAACCTAATAGTCAGGTATACACTCTACGCTATATTCGGAATTAGATGTTTTATAATCCGTAAAGTTGGAGTTTAAAGAGAACCCTGATGGGTTGTGGACGTCTGGATAATAGGACCTCCACCATTATATATGAAATTTTTGTTTTTTAGACCTTTGGAACAGCGCCAAGACGGATTAGGTAGCAAGCAGTCAGGTGACTTTTGAACCAACCTACTGTAGCAAGATACAAATATCCTACTCTTCATCTTAGCACTCCAATGGGATATAAGACTATATATCCCCGTAGTTACTTATTTACCACTCTGCCCATAATACGTACCTATATAAAGAGACCTAGTATGCTCCCACGGACTTGGGAACATTCTAGGTTCCGTACATCCTGCATGGATAGTGGCTCTGATCCTTGGCCTCGGGACTCTGGTAACCAAAGTTTTTCAAATTTCTGCACACGCCAGTGTGGGCTGTTCCTAATTTTAGCATCATCTCGCACCATCGCTGGCGAGGTACATTTCCAATTTAATTTAGTTCATGACTCTGAGCGGGTTTCAGAGGAGACCCTGATCATGAGGACTTTGACTTTGGCTTTTTATGTAGTCGAGCCTAGGGAGGATTTTTTCAAAAGAAAAATGGAAGGGTCTTCAGAGGTAGAGGAGTACATAGGTATACGTTGCATGCGGCAAAGCTTGGTCGGGATTTTAAATTCGAGAATGACTGGTCATGAGTGAGTGGGAGATTAGGATCCGGACTGATTCGAACATATGAAGTATGTAAGTAGGTATGTTCCTTGTTCATGATGGTTATAGTTATAGATCGACGTCGCTAGTCTTGTAGGCATTACATACTTTATCCCGTTAGAATGGTAAAGGGGAAGTCCTAGCCGACCGCTGGGAGTTTGGTAATTAGGTCGCTCGATGCGACATCATGAAGGTTCAGATCTCACATTTACGGTACGAGTCTCAACGCCTGTATATCATATAGAGTTAGTCTGGTTGATATAGAGTATGATATTTAAACCATCGTATCAGAAAATATCACAACCATGTGCATATCCCTCCATTCCTGGTTGGCCAGAATCAAGCCTTAAAATACCTTACTCATCGTACCAAATGATATTGTTGATCATGACTCTGAATGGTTAATGTGATTCATGTTTTTTCTTTTTATTTTTGTGTGTCATGCCCGGGCAGGGCCAGGATGCGCGCGGGTGGGGACGTTTCGATTCTTAACGCGGATGGTATTATTGACCCGCGGACCTGGTCTGCGCCCCAGGTGGGATGAGGTTTTCAATGCTAGTATCGTGCAGCTAAAAGACTCTGTGTGTCCTTTGTTGGCCAGGTGTATTTTTGGAAAAAGAACCTCGGTATGGAACAGCCAGCCTTGAACCAACTATCAAAGTTACCTACCTACCGGTACCCACCCAGTGCTGAAGGATAGGACCCGGAAGCTCTGGAAAATTCGGTACAACGCACAATGTTCTACAGTCCACCTCCTACACGCAGGTTCATGGCAGGTATATATCCTGTACTTTCTTGTAGACCGTGCCACTTTGCCTGCTCGCTGGCAATGTTGAATACGCAACCGTATAATCACCAATCCCTCTCCCCAAATATAAATCACCTAATGGCATCATCTCCAGAGCCTCCTTACCGAATATTACTTTTTCTTATACTCATTTTTTTTTTTTTTTTTCCTTTTTCTCCTGTCTTTTTTTATAGCACCCATCAGCCTCATTGAATATGATGTACCTGTAGTATGTATCACCTCTACCGGTACTTTAATCTGCACCTAACTGTGAGGCCGGCGTCCAACGTTGCCTGCCGGTGAAAGGCCGACTGATTTACTGATCATGGTATTATAATTATATTATATGACGGAGTCGCCGGCGCAAAATAAAGTAGTTTGGAGGGATATACCAGGCTCTTGTATATTTATCTGCATGCGCCTCGACATTAATCACAATAAGAGTGACATTGCCTTCCATCAACACTTGAACACAAAATAGCCGATTCGACGTCAGCACGGTACTTTGACGTTTGGTGCTACGTGGAACAAGTACTTACTTTATAACGGTCGAAACAAAAATAAAACAACGCAAGACGAGAAGGGGAGGGATTTAGTCGAGGGTTATACTTAGCAGCACAAACGAAGAGGTTGGTTTGTTCACTTTGTTTTGTTTTGTTTACTTGTTTGCTTGTATTTACACAGTGCCAGTACTATCTACTTCTAAGTAGCTAGATCTACATTCCATCCCCCTCCTAAATTTCGCAAATCATAAGTCTTTTGAATTCGAAACCATTCTAGATTCCAGTCCGGCCGCGGATTTTCATCCCTGAAAGGTTCCCACCCATCCTATCCATCCTGGCTGGAGTAGTACGTACAGCTTCCATCCACCCGTCTGTCGAATCTGCAAGTACGAAAGCTACTTACATACATACGTCACGTCAAGGTGAAACGCTGAACGTGTGCGGTCCGTTCGGGGAGTAAGGGGTCAGGTAGGAACGAAATTCCTATTGCCGGGTCGTACCGGTACCGTACTGCGTGCTGGTGGGAGTGGAAAGGAGAAGAAAAAAAAAAAAAGTTGGAGGATCAGGAGAAGGTGCCCCACCCCTCAACAATGGCATTGCAGTCGGAGCGGACGCAGCCGGCACGTTATAGGAGTCGCTCGCCCAGGGTGGATCTGAATAGAGTGCTTTCAGCCGGGCAGAACGAACCCGAGGCAAATAGTTTTGGGGCTTTATTATCGATATCGCAGGTGCAGAAGAATAAAAATAATCTGGAGATAGCTACAGTGTCGTCATCAGCATCAGCATCAGCAGCAGCAGCAGCAGCAGCAGCAGCAGCAGCAGCAGCAGCGTCATCATCAGCAGCAGCAGGAGCAGCAGCAGCAGCAGCAGCAGCAGCATCAGCATCAGCGTCATCACAGGCTGTACCGGTACAGCAGGGGAGGTATATTGCCCCCGCAGATCCGAAGAAGAGGGTGCCGGTGCACGTCGGGAGCGCGAGGGCGTCGAATAGGACGATGACAGGCGGTGTGGGGGGCAATACAGCGCAGCCAGATCCGCAGGAAGATTCACCGATACATTCAGATTCGGACTCACATTCACATTTACACCCGCAGCAGCAGCAGCGGCCTCAGCCAATAAGATCCAAAAAAGAGGGGTCTACTCCGGTTTACGCTCATTGGCATCCGGCGTCAGGTTCGGTCGTTACAGGAGTACCTCGTACCTCTACTCTTCCTGCTGCTGATACGGAGGCCTCCACTCCGGCGGATCGATCTTCCGCTCCAAACGGCAGGGGGCCAGCAGACCCAGTTGCTGATTCTTCTCCCCCGCCGTCACCGGCAGCAAATCCACACTGGGCCCCACAACCACCTTCACAACTACGCCGTCCGCACTCTCGCTCGTTTTCGACGGGCCAGCTGCTACAGATTTCGTCTGCGCAGCGACAGCCGGTAGAAAGCTCCAGCAACGGAAGCACCGCGGGACAGGACTACCAGCGCGCAAGGTCGTTAACGCTGGCAGCACACGCTCATTCCGGAGATACGGATACAAAAACGAGTCAACCCGGTATCACCATCTCACCGCCGCACCCGGAGGCAGTGAAGAAAGATAAAGCTACAGCTATCGGAAAAGAAGGAGGCATGAGGCGGATAACTAGATTCTTCCGGGGCCCATCCGCGACACATACCCCGCAAGACGACAAGGACAACAACAACAACAAGTCGACGGCGCCTGGGAAGGGGACTAAATCCCTTCAGCCGGATCAGCTCGGTCATAAGGGCATGTCAAAATCGACCAGTCACTTGCCATCGGTGCTGTCACATGCCCTTCCCCCCCCACCGTCACCAGTACCGCTACCACCATCTCCACTGGGTCCCCTACGGAGAGCAGCGACGAGTGATGATCTAGGGTCTACGAGTTCGAAGCTGCCAGTTACGAACGATGGCATCTCGATCCCGCCGACGCTGGAAGAGGTCGATTGTAATGACGTTGCTCTCGATGCTGTGGAACCTGGCGGCAGTGGTGCGTCAAAGTCAGGGTATTCGGTACTACAGGTGAATGATCCTGGTAACAGCGGTGTCACGACATCGCCCACACCACTACTGCAGCTGGTCCCGGGAACCTCTGATGGGCAAAGGAATTTGAGACCGAAAACGGCGGGGCAGGAGGTGAGTTATTTTTTTTTTTTTTACAAATTTTGAGATAGATTTCTTTAACAGCTGTAGCTAACTAGAAACTGTTTGAACATGCAGCAGCCCGTTCTCCCGCCACCAAACTCTCCATATACATCCACTTCCCGGCCTACCACACCAACTACGACTACCTCAAACTCAAACACAAACAGCGACACCAGAAAAACGCCCCGCAAACGCCTCAGTATGGCGTTCCTCGGCGGCCGGAGTAAAAAGCCCCAAAGTGGTGACTCCGACACCATCACCAAAGCCTGGAGACTTTCTCTCAAATCCGAAGCCGACTCAGAGGACTATGATCTGGGGTCTCTCAACAACGGGGGCGAAGTCTCTGATCTATGGGATCCAAAGGGTGATACATTGGTTTACCTGAGCGCACCGCCGCTCCCGGGACAAAGTGATGGAGAGGCGAGATTTAGGATTAGTAGTAGTCCATTGATGTTTGCGGTGTTGAATGGTTGTGTGGTTGAGGTGGCGAGAGCGGGAGGTATTAGGAGTATTGAGGAAGAACCAATAGTGGGGAAGTTGGGGCCGGAAGATTTGTTTTTGAGTATTCCGACGAGTCCGGCGGATGAGGGGGGACAGGGGCAGGGAATCGGGGATTGGGGGAGGAACCTGGATGACATGCTTGGTGGTGGTGGTGGTAGGCAAAGTGAAGCGGAAGTTGGTGAGAGTGGCAGGAAGAGTGTATCCCCAGAACCATTCTCTCCGACGAGTGGAGGTACAGAAGGACGGAGGTTTTCGCCTCCGCCACCATTGCGACGATCTGCAACACAGGCAAACGAGACCAACGTAGTTAGATATAAACTCTACTACTCCCGCGTCGCCCAGGAAGCACGCAGCGACCACGGAGACCACAAATCATCAAACATCATCCGCCTCCTCGACGCCCGAAACCTCTTTGCCTTTCTTGACAAGCAATTCCTAGTTGCCAGCCTTGAGCGGATCAACGCATTCCGGATTCTAGAGAGACTTTATTTCCAGCTATTCATCGAGCCGTCGATTTCCTCGTCGAGATCTGGGAGGACTTCCCCGAGCTGCAATGGTAGTCCGCCAGGAAGTCCAAGGTTAGGGCCAGGGAGGTTCAGGAAGGGAACTGGTGGTGGTGTCACTCCACCTAGAACCCCAAATTCGTTACCGGGGACGGGGATGGGGCAGAGTCAGTTGATTGACGATTTACCTGCGAAGGTGATGCTTGCGGAGCCTCATTTGGAGTATTACATTGATGAGCTGAGGCTCGACGATGTCCGTGCGTTACCTGCCGATTCCGTTGTCGACGCTGAAAAGCTCCGGGGTGGGTTCAGGGACTCGATGGAAGCGATGTATCTCGGCGAGATGTGGAGGAGTAGCCGGCTCTTTCTCGAAGGCTACCTCCACACTGTTGGGAGATGGGAGGAGATTAAACAGTCCCGCCACCCCCTCTTAGAATTCCTCACCCCCATGACCCTCTCCAAACTCGACCGTGCAGCGCTCGATCTCGAGAATCGAGAGCGTGAGGTGACTGAGCGCTTCACGGGGATGGGCGGCGCAGGGGAGTTTGTGTTTCCGGCGATGTTTAGCGGCGTGGGAAAGTATCCCAAGTATAAGCGGTGGAGAGAGGGGTTTGCAGATTCGAGGGAGTTGGTGGTCAAGCATTTGAAGTGGGTATATGGAAGTTGGCCACCGAGGGCGGGGAGGAAAGGAAAAGGGGGGGGGAGTGGGGGAGAGAGAGGGGGGCTGAATAGGGAGGTGCTGAAGAGGGTGGAGAGGGATGTAGGCATGTTGTGGGAGATGATTGTGGATTGGGGGAGGCCGAGGTATCCGCCTGGAGGCTTTGGGGAGGAAGATACGGAGGAGGAGGGGCTGGGGAAAGGGTTGTGGAAGGTGGAGGGTTTTGGAAGGGATGGGGAGGTGGTGGAGGGGGACCAGGAGGAAGAGGGGGAGAATGACTTGAGGTCTTTATTGGAAGAATGGGACCGCGCGAGTCCCCCGGTGCAGCCAAGACCAATGTTCGACATGCCCCGCCTCCCGAAGCTCCCTGGGCAAACCCTTACCCCGAGAAAATCTGAGGACAAGAAAGATAAACCACCCAAGTCCAAAAAAGTCAAAGGCGACACCACCAAAGTCCTCGGATGCAGCTGGAACAACCTTCTCCCCACCATACTCTCTGTGAGCACCAACGACACCTCCACGGAGCTCGTCGGCAAATTCAAGGAAATGGAGCTTGAATTTGCGCAGAATAAGGTGCTTGGCTCGACTCAGGGGCGCACGATTGAGGACCTACAGGAGTATAGGAAGGGGTGTTGGGTGTTTATTTATGCTGTCCTCCAGTCACTGCCGATGTTGGTCGTGGACGCACCGATTGTGAGGTGGAATGAGGGGTGCGAGTACTTTTTGGCAGTGGGTTGGAAACACCCCGTCTTGCCCTGGGAGGATAGAGATGGGGTAATCCCTCGCGTCAAGGGCTCTCGCACGACGCAGCTAGGAAACGGGAATAAGAGAGCGAGTGTAATGTGGGCATCTGCTCCCGGAGGTGCCGCGCCATCGCCAAGCCTCCTTCCTCCGGGTATGATTGGGGGGGAGCTGAATTTATCGGAGTTGGCGCTCGCGGCTGGGGTGCTTTCGGAGGCGGGAAAGGAGGAGGATCAAGTCGGGGCGGCGTATCATAGGAGTTATTGCTGGGTGAGGGCGGCGGGGTGGTGTGTCAAGTGGGAAGAGGAGAAGAGAAGGAGGAGAGGGGAGGAATTGAGGCGGGTGTTGGAGAGGGAGAGGAGAAAGTGGGGGGGAGAGCTGAGAGAGGGGTTGGCAGTGGGTACGAGTGATTATGGGAGTGGGGAGGGGAGTGTAGTGGTGTCGATTGTGAAGGACGAGGTCGGGGAGGGGGAGAGGAGGACGCCGACACAGGGGACTCCAGGGAGGGGGAGTCCATTCCAGGGTTTGCAGATGCCGATGCAACAGCAGGTGTTTCTGGGGTATAATCAGGGACTGCAACATCCATCGCAGCAGTTTCCGCAGCAGTATCCACAGCAGCAACAGTATCAAAGCTACGCCGGTGTTGGGACGGGAGCGCCAAAGGAAGAACAAAGAACAAGTAGTCTTGGGAGTAGGAGTGTGGGGAGTGTAGGGAGTGCTGGGTCGGGGTCCGGTTCATCGGGTGGTGGTGAACAGGTAGGGAGGAGGACCGCGACTGCGTTGATTAATGTAGATGATATTCCGGAGGCGTTGTTGCCGAGTACGAGGGATAGGAGGATGAGTAGTTATGGGGGTGGGAATTGGGGGGGAATGGGGCAGATGGGGAGGAGGTAATGTTGAGTTGCTAACTTGAAGGTGATGGTTGTTTGGTTTGTTGGTTTGTTTGTAGCTGGTGATTTTCATTTGATTTGTTGATTGGTTTGATTGGTTTGATTGGCTTGTGTGTGTGGGGTTGTGAGTCTAGCTTGCTTGCTACTGTTACGGCTGCGGTTGTTTTGTTTTGTGAAATTCAGGTTGCATGATATCATATATCTTTTCTCTTTCTCCTTTCTCTTGTTCCCTATGTAGATTCTCGCACATGTGGTAACTTAATGGGGGATTGATTAATCAATGAGTGACCTTAACTTAGAAAGGTCTGGCTATTGGGAAAATGTCACTGTGGGCTTTGCTTTTGTTATTTCCCTGGTTTGTTTTGTGTGTTTTGTGGTTATGCTACGTATTTGTGTAGGGGAAAAAAATGAAGATTGGGGTTTGCGTCTGCTGGCGCGCGGGTTGATGGAATAGATATCAATATATATATATATATTTGAATACAGCTGCCAGTTTCGGTTGAGGGTAATGGGGATGGATGGTGTTAGCTGGTGGTGGTGCTGCTAGTGATGTACCTACGCTTCCCAAGTACATGGAAGTTCTGGGACTGGGTAGATTGTGTAGAATGATAGGCTGCGTTGGTGATTATGAGGAGCTTACTTATATTATGGTTGAGATATGATCTGTTAGTAGAATTAAGTTATGGAATAAATATATATAGTATGTATAAATATGGTATACTAGAATTATTTTGCTTGGGATAGTAGGTTTTGTTATATTGAGGCATAAGCATAAGGGCGGTAGCTGGGTGTGTGTAATGGGAGAGGAGGAAGGGGGCAAGATACATATATGTACAGTATGTTCTGGGCCGCTCGCTGGCAGCCGGCATACACACTATGCCCCTCGCGCGGGCAGTTAAATTTGATGTTACTGAATTCGGTAAAATAAATCTGCTGTGAGGTAATATGTCCGACATGTAAGATATTGATCTGGGGGGTTTGGGGGCAGTTTTTGTCGATGCTGAGCTACGTACCACGTACCGTATTCATAGATATCCGAGATCTGGGGTATTATGAGATTTTTTTATTACCGTATATTATATATTAAGTATGTATTACAATACATACACCTGCCCTTGGTTTTTTTTTTTTTTTTTTTTTTTGCTTTTCTTACCGGGGTTATTTTAACTTTTTTAATCGTTAACAAGTACGCGAGGTTTTTGCAGGAAGTTTTATTTTGGATGGAGGTAAGAGAGATGAGATAATAACTGGAAGATGAGAGCTTCGAGGTTCTTTCTAACTGGCTACACTTTTGGTGTGATGTATTGTGTAATTAATTCTTAAGGAGGTTAGGAGGAAAAAGAAATATTGTATGTTATTATTGGAGAATGATATGTGTATGGACTTAACTGTTTAGATTGAATAAGGCTACTACTCTATAGTCTTTATAGTAGGTGATATAGTCAGCTTATGTAGAAAGACCATACTGAAATTAATAATAAACCTGAATATTATTAATTGTTACCTAAGTATCATGTATTTGTTAACCCTTATCTAACTAAAGACCTTCATCCAGCAACTAATCTTGTAGACTTGGAAGATGAAATTGCAGATATTCCAGCTACTCTATATACCTTAGCTAATACTACTCAGCAGGCATCTATAATAACCCGAGTTTTCAGTGTCATGTATATACAACAAAATAATCGAATGCAAATTGGTCTATTAGAGAAGAATCCAATTGACCCAAAGGATAACCTAGAAGAGATCCCAATTAACCTAAAGGTAGATACAGCTTTTACACGTCCTACAGCTCTTCCAAGCTAGCTTCTAGCGCCGGGATCAATGATAGCCTGCATAGTTGTATATACCTGATATAGGCCTAGTTAGGAATAGAGTTATTAATTCAAGTACATTATGTACTGAATCTAAGTAATTAAATATATTTGCCTGCGAGCAGCCTAGAAGATATATATGTACAAAGAGCTTTGAAGGGGAGGATTCTTTGCAATTATAGTAATATAAAGTACTAGGTGATGATATTATCTAAGAATATTAAAGCTGTTTGTAATATACTCTACTATGTAGTTCCAAAGTAGCTGTGTATAAATTCCCATCAATGATAACATAGTAGAGCTGTACTAGTCTCATATATCTATACTGGTTAGAAATAGAGAAGTGTTTGAGGAGGACTATTCACAGTAGTGGTTATGATAATAAATCGATTATCTAACTTAGTACTTACCTTATTCAAGCTTCTTCCTGCTAGAAGCCTGTTTTAGTAATATATTTATACTCTTAACATGCTATAAGAAAGTTCTCACACATACTCATATATTTTTTATACTAGATTTTCCCTTGAGGTAAACTTACAAGCTACACAAATTTTGTATATAATTATTTTTTATTATATTTATTTTCATGTAGGCAAATTATAATCGATTGTTATGTCTCGGGTTATCGCTACTCAGCAAAAGTAATTAGATAAACACTTGTATTTATTTAAAAAAAAAAAAGGGAAATCTTAATTCGACCTACCGATATCTATTTGTTCTAGCTACTCTACTTTCGAGGTTCTCCTAGATAGGTGTAGCCCCTCCCCTTCCAGTAGTAATTTAAGTAGATATTCAGATTGATATTGAACTCAGTTAACTATACATTTGATAATATAGTGTACGGTAGTTCGTCACTCACAGACCATCTCTCTGAATTCCCGGCAATAAAACACATAAGGAAGGGCATGTCCATGGGGCGGGCTATCAGCACATAAGTTCCCAATCACTCACTTCACCGCCATATGCATTGGACCTAGGACAAACAGGGTTCGATAGGAAATTTCATAATCTTTTCCCATAATCACCAAAAACAAAAACAAAAAAAAGAAAAAATTCTTCACTACTCGCTACATACAAACAGACTATGGAATCTCGCAATTCAAAATTCTTGTCAAGTGAAGGTGAAGGAGGAGGAATGCCCTGATATATAGTCCGCAGCATTGAAACACCAATTTTCACTATTGGGTATATGAGGACGGGCTGATGTGCATAGGTAGGTATATTTGGGCTGAGATCTAGGTGTGATGTCACACTCCCGCTTCTAGGTGGGCGCGTAGCACATTAACAACTTCTGTATGCCCTCCCGAGGAGGCTGCCTGCAGAGCCGTCTTTCCTTGCTCTAGACAAGGCCCCGCATTGACATCCGCCTTGTGCTCCAACAGTAGCTTGACGACTTCGAGATGCCCACTCTCGGAGGCTGCCTGCAGAGCCGTCCTCCCATTAGAAATACCAGGCCTTGCATTGACATCCGCCTTGTGCTCCAACAGTAGCTTGACGACTTCGAGATGCCCTTGCTCGGAGGCTGCCTGCAGAGCAGTCCTCCCATTAATATAATCAAGCCCCGCATTGACATCCGCCTTGTGCTCCAACAGTAGCTTGACGACTTCGAGATGCCCACTCTCGGAGGCTGCCTGCAGAGCCGTCCTCCCATTAGAAATACCAGGCCCTGTATTGACATCCGCCTTGTGCTCCAACAGTAGCTTGACGACTTCGAGATGCCCTCCCCTGGAGGCCGCCTGCAGAGCCGTCCTCCCATTGGATCGACTAGGCCCTGCATTGACATCCGCATTGTGCTCCAACAGTAGCTTGACGACTTTGAGATGCCCTTTCTCGGAGGCTGCATGCAGAGCCGTCCTTCCGTCCTCTTGACAAGGCCCTGCATTGACATCCGCATTGTGCTCCAACAGTAGCTTGACGACTTTGAGATGCCCACTCTCGGAGGCTGCCTGCAGAGCCGTCTTTCCTTGCTCTCGACAAGGCCCTGCATTGACATCCGCATTGTGCTCCAACAGTAGCTTGACGACTTCGAGATGCCCTTTCTCGGAGGCTGCCTGCAGAGCCGTCCTTCCGTCCTCTTGACAAGGCCCTGCATTGACATCCGCATTGTGCTCCAACAGTAGCTTGACGACTTTGAGATGCCCACTCTCGGAGGCTGCCTGCAGAGCCGTCTTTCCTTGCTCTAGACAAGGCCCCGCATTGACATCCGCCTTGTGCTCCAACAGTAGCTTGACGACTTCGAGATGCCCACTCTCGGAGGCTGCCTGCAGAGCCGTCCTCCCATTAGAAATACCAGGCCCTGCATTGACATCCGCCTTGTGCTCCAACAGTAGCTTGACGACTTCGAGATGCCCTTGCCCGAAGGCTGCCTGCAGAGCCGTCTTTCCATTGGAATTACAAGGCCCTGCATTGACATCCGCCTTGTTCTCCAACAGTAGCTTGACGACTTCGAGATGCCCTTGCTCGGAGGCTGCCTGCAGAGCAGTCCTTCCATTAAAATAACCAGGCCCTGCATTGACATGCATCTCCAACAGTAGCTTGACGACTTCGAACTGCCCTTGCTCGGAGGCTGCCTGCAGAGCCGCCATCCCACCGAATTTATTAGGTCCCGCATTGACATCCGCCTTGTGCTCCAACAGTAGCTTGACGACTTCGAGATGCCCACTCTCGGAGGCTGCCTGCAGAGCCGTCCTTCCTTCCTCTTGACAAGGCCCCGCATTGACATCCGCCTTGTGCTCCAACAGTAGCTTGACGACTTCGAGATGCCCACTCTCGGAGGCTGCCTGCAGAGCCGTCCTTCCTTCCTCTTGACAAGGCCCCGCATTGACATCCGCCTTGTACTCCAACAGTAGCTTGACGACTTCGAGATGCCCTTGCCCGGAGGCTGCCTGCAGAGCCGTCCTTCCATTGGAATTACAAGGCCCTGCATTGACATCCGCCTTGTGCTCTAACAGTAGCTTGACGACTTCAAGATGCCCTTGCCCAGAGGCTGCCTGCAGAGCCGTCCTCTCATTAGAATCATAAGACATACTATTTGCACCCTCTTTGATCAGCAGCTTGACAATTTCAAGGCAACCACCCACCGCCGCATACTGGAGTGCTGTCCTGCTTTGAGAAGTACACTTGCTTTCAATCTCGGCACCCTTTTGGAGCAAAAGCTTGACGATAGCGGCGTTATCATCAGATTGTGCTGCGACATGAAGTGGTGTCAAACCAAGTTTGGTGTTCCGGGCCTCGAGATCTGCTCCCTTCTCAAGTAACAGCTTGACTACCTCAGCGTCACCCTCAGCCACTGCAAAATGAAGGGCAATCACTCCGCACTCCTTCTCCACGGCATCAATATCTGCACCCTCGAGGAGGAGTAGCTTAATCACGTGAATCTTCGACGTCAGATTGCCCTTGGCTGCTGCTGCAGGGAGCGGTGTCATCTCGAATTCATCATCCCAGGAATCAATGTGTCTTGTGTTGGGTCCATCCACAGAATAGGTTCCCTCCTTCTTCTCCGAGAGTCCTGTATCCCCCGGGTCCAGATCCCCGCCTGAGGGCTCATGGTCATGGTTCTGGTTAGAACCAAACTCCAATACCGAACTTCCTAAGGAGCGTCGACCTCGATTATCGTTGGAGGATTCCGAACTGTGTTCCCTTTCAGACCTACCCTCATCTTTTCCATCATCCATGAGATAGGGAAGCGTAAAGAGGGCTATTTCTTGCAAATGCCCCCCAAGATGCTTCTTGACTTCAGAATAGGCCAGTGCGCAACTGCATAAGGGACATACTTCGTCGGAGATTTTTGCCCGTTCACATTGACTTGTCAATGTCTTGATATTGGAATGTACAGATATCTCGGGGTGCGTTTGCTCCACGTGTTCCCCAAACATGCCTCTGTTCAACATTGCCTTTGAGCAGACATTACAATACCATTCTCGTCGGTGAACCTGAATCTCATGCCCGTACCAATCATGAAGACTGCTATACTGTTTCTCGGGTCTAGGGCAGTCCTTGTGTGTACAGATATATGGCTGGAGATCCCTATATACATGCTTCCTAGATGACAGTAAGAATTAGCATTCGAAGCATCATGCACTACAGTAGAACTTCGATATACTTAAGCATGTCCAATACAAGAATATATTCAATATACGTATGCGGGTCGGGCACCGGAACCAAAAGAATCAACTGTCCCTTTCAGTAAAAAGAATATATTCGTTTTAAGAATGAAGGTCTACCATGCTATATCGAAGTTCTACTGTATATACCTAATAGAGAGCGTGATTTATAACCTACCGCCAAGCGCATCGATCCCGGATGCTGATAATCTGAAAGCAATAAGGGCATTCAAATGGTGTGCCGTTGTAGGCAGCATCTGGATTGGGGGGCTGCGCTATGCGAATCCTTTGATGGTTTGCCGAAGTTGCATACGATGTCAGTGACACTTGATCATCATCAGGCCCGGGTCGAACATCCACAACGCCATAGACATGGAAAATGTCCTGCTTGATAGTCGACATTGTAGTCTGGGATTTGACAGTAATGGAGTTCGCGATGGTCGTAGAGGCTTTGATAATGGAACCGCTTTCATGCTCCTCCCATACCTGGGCTTGCTTCCCCAAGCTACTATTCAAAGCACCCTGACGCTCTATTATGCGGTCGCCTGAGGTTAATGGAAGATCACGATTAATATACCGAGCTATAGTTCCGTGGTGCTGCTGATAATATTTGAAGAGCTGCCTACGTCTTGTATTCGCTTTTCCGAGTCTTTGTATAAGATAACTCGCTGCCGTAGGAAACTTGGATCCAATGTGCGCTATATCCCAGTATTCGAAGTGCGAGACCTCTATACTCGTAATTTTGTGTAATCTGTCTCGTGGAGTGGCATTCCGAATAGCCATGGAAAATCTGTACAAGCACGTAATGATATGTGTGATGTCTGACAGACAGGTCACAAATTCTTCGACCTCGGGCTCTGAAGTTTCATCTTCTTCCGTAAGACCTAGCTCCTCCATGAACTCTGGGTCGTCTTCAAAGGAAATCTCCCATTGCTGCCCTGGATCCTGCGGCTGACCATCATCAAGCATACGAATAGCTTGGGCCCCGTTAGCCATCTACAACAGCGAACTGAAGGGAATCTTTCTTTAAATCTAGACCCCCCCCCCAATTCCATTGGGCTGACGGCCATGCGTGGCCCCGATGGTCCCTATGCCTTCTGAACAATAGGCCCACCACCTGAGCCTAAAAAAATACAAATGAAATGACAGTCCCATGAAATGACCATGGGATCGAATTTAAATCTCTGCTGCCATCCACTTCCGGGTCCCCAATCACAGGTCGAAATGAGAGAACTAAAGGGAAAAGAGCCTGAACAAAGGCTTACCTTCCTCTAAATCGGTGCTTAAGTCGGTCATAAGTTTAATTACTTGCGAGCGAATGTCCTTCGCCTCTCGCAGACGATAGTCGAGGGAAACTCGGCCAGTTCGATGAGCACCGGTGTTCCCTGCCCAGACCCTGAAGCGCCCCAACTCTTCAGTCACATTGGGCGAGAAGCTGTTTTGAGGGGGCGATGAAGATTCGACAAGGTGCAAGAGGTGGTTAAATGAACCTATACATTGTGTATATTTTGATTTAATCGAACAGGGTTTGTGATCGCGATCGAGGACCTCCATTGGAATTGCGAAACGATCAAGATATATCTTGCAATAGTAGCGGTACTTGAGGTTCTTGAGACTTTCGATGATTCTGCCGTATGTATCACAGCACGCATAACCCTGCCATCATGTTAAAAGTATACGCTTGCGTCACTAATGTCGATCACCGTGTTGATCAACTTGATTGTTAATCCTTCGCTCTTTGTTCTGCACAACTTCTTTGTTATCCTTTGTCCTGCAGACCTTACTATTGTGTGTCGTCATTATTGTCTGCTGTCGCTACTCTCTACTGTCGCTACTGTCTGGCTCTCGCTGTGAAGTCTCCGCTCTACTTTGCTGTCGCAAGTCTTTTGCTCAGTGTGTGTGGTTTATTTAAACCAGTCAAAAGTCCTGTCTATATCGATCAATAAGTCAATACATATCAAGAGACACAAGCAATAATCTTCCGCTGCATATGAGACTCATTCTTGCTGTAGTTTTTACAACAGGTAATGAGCTCCGGTTAGCACACTTGATCATCGCAAGCTCTCTCTCATCGCAAGCTCTCTCGCAAGCTCTCTCATCGCAAAAGCTCTCTCTAAGCTCGCAAGCTCTCTCTACGCTCGCAACCTCTCCAATGTCCAATCCATTGCCATCCGATTACTATGTTACTAAAGTGGGGTCGGTTCCGAGACTCACGCACGGAAACTTTGCTGCCTGGGCAAATGCTGTTAAGTATACTCTGATTGGGATGAATTGCTGGGGGATTGTGATAGGCACCGAAAAGTCTCCGAGCGTTCCTGAAGACAATGAAGAAATGAAGAAATACATCAAAAGAGCAAACAAGGCAGTATCAGTGCTATATGGATCCATAACCCCAGCGATCCAAACCTATGTCGCTGGCTTAACTGACGCAGCAGAAATGTGGGCGACTTTATCTAAGACGATGGACATCGTACAGAATGAGTCTGGATCGTCACATATGAGAGACAAGTTCCACCATGAATCCTTTGGTCCAAATGACACAATCGATCTCTATATAAGTCGTATTCTTTCTTATCAAGAGCGCCTAGCTAATACAAAGCAGAAGCTACCAGATGAAGATGTTATTACCAAGCTCTTAACAGCCTTACCACCCGCATACCATGTTGTGAAGGAAATTATCTTCAATCAGCCTGACAGAACTATTGCGACAGTTATTGCAGCGCTGCGAAGACATGCTGAAATTGTTCAGCCTGATGTACCCTCACATCCGACAGGTGGAGCAGGAGATAGTACTGTTACTAGAGGCTTATTTACTGGGAAAAACCGACTTGGATCAAGGAGATTTAATAATAAGAGATTTGGAAATGTTCAAGGGACTCGGGTAGGATCATCATCTGGAAAGAAGGATATATGCTGGTATTGTGCAAAGCCTGGACACTGTCAGCGAAATTGCTTTCTAAGGTAGAAAGCAATAAAATTGAGAAAATGAAAAGGTCCACAAGAAATATATGGCATTGATACCGATACCCAAGAACATCAAGTATATCTAAAGCGGGCACTTATTTCTGATATTAATTCTTCAAGTACATCTAAGTCTGATCGGTGGTTTATTGATTCTGGTGCAACTGATCATTTATGTTCTAATCTATTTTCCTTTTCTGATATTACTTATCTTCAGACTCTGATTAAGATCTTTATGGGAGATAACCGCTTTGTTCTTGCTACTGGTCAAGGAACAGTTTATGTTTATGGATTTTTAAGTCTTCGCTCTGTTTTCTATGTCCCACAGTTGGGTGCAAATTTAATTTCTGTCGGTCAATTATTTCAATATGATTTTGGAGTTTCTTTCTCACTTAATGCATGTATTATTTCTTTACTTGGAGAAGTTGTTTTAAGGGCTGAATACCAGAATGGAATGTATGAGGTTATACCTACTCAAGGTCGTGGTCGCAATTTACAACCTCAAGGTTTTGGTCGCAGTCTTCAATCTCAAGCTCAACCTACTCAACCTGCCTTATCTCAATCTATGCAAGCTCAACCCACGCAAGCTCAACCTGCGCGAGCTCAACCTATACAAGTTCAACCTGCTCGAGCTCAACCTGCGCAAGCTCAATCTATGCAAGATCAAGGTCCGACAGGTCAAAGTCAACCTGCTCGAACTCAATCTACGCAAGCTCAAAGCCTTCCTATGGAGACCTGGCACGGAAGACTTGGACATCTTAATGAAGGAGACATTACTCGACTTGCTAAGGTATCAGCAGAGGATATTCATATTGATTGGAAAGCTCATCAACGTTATCATATCTGTATTCTGTACTTACAAGGCAAACAGCATATGAATATCAATAGGAATCCAAGTGAAAAGGCCAAATACCTTGGACATCTCATTCATTCCGATATGTGCGGTCCTATTAGCACTCCGTCACACAGTGGTTATCGATACTACATTATCTACATTGATGACTGGAGCCGTTATATCTGAATCTATTTCCTTAAAACTAAGACTGCTGATGAGGTATCTTTCAGATTTCGAGAGTTTCAAGCCTTACTAGAAACTCAATGTCCTGAAGCAAAAATCCAGAGGTTCCGTAGCGATAATGGAACTGGTGAATACAACAATACTATTTTTCAGCAACGCCTCTGAGAGCGAGGTATTATATACGAGCCATCAACACCTTACACTCAACATCAAAATGGTGTAAGCGAGCGAACTATCAGATCAATCAATGATATGACTCGGAGTATGCTGCAGGATAGCAAGCTATCGGAAGTTTTTTGGAGTGAGGCAGTAAATACTGAAGTGTATTTACGGAATAGATCTCCAACGGCATCTATATTTAAGGATGGAAAATATAGATATTGTACACCTTATGAGTGTTTTTATGGATCCCGTCCAATGCTGGGTCATATCAGACCTTTTGGATGCAATGTTTGGGTACATGTACCTGATGAGAAGCGGACTAAGTTTGAGAGCAAGACAAAGCGTCATGTCATGCTTGGATATATTGTAGGAGCAAAGAATATCTGGAGAGTTTGGGATCCTCAAGGCCAAAGACAGACAATTGTGACCAATTGTATCTTTGATGAAAATACATTTGGTGAACCAAATGTAAGTAACTCTCAGTCCGAGGTAGTGAATAATTCTATAGATGTTAGATCTATAGTGGATAATATTACTGTACCGATACAGTCAAGTTCTGTTGCTACACTACCGAAAATACAAGCATTGGTAATTAGACATAGTGAAGTATTATGAACAGATCTTAGTATCACCTGCGTCGCAGGTGATGAAGGGAAGGGTGCGAGTTATAGACTAATTCAAGTATCACCTGCATCGCAGGTGATGAGGAAAGAGAACTGATCGGAGTATCACCTGCGTCGCGGGTGATGACTAATGTGTATAACGGAAGTTATACGATTGTGGAGTATCACACACAGAAAAGAATATGTGTGTGATCAGGAAAATAGGAGACTTGGGTGAAACCAGAGTCTATGAGGAACGAGGTAGTCTGAGCTACACCAAAAACAAGAGAGGTCTGAATATCACCTGCAATGCAGGTGATAGAGAGTTTATTTAAAATTAGATACAAGGAGGACAAGCTAGTAAACAGGTTTTTTTTTTTTTTTTTTTTAAATCCTTTTTGTATTTTTACTATATATAAGAGTGGTATGCAGCCTTACAGCTATGGCCTAAAAATACAGAAAGCAAAATGTACTAGATATATACATAGTGAGGGGGGGCAACTAGTTCCATTTAAGAGGAAATAAGGTCACTTTTAATTGTTTTCTAAAGGCCGATACTATTAGAAGTAATTATTTTAATAAAAGTAGAGAGGTTTTCATTATTGTAGATAAGTTTGGTGAAAAAAAGAAAGTAAAATATAGGAGAAGAGATCTTTAAGCACTCAATAATTATGTATTATTAATTAGCACTTGAGAAATTGTACTAAGGGTATTTTCTAGAGTATTAGTTAATTCATTAGAGGTATTATAGAACATCAGAAAGATTTTAGCTTGAGTTGTGTGCATGCCATGCACACAATGCCACTTTTCAAAACTATACATTACCATACAATCTATTGCTTACAATACTACTGCTGCGACACCCTCGCTTACAACTCATTTTCACTTCGTGCTTGCTAGATTTGCAATTGGATGCTTTGCACCCACCTGCCAATGTCACTCGCCTTTCTCCTAACTTTAGCAATATTGCTTATTACTCTCCACTCATCCCATCATCATCAACGCTTGCTTGATACTTCCCAAGTACTCTACTAAGTGCTCTCTCTCCTAACATTACTCCCTGTGATTCTTTTACTGCTATTGTTTGCATCTACTTGTTTGCCTTCGCAATGTCTGTTCTTCCAACTTCCACGGTGACAATATAATCCAATCTCCTTTACCATTCGTATGCGACGCTCCCTTGCCTGTAACTCGCTATTGTATATCCTTCACTCTTATCGGACATGATAGAGGCGCCTCTGTTTGCAATGTATGCTCTATTGTTTGTCTCCTTCCACATCACATCCATGATATAGGTACATTTATAGGCTGCTCTCAGTTGCCTGTAACTTACTATAGTATGTCCCTCACCCTTATCAGATGTGATAGAGGTACTTCTATTTGCAACGCATACTTTATTGTTTGTCTCCTTCCATGTCACAATCATGATGTAGGTACATTGGTAGGCTTTTCTCCCTCACTTGTCAATTGCTATTGCACTCTAGCCACATCAGACGGTATATAGGTGCTTCTGTTTCCAATAGGCATACGATTGTTTCTCCCTTTCCAAATCACTATAATATAGGTAGATATTTGTACGAAAGATTAAATTTCTGCATTAAACTACTCTATTAGACGCTTCTCGTCCCAAATTTATTCCCACCAATGAAATCAATTCGAATTACAACCATATAGCCCATGTACATAGGAAAAATAAATCATCAATCTATACCATTAAACCAAACCATCTAAGAAACACAATCACTCAAAACATGGAGATAAGAGAATAGAATAATAGGAAACAAAGTAGAAAAAACAATCACTCAAGAAACAGAGATAAGTCAATTGAAAAACAAGAAAACAGAGTAGAAAATACATTCTAACTAGCTAGATAACCCCCCAAATTTCTACCATCCTCTACTTAACCTATATTGGACCCTCTAAGGTCGATTTTAACCAAGTTTCTAGAAGGCTAGCTGCGATTCCTGACAGTCCTCATTATCCTTGACTTCTACAGATTCATCCATATCAGTTTAGCTCCCCTCGTATTGACTACCTCCCTCTTCATGCATCTTCTCAATAACCTCTTTCGTACCTGTAGCACCCTTCCTTTTGATTTCCTTACCCATAGCATCCGATCCTGCTATATTTTGTACCATCATGGTATTCTTCAACTCCTCCTGCAGCTCAGAGATATATGATTCTCCTTCCACTACTGCACATAGGTCACTTGCCTCCACTTTAGCTTTCTTGTCGAACCCCCCAATTCTGGTTCTCAAGTCTACCTTAATATTAGCTAATATGAGCATCCTAACCTTCTCATCATATAGTCCCCAGGTATTTCGAAGTCGATGGAATGAAGCTGTAGTACGTCAGTATTCCTACTTTTGATATTGGAATTTACACTTACTTGCTGGCATTTTGAACTTAAAGTCAATGGCCTCGATGGCTTCCCCAGTTTTCAACTTCTTCAAGTAATGCTGTATTGCAGTGGCCACCAAACAAATAAAGATGGAGTTGATATGGTCGAAGAATTTGATGTCTCTTTTCCCTCTCATCTTGGGCCGCCAAAAGAAATATTCATAGATAACCGTCACAATTTGGGCAGCTCGAAATCAGTGGCCCATTCTCTGTTCCCACTCCATTAGAGTCCGTTGCCTAATTTCAGAAATATACTAACCTCCCGTTGTTCTTCCCTACAAACAAATCGATCTTTATGTAACAACCAGTCCACCTTCTTCGCCACCTCCTCCTTGCTCTAATAATCTAGTCCATATAACTGCAAGATTTTTTGGCGGCACTCGTGCACGATGTAAGACCTGTGCTGTGAATGCACGCTATTACAGCGCAAGGCAGACAAGGGTGGGGGGTATGCGAATCGTCATGGGTCAGGTGATATGTTGCAATTTAATGGATTGGAGGCCTGACGAACCCCGCTTCCTATATATATGCCCACTTCCTGTATCTAGCTTTTGCCTCTCCGAGTAATGTTCTAAGTTCTAAGTTCGAAGACCAATTCTAAGTTCAACTCGTACCCGTATGTGCAGTTAGGCCCGAGTTATGTGATCTTGCCTTTACTTTGCTAATATCCCTCCAAATACCTGTATTCCAACAATATTGCCTAGATTACCCGGCTCGCCCCTAACATTACATTGCTCCTAACCCCGGGACCAGCGATATTGCTCTATTCACCTCTCCCATCTCTATACTATCGGAACCCCTTTCAGAGCACCCTAGAAGCAATATTACTTCACTTGCACAGAGTCTAATCAGCCCTACCTCCCCAAATCAGCACAATATGGCTAAAGGAATGTCGCTGGATTATCTGCTAATATGAGTGACATCGGAAATAATTATTTCCCCCTCATATTTGCTTATTAGCTTGTTTTAGCCAATATTCTAATCATATATTGAGATTCTCAACGTTCTAGATGTCAAGCAAGCTTATAAGCCCCCCAACGAGTGAGCGAGCAAAGCCCCCAAGCGAGCACAGCTCAATACCCCCGAGCGAGCAAAGCCCTCGAGCGAGCAAAGCCCCTGAGCGAGCAAAGCCCCTGAGCGAGTAAAGCCCCCGAGCGAGCAAAGCCTCTAAACGAGCAAAGCCCCCGAGTGAGTAAAGCTTAATACCCCCAAGTGAGCAAAGCTCATGACCCCCGAGCAAGCAAGCTCAAGACCCCCGGCGAGCAAGCTCAACATCCCCGACCGAGCACAGCTCAATACCCCTGAGCAAGCAAAGCCCCCGAGCGAGCAAAGCCCCTAAGCGAGCACAGCTCAATACCTCCGAGTGAGCAAAGCCCTCGAGCGAGCAAAGCCCCCGAGCGAGTAAAGCCCCTGAGTAAGCAAACCCCCCAAAACGAGGCTATTTTTTTTTTTTTCTCTGCACCAGAAGAATTGTAGAAGGGAGAGTTATCAGTTGGGATGCCTGATTGAAAACGGGGAGTAGTACTAGAGTGGATATCTATGCCGGACAGCTACCAGATATCAGCATGGGAAGCCTAGTATGGGCTGAATAGAGCACTACAACTCAGATAAGCCTTCGCCTTGAGCGGCAAATGCCAACAAAATTTTTTCTGAGATATCGAGCTCTCAAAGACCCTGTTCGAGCTCTGAAAGCTCAAAGACCCCCCGCCTTGGGCGAAGACCCCCGCTTTGGTTGAAGGACCCTATGTTGAGTAAAGACCCCCGCTTTGGTTGAAGGACCCTATGTTGGGTGAAGACCCCCACTTTGGTTGAAGGACCCTATGTTGGGCGAAGACCCCCGCTTTGGTTGAAGGACCCTATGTTGGGTGAAGACCCCTGCTTTAGTTGAAGGACCCTATGTTGGGTGAAGACCCCCGCCTTGGTTAAAGACCCCATTCGACCTCGAAGCTCAAAGACCCCTGCCTTGACCCAAGCCAGCACTGCGAGTGCTGAAGACCCGAACGAGTGCCACGAGCGTACAAATAAACAAGACCCCCCCTTGCATAGGCAAGTCGAGTTGGACAGTTGAGAAAGCATACGTCTGAGGTTCAGACCTATGTCAAGTTTATCAATGGATAAAGACATGGTACCTTTTACCATCCTACTCGTCGCCTTTTCCCTGTGGGTTTTTTAGCGAGAGGTTTGGTTTTTAATGGCCATAGCATGTATGTGTAGGCATACCGGTCTTGTGGTACCCTTAAATGGGATAGAGGTATCTGCCTGCGCGGTCAGTGCCTAGCCACTATGGTTACTTGAGTTGTTACTAATACTTGTCTTCTCTAGTCGGAAGGACTTGTATTCAGCTGAGGACAGCTGCTTTGGAACGGGGAGTAATGTTACAGCTCAGGTAAAAGGCCTACCATTGACAGGGAATATCCCAATACCTAATTATGGCTGCTAACTGCTATGGCCTGATCAACCATACAGATGTGGGTAATGTGTCTGGGATGGACGGGTATTGGCGCAAGGAAGTGTGTGACCTCTGAATGCGTTCTCATACATGTACTCTCTTCGAAAATTCCATTGATAAGCAGGGTGGTGAAGTTAGTTGGTCGGAATGACCTTTTGGAAAGGGGAAGTACTGTTACGGCGCAAGGCAGACAGGGGTGGGGGGTATGCGAATCGTCATGGGTCAGATGATATGTTGCAATTTGATGGATTGGAGGCCTGACGAACCCCGCTTCCTATATGTGTGCCCACTTCCTGTATCTAGCTTTTGCCTCTCCGAGCAATGTTCTAAGTTCTAAGTTCGAAGACCAATTCTAAGTTCAACTCGCACCCGTATGTGCAGTTAGGCCCAAGTTATGTGATCTTGCCTTTACTTCACTAATATCCCTCCAAATACCTGTATTCCGACAACATTACCTAGATCACCCGGCTCGCCCCTAACACATGCTTTTCAGCTGATTTTTGTTAGCAATCGGACGCAGCAAGGTTATGAACTGCCTACCAATATACCACAGGCCTTAGTTCGTCTCAAGTAGCTCTTTTCCTGATCTTAGGCCCATTCCCAAGCTTCGTCAATTAAGTGGAGGACATCCAATGCATTCAGAAATGGCTGCTTGAAAAATGTGTAGTCTGTAACCCAGTTTTGGGCTATGTAACACAAGCCTTGCAGCTTGTGAGAAATTGCTGCAAATGAACGAGTCTTTTTACTACTATTAACTAGTCCTTTTACCTCCACTATGTCTAAATCTGAGCCATTTCCGGAGTTTCCTGCTTCCTCTTCTTCCTCATGCTCATCACATGATATTTCAGTAATTTCCTTACTATCCTCAGTTGTAGTACTCTCATCCTACTTTTCAATTGTATCAGCTTCTAGTCAATTACAAATAAACTTTTTAATAATTCCAACTAACCTATAAGGCTTCTTGGAACCGCAGGCATTTGTTGCCCTCTAGCTCATATAGCTGGTCTCTCCTCTTCCATCTCAAGCCGCCATCAGACGTGCTATATGTTCTGCACATCGTAGAGGGTTTTCTATGGTCAGGAGTTGGCCTAGTGAGTTTGGCCGCATGATACATTGGATGTAACTGATCAGTTGTAGGTAGCAGTAGGTAGCAGTAATGGCAGTACGTAGCAGTAATAATGGTAGGTAGATAGAAGAGAATAGTTTGGTGTAGTAAAATATTATCAGACAGTCTTTATATGCTTTTTTGCTTTGATACATGGCAGTCCATTCTATATACCTACTTCTTGCTCCTCTGTATTGTGTTGCATTGATATCTAGAATGAATCACAGGAATAGTATGAGATGATCAACCTTACTGAACCTGATCTAGCTCTCAATCATATGTTACAGACTAGTCTCGATTAGACCCTCATTATAGACCCCTTATCTAGTCTAGTTGGCACAAGCTCCTTATAGAGGCCCTTATCAGATGATTGGTGATGCTAATTAGATGCTTAGGCCCTACCAACCTCTTGCTGTCAGGACAATTTACAACTAGACTACAAGAATTACCAAATAATTGTCTTTAACCGCAATTCCCGCTAACCTTATCATGTGTGTCAACTCAGGCTAACCTCTCTAACATCACAAAGTGGCTCTATCCGAGCTATTATCAGACCTTAGGGCGTGTATAACCTATTCACGAGACTAAGAAATATTCATTCTGTGCTATGAACCTTAAAACAAGCTACACACGCATCTCATACCCATGCTACCAAAAAGCCAGTAACCAAATCAGATATTGACCATCTGCTTCTAAGCATAATTATTGTCAACATCATTATTCCCTAAGGAATTATTTTCCAATTCGGGCTTTGCCTCTGGCTCCGCCTCTTCTATCTCTGGCTCTCCCTCTGCCTCTGCTTCTATCCCTTTATCTGTCTCTGTCTCTGGCTCTGCATCCGCCTCTGCCTCTTGCTCTTCCCCATAAGAGTAAAACCACTTATAGAACTCCCCCTCCTGAGGTGGGCCTCCAAATCTGGCTATTGCAACTCTTTCTGCAGCTTTCTCATCATTGGAACGCTTAAATGCCTTGGCTGCTGCACGTGCTAGAGGACGTGCCCTCACATAAGACTTCCCATCCTGTGAATTTAACCACTTAAGCCAGCTAAAGCTGCCTTCGTGGTCCGAATCCAGGATTTCATTCTTGTTAGGTCCCATAAATACCTAGTGACGTCTCTTGTACTCCGCAAGCTGCCCTTTAAACTGACCTATCTTTTTCTGGCATCTGGCCTTTACATACTCAAAGCTGTGGTTGGTCCGCAGCCAAGCCTTTGGCTTCTTCTTCCCAAACTTGATTAGGTATAGCTCATTTTCAGAATCAGATGCTACAGAGTCATAGGGGTCTGCCTGCATATCAAACTCATCGTACTGAAAATAGGGCCGATCATCAGGGGCAGGGCTTTAATTGGCCCTGTCGACCCTGACAAGTTGTACCTGAAACAGCAGTGGCTTATACGTACCATCTGCTACTGCCAGAAAATTGACCAAATCATCATCCATTGTCACATGTTCTATGTTGTCTAGCGCTGCGCCTTTCAATGGTGGCATTATTAGCACACTGTAGATTACTTTTACCGTCCGACCATTAGGGATCCGCGGATGGATCCTTTCGATCAATTCAGCTATTGTGACTTTCCTTAAAGCCACGAGTTGCTTATTTCAGGCATTAGCCCAGCAGTAGTCTCCATTAAGGGGATTGATATCCCTATTGTTAGCCAGGTCTATAATGGCAACCCAAACTATATAAGATGGAAATGTAATCGGACGTCCTATCTCCCCCTCCGAGTCATTTGCAGCATTTACACGCTTTTGTTTTGCTGAGGCCAAACCCTCCTTAGTTTCTGTCTCTCGGTCTTTTTTTAAACAATCTAGTATGAGATGGTGGAATCTCTCTCTAGCTTTATCACCCTCTTTATCCCCTTTAGGTGTCAACAACAATTTGCACTTGGATGTGGGAAGTCGGTTTTTTGGGTCGAGGGCATTGTAACAACCATCCCTCTTTACCATTGTTATTGTTCTAATTATTGCCTAGTACTAGGTTGTATTTTCAGAGTTGTGCTACTTCTGGCATGACTGTCAGGGGTTTCCTATCTCAGAACCTTATTTTGTTATCGGCCTTAGCTTCTTGGGTCACCATGTATATATATCTTCTTGCTCTTGCACTTATGTTGGATCCCCATCCAACGTCTTGTATACCCAATACAGGACCTTGCTTCTCCCAGTGCTTGTGCACCTCCCTTGTGCACCTCCTTGTCTCATGAACAGCTCTGTGTCACAACCGTCCTTTCCTAGCCAGGTTTGAGAGTCAGACGGGATTCCGTCCGACTCTCGTTATTATTGGTTGATATCGTTGTTATCTCTGTTCCCGAGATAAGGGGTCTCGGGAACCTTATTCCTTCCGGTGGCCTTGGCCAGGAAGGAAGCCTGTATATATAGCTTGCTCTCTCCGCCCTCTCGTTGGATCCCCATCCAATGTCTTGTATACCCAATACAGGACCTTGCTTCCCCCAGCGCTTGTGCACCTCCCTTGTACACATCCTTGTCTCAAACAAATAACTCTGCAGTACAGCTGCCTCCCTTGACACATGCGGCAACTGCCTCCGCATGTCTCGTGTCTCTTGCCTCTTGCCTCTTGCCTCTTGCCTTTTGCCTCTTGCCTCTTGCCCTTGCCCCCGTCTCAGTCTTCCCCTGGTCACACATGTAGCGTTCCTACGTGTGTCTTACTCTAGCCTTTCCCCCGATCACACACGTAGCGCTCCTACGTGTGCGATTGCCCCTTGCCACTTCCCCGGCGTACCCCTTGGTCGCCTTGTCCCCCAGAGCCCTCATTACACTATGTTGGATCTTTCAGACCAACCGGTATGATGTCCGCGAACATTCCACTACCCACTGATAGATTTGCAGCCTGGAGGGCGACTCCGATCCCATCAGACCCGACAGAACTATCAGCATATCGACGAACTGTGATCGAGATATTCACAGATACTTATGCCATCGGCGAACAACAAGGAGCAGACCTTCAGAAAGCCGAAAGGCGAATCCGAGAAGCTGAAGATGAAATAACCCTCCTCCGAGAAGATGCAGCAGAGGACAGGATAACTATCCGGAGACTGACTCGCGCTTTGGACCTGACCGATGGTCCAAAAAACCAGAAAACACAAGACCTACCCACCCTGCCCAAGTTTAATGGGGACTGGGGCCGGCTACGAGCATGGAAAAACTCTGTGCAGATAAAACTCTCTGGGGACTCGGCGAAGTTCTCCACCGTCCACCACCAGCTCTCATACGTCTATGGCCTACTGGAGGGTAAGGCCATGGACCAGGTACAGCCCTTCGTCAAGGCCACGGGGATTGATCTGGTAGACATCCCAGCACTAATGGCAATCCTGGACCGAGCCTTCGGAGACCTGGATCCTAAAGGAACCGCCAGCAGGGCCCTGCGAGACCTCAAGCAAAAACACAACGAACTGTCAGCCTATGTCGCTGAGTTCTCCAGGCTAGCAGCAGAGCTCAATTGGAATGACGAAGCCAAGCTCGATCAGTTCAAAGACGGGCTTACCTTCGAGCTGAAAAAGGCTCTGGTTTATTGCCCACCGACCAAGACCCTGGAGGAACTTATTGAACAAGCTAGCTGGGTGGAACAGCAGACAGCGGCACTCAGAGCCCCCCAAAAGACACTCCCGACCTCGACTCCCCGTACACCATTTCTGACAGCACGCACCCAACAACAACAACTCACACCAGTCAACAAGCCTGCACACCCCTCCCTGGTAGCGGGTGGGGCTGCCCACATGGACCTGTCAGCAGGTAGACCTCATCTTACCCAGGAGGAAAGGGACCGTCACCACACTCAGGGTTTGTGCATTGCATGCGGAAAGGGGGACCATTTTATCGCGGCATGTCCCTTCCGCAAGAATCGCTCCCTGGCCATACATGCGGTGTCCGAGACCCCAGAGGAGTCGGGAAAAGCGGAGTCCCTTGCCTAGTTGCTGACACTAGCAAGGGACCTATCATGGGTCATTTATCTTTGTCTGCATTTTCCTTGCCTGCATCTATGTCTGTTAATGAATCTCGCTTGTTTGGCGAGCATTTTGTAGTACCAATAACTGTTAAATTCAATAGTAAAACAGTGGTAACATCAGCTCTCATAGATTGTGGTGCTTCGGGGATAGCCTTCATTGATCAGACCTTTGTCAGTAAAAACTCCATACCAACCTCCAAGCTAAAGACCCCCCGCCTTCTTGATGTCATAGACGGCCGCCCTATCTCTTCTGGAGCTATTACCCATCTCGTGTGTCTGCCCAGTGCCATTGGAGACCATTCGGAGGACCTCCCAATGTTCGTGACCAAACTAAAATATCCAATTGTCCTTGGGATCTCCTGGCTCAGAATGCACGATGTGTCAGTCAGCTTCGGCTCTTACACCTTGCAATTCAACAGCCATTATTGCAGAACAAACTGTGGAGGTCCAAAAATTACCGTCACGGGGCTATGTACATTACCACCCCCGATAATCCACCCAACCCAGGTGGTACACCAGCCCGCGCACATCAATGCTGCTCACTCCCCTACTCCCCCTGTTCAACCTCCCCCAAAGCCCCTGAATATTAGCTTTATTGGGGCAGGGGCTTTCGCTTACCTCACAAGGAGACATAAGCTGAAGGCACATGCCCTTTCCATACATGAGATGAACCTAGAAATCAACAAGATGTGACCTAAGGAGGAGTGGAAGGCCATGGTCCCGGAGGAATACCACGAGTTTATTGATCTGTTTTCGGAAAAAGCCGCGGAGAAGCTGGCGCCCCACCGACCATATGACCACACAATTCCGCTGGTAGAGGGTAAGACCCCCCCCTATGGGGCCCTCTACGGAATGTCCCGGGTGGAGCTGGAGGCCCTGAAGAAATACTTGGAGGAAAACCTCAACAAGAGCTTCATTCGCCATAGCTCTTCACCAGCGGGTGCCCAGTGCTTTTCGTGAAGAAATCGGACGGCTCTCTCCGGTTGTGTGTCGATTACCGGGGCCTAAACGAGATAACGGTCAAAAACAAGTACCCCCTACCCCTAATCCAGGAGACATTAGCCAGGCTCTCCAAGGCCAAATGGTTCACCAAACTGGATTTAAGAGGGGCTTACAACCTGGTACGGATCGCCGAGGGGGAGAGTGGAAAACTGCCTTCCGAACACGATATGGCCATTTTGAGTATAATGTGATGCCCTTTGGCCTAACCAATGCCCCTGCCTCCTTCCAGCACTTCATCAATGACACCTTGCGGGACTTCCTCGATATGTTCTGCACAGCCTACCTAGACGATATCCTCATATACTCGGACTCCCTAGCGGAACACAAAATCCATGTGAGGCAGGTGTTAGAGAAGCTGGAGAAGGCCGGATTATACCTGAAACCGGAGAAATGCGAGTTTCATGTGCAGGAGGTCAAGTATCTGGGGTTAATCATCACCACCGAAGGTATCAGGATGGACCCTGCCAAGGTTCCGCTGTCCAGGAATGGCAAATCCCAGCGAATCTCAAGGATGTCCAGGCATTCCTGAGGTTCGCCAACTTTTACCAGCGCTTTATCCTGGGATATTCGAAGATCGTAGCCCCCCTCACCGCCCTGACCAAAAAGGACCGGCGCTTCGACTGGAATCTAGAAGCCCAATCTGCCTTCCAGAACCTCAAGGAAGCCTTCTGCTCAGCACCGATCCTGGCCCATTTCGACCTAGACAGCGAATGTATCGTGGAAACTGATGCCTCCGACTATGTCTCCGTGGGGATATTGTCTCAGTATGTCTCAGATGGA